>JAGIQG010000040.1:4099138-4454138 GCA_024679065.1 Sphyrna mokarran | reverse complement strand
CCCAGCAGGGACAGGAGATTATTGGGGTTAATCTGAAGGGGGGTTTGTGTTATTGGGCACATTACTGTGTGAATTTTGGAGCTGGAGATAAGCTCATCTTTGGACAGGGGACAAGATTAACTGTGGTTCCAAGTAGGTATTTGTTACTAACTATTGTGTGTGTGTGTGTGTGTGTGTGAGTGTGTGTGAGAGAGAGAGAGAGAGAGGGTGTATGTGTGTGTGTAGGTGAGTGAGTGTCTGAGTGTTTGTGAGTGTGTGTGTGTGTAGGTGAGTGAGTGTGTGAATGTTTGTGAGTGTGTGGGTGTAGGTGAGTGAGTGTGTGTGTTTGTGAGTTGTGTGTGTGTGTAAGTGAGTGAGTGCGTGAGTGTTTGTGTGTGTCTGAATGAGAACGTATGTGTGAACGTTTTGCAACTTTTAAGAAAAACTTTAAACATTTGAAATGTTAATCTTTAAAACTGTGTGTGTGGGAGAGAGAGAAATGATGTGTCTGTATATGTGTGTGTGTGTTTGGTAAGAGTGTGTGTGTGTGTTTGTCTCTGTATGTCTGTGTGTGTGTGTGTGTGTTTGGTGAGTGTGTGAGTGTGTGTGTATGTGGTACAAAAGTGTGGGTGTGTATGCACTTCTCTAAAACTTTTTAAAAAACTTCAAAACTTGACACTTTAAAACAATAACAAATCAAATCAAATTTGGCCTAAAACGAGATTCTACATCCCCCCTTTCCTTCTCTATGAACGGTATGCTTTGTCTGTATTGCCTGCAATATTTTTTACTGGGTGCCAACGCATGCGACAATAATAAATCAAATCTGAAGATAGCGGGAGGGTTTTTGTCAGGGTGATTGTCACTGTGGGGTCGATGGAGCTGGTTACAAGCTTATCTTCGGAGCAGGAAGCAGACTTGTTGTAACGCCGAGTGAGTGCACGAGTGTTGTCGATGCGTGTCTGAGACGGGAGATTTATTCTTCCAGCTACATTTGGGACGGAGAATTGCGAATAGTCGGGAAGTTGGCTCAGTGACGGAGTCGGGGGGAGGGGGGTGGAATCACGTTTGTAATAAACGGGGTCAATGAAGCAGTAGAAAAAAATTGCATCTTGTCGGGATGGGAATGTTCTATCACTCCCTCCCATTACCTCAGCACTTGTCTACCCAAACCTGGAAAGTGTCCAGATCTTTAAGAGGGTGGAAAGTGTCTGGGGTGACTGCCCCTCACTTGAACAGTTTTACTTGGAGTGTGTGATGGAATCCAGGGATACAGACAAGCCCCAGCTAATTCCCAGGGAGAGTTAGAACAAAGAACAAAACAGCACGGGAAACAGGCCCTTCGGCCCAACGATCCCGCGCCGCCACCCCGATGTTCCCACCTCTACCCGCGATCCCTGTCTATGTTTATAGATCTATGGATTAAAAACCAAATTTGAGATAATTTCGGCAGAATTTGTTTTGCCAATTAGCCTAAGAGCACATCTTTGGGATGTGGGAGGAAACCGGAGCACCCGGAGAAAAAATTTGGTCCACCTTGTTGACCAGCAAGGGGCATGCATGCGGCATGTCGTGCGAAAGCTGCTCTTGGAGGTTGCTTCAGGAGTGGCCTAGTGCTTCACGTCGTCAGTGTATGCTTAAACTGGACCATCTGATGGGCAACATGACAGCTCAGAGACTATTGCTGTTGCTGTGCTGACACATGGATTTGGGCCTGTGTCTGCGGGAGTTTGCGCGTTCTCCCCGTGGTTGCGTGGGTTTTCTCCGGGTGCTCCGGTTTCCTCCCACTTCCCAAAAATGTGCTCTTAGGCTGATTGGGTAACAAATTGTCCCTATATTGGTCCCTATATGGGAATCTTCCACAATAGGCATAGCCTAAAGTCATGGATATGTCATTAAGACGTTAGGACGGCGGCGTGGGCTTGTCGGGCTGAAGGGCCTGTTTCCCGTGCTGTGTTGCTCTTTGTTCTTTGTAGAACGTGCTTGGAGTCCTAGAAAACCCACGCAAGTACGGGGAGAATGCGCAAGCTCCTACAGACACAGACCCAAATCCACGTATCTGCACAGCACAGCAATAGTCACCAAGCTGTCGTGTTGCCCATCAAATGGTCCAGGTCAAGCATACAATTATCGAGGTTTACAGCATGGGAAACAGACCCTTCGGCCCAACTTGTCCATGCCGGCTCTTTTAGTTTAAACCACCCCCCTGAAGTCAGTCCCAGTGTCAGAAATGGATTCCGGTCAGTCCAGAGGGAGTTCTTGCTCAAGGACGCAACACTGTGAAAAGCTTATACTTGGCCGTGAGACACAGTTGAAGGTGGAACCAAAGTAAATGGTTCATTCATTTACCGAGGTCCGTCCATTTACACCGAATGGGCTGAGGAATTCCTCCAGAGGTCCCGGGAACATCTCTTCCTGAGGCTGGAGATGGGGACTGGTGTTTGAACAGGGATTAAACTCCCCCAGAAAAGAGGTTTCTGTTAGAAACACCAGCTAGGATTAGTGGGAGAAATCTGACAGGCTCTTGTGAAGAGAGATTGGAACCGAGGTTTGGATTCTGGGTGAGTCTTTGTCGGAGGGTTTTTGTCTCAGGCACTGTGTGGAGGGGGAGCTGTGTGAGGGACAGGGGCGACAAGCTCGTTTCGGGAAGGGGGACTCGGCTAAGCGTGTAAGTGAGACACGACGGAATTCTAATGTCCCTGTCCTGATGGGAAGACCGAGGAAGGATTACTTTGGATAATCCGGAGAGAGAGAAAACCTTTGGATTGTTGTCTGCTGCCCTGTCAAGGGGACAGGACGAAGTGGGAATAACATGATATTGATCACAGCTACATGTGGCGTGGTGCTGAGTTCTTGTAAACTGATGCTGGCAGTTATGGTAAAATAGTTTTTGCCACAGGGACAAAGCTGACTGTAAATCCTGATAAGATTTCGAGCTATCAAACAGGACAGGGAAATATTAAATGCTTGATTTCTGATTTATTATTGTCACATGTGTTGGGACACAGCGAAAAGTATTGTTTCTTGCGCACTGTACAGACAAAGCATACCACTCATAGAGAAGGAAAAGAGAGGGTGCAGAATGTAGTGTTACAGTCACAGCGAGGGGTGTAGAGAAAGATCAACTTAATACTTGATTTATTATTGTCACATGTGTTGGGACACAGTGAAAAGTATTGTTTCTTGTGCGCGGCACAGGCAAAGCATACCGTTCATAGAGAAGGAAAGGAGACAGTGCAGAACGTAGTGTTACAGTCACAGCGAGGGGTCTAGAGAAAGAACAACTTAATGCGAGGTGGGTCCATTCAAAAGTCTGACAGCAGCAGGGAAGAAGCTGTTCTTGAGTCGGTCGGTACGTAACCTCAGAGTTTTTCCCGATGGAAGAAGGTGGAAGAGAGGATGTCTGGGGGGCGCGCAGGCTCCCTGATTAGTGATACCAGTTAATGAGATATAATCGGGTCGGATCAGTAATGTAGGGGGGAGTTTTTGTAAGAGATTTAAATGCTGTGTGTATACTGGGGGTAATGACAAGCTGATCTTTGGAGCAGGGACAAAGTTAATGGTGGCGCCAGGTGGGTATTTATAGTTAACTATAGAATATCGACCTATTTATGTCTGTGTGTGTGTGTGTGTGTGTGAGAGAGAGAGAGAGAGAGAGATTGTGTGTGTGTATCTGGAGTGAGAGTGTGTGTATGTCTGTGTGTGTGTGTGTGTGTGTGTGAGAGAGAGAGAGAGAGAGAGGAGATGTGTGGTGTATCTGTGAGTGAGAGTGTGTGTATGTCTGGTGTGTGTGTGTGAGTGAGAGAGAGAGAGATTGTGTGTGTGTATCTGTGAGTGGGAGTGGTGTTGTTTGTGTGTGTGTGTGTGAGTGAGAGAGAGAGAGATTGTGTGTGTGTATCTGAGTGAGAGTGTGTGTATGCTGTGTGTGTGTGTGAGTGAGAGAGAGAGAGATTGTGTGTGTGTATCTGAGTGAGAGTGTGTGTATGTCTGTGTGTGTGTGTGTGAGTGAGAGAGAGAGAGATTGTGTGGTGTGTGTATCTGTGAGTGAGAGTGTGTGTATGTCTGTGTGTGTGTGTGGTGTGTGTGTGTGTGTCTGTTGAGAGGTGTGTGTAGGTGAGTGAGTGTGTGAGTGTTTGTGAGTGTGTGTGTGTGTGTTTGTGAGTGTGTGTGTGTGTCTGTGTGTGTGTGTGTGTATTGAGAGGGTGTGTGTGTGTGTGTGTGTGTGTATGTGAGAGAGAGAGAGAGTGTGTCCATACGTGTGTGTGTGTGTTGAGAGGGTGTGTGTGTGTGAGAGAGAGAGATTGTGTGTGCCTGTATCTGTGTGGATAAGAGAGTGTGTGTAAGTTAGAGTGTGTATGTGTAAATGTGTAAACTACTTTAAAAACTTTCTTATAGATTTTAAAAGGTTAAACTTTACAATGTTAAACTTTAGGCGTGATGTCTGAAGCTCGGGGTCTGTTCTGTGGGGAAGGAGAGAGATGGAGAGAGAGGATAGATGGACTGAGGTTACAGAAATATAGAATTGATGCAGCCTGGATTAAATAAGATTAATACTGAAGGAAAGAATTTGTGGATAACAGGAGAACGGGTATAGACAGACCCCGATAAAATGATTTCCCAACTCTTGTACTCAGTGAAGTTTATTTGGATATAAGTGTGAAGCAATTCTAGATTTCAGATATACAGATTGGAGCCTTAGGTTTCTGCGAATGGAAAATGAGTTAAACTTGAATAATAATCCAAATATATAGCAGGGATCATTTAAAAATCTGTGTACACATGCTGACATTACTATGGTCCTGGGTGGCATTGAGTTTTAACACAAAGTCCCAGCAGGGACAGGAGATTATTGGGGTTAATCTGAAGAGGGGGGGTTTGTGTTATTGGGCACATTACTGTGTGAATACAGCAGGTACAAATAAGCTCATCTTTGGACAGGGGACAAGATTAACTGTGGTTCCAAGTAAGTATTTATTATTAATTATAGAATATCTACCTATTTATGTGTGTGTGTGTGTGTATGTGCTTGGGTGTGAGCAAATGAGAGAGTGTGTGTGTTAACGCTTTAACAACTTTTCAAAAACTTTAAAACTTAAAACTTTAAAACTGTGTGTGAGTGAGAGAGAGAGAGAATGGTGGATTGGCCATGTTAAATTCACTCTTAGTGTCTAAAGATGTGCAGCCTAAGTGGATTGGCCGTGCTAAATTGCCCCTTAGTGTCCAAAGATGTGTATTTTTGATGTATAATTGGATGTAGTTGTGAAGCAATTCTAGATTTCAGATATACAGATTGAAGCCTTAGGTTTCTGTGAATGGAAAATGAATTAAACTTGAATAATGATCTGAATACATAGCAGTGGTCACTTAAAAATCTGCGTACACATGCTGACATTATTATGGTACTGGGTGGCATTGTGTTTTAACCCAGAGTCCCAGCAGATTATTGGGGTTAATGTGAAGGGGGAGTTTGTGTTATTGGGTACATTACTGTGTGAATACAGCTCAAATAAGCTCATCTTTGGACAGGGGACAAGATTAACTGTGTTTCCAAGTAAGTATTTATTATTAACTATAAAATACCTACCTATTTATGTCTGTGTGTGTGTATGTGTGTGTCTGAGTGAGTGTTTGTGTGCGTGCTTGGGTGTGAGCAAATGAGAGAGTGTGTGTTAATGCTTTAACAACTTTTCAAAAACTTTAAAACTTAAAGCTTTAAAACTGTGTGTGTGAGTGAGAGAGAGAGAAAATGGTGGATTGGCTATGTTAAATTCACTCTTAGTGTCTAAAGATGTGCAGCCCAAGAGGACTGGCCATGCTAAATTGTTCCATAGTGTCCAAAGATGTGCAGGTTAGGGTGGATTGGCCGTGCTAAATTGTCCCTTAGTGTCCAAAGATGTGTAGGTTAGGGTGGATTGGCCGTGCTAAGTTGTCCCTTAGTGTCCAAAGATGTGTAGGTTAGGGTGGATTGGCCGTGCTAAATTGTCCCTTAGTGTCCAAAGATGTGTAGGTTAGGGTGGATTGGCCGCGCTAAATTGTCCCTTAGTGTCCAAAGATGTGTAGGTTAGGGTGGATTGGCCGTGCTAAATTGTCCCTTAGTGTCCAAAGATGTGAATTTTTGAAGTTTATTTGGATATAGTTGTGAAACAATTCTAGATTTCAGATATACAGACTGGAGCCTTAGGTTTCTGCGAATGGAAAATGAGTTAAACTTGAATAATAATCCGAATAGATAGCAGTGATCATTTAAAAATCTGTGTACACATGCTGACATTATTATGGTACTGGGTGGCATTGTGTTTTAACACAGAGTCCCAGCAGGGACAGGAGATTATTGGGGTTAATCTGAAGGGAGGGGGGCTTTGTGTTATTGGGTGCATTACTGTGTGAATATTGGAGCTGCAAATCAGCTCATATTTGGACAGGGAACACGATTCCAAGTGCTTCCAAGTAGGTATTTATTATTAACTATAGAATACCTATCTATTTATGTCTGTTGTGTGTATGTGAGAGGGTGTGTATGCGATTGTGTGTGTGTCTGAGTGATTTTGTGTACTGGGTGGCATTGTGTTTAAAACACAGAGTCCCAGCACGCGCAGGAGATTATTGGGGTTAATCTGCAGGGGGGGGGTGGGGGGGGGAGGTTTGTGTTATTGGGCACACTGTTGTGTGAATAGTGGAATTGGAACTGAGTTCATCTTTGGACAGGGGACAAGATTAACCGTTCTTCCAAGTAAGTGTTTATTATTAACTATAGAATTAACTATTTATGTCAGTTTGCGTGTGTGAGAGGGTGTATGTGTGTCTGAGTGAGTGTGCGAGTGCTTGGGTGTAAGAAAATAGGTATTTATTATAACTGTAGAACACCTATCCTGTTATGTGTGTGTGTGAGAGGGTGTACGTGTGAGTGTGTATGTGTGCGTGTGTGTTTGTGTGTCTATGAATGTGTGTGTGAGTGCTTGTGTGTGAGAGAAAGAGAATGTGTGTATGTGAACACTTTAACAACTTTTTTAAAGCTTGAAAAGTTTAAAACTTTAAAACTGTGTGAGAGAGAAAATGGTGGGTTGGCCATGTTACATTCACCCTTCGTGTCCAAAGATGTGTAGGTTAGGGTGGATTGGCCATGCTAAATTGTCCCTTAGTGTCCAAAGATGTGTAGGTTAATGTGGATTGGCCATGCTAAATTGTCCCTTAGTGTCCAAAGATGTGTAGGTTAGGGTGGATTGGCCATGCTAAATTGTCCCTTAGTGTCCAAAGATGTGTAGGTTAGGGTGGATTGGCCATGCTAAATTGTCCCTTAGTGTCCAAAGATGTGTATTTTTGAAGTATATTTGGATATGTTGTGAAGCAATTCTAGATTTCAGATATACAGATTGGAGCCTTAGGTTTCTGCGAATGGAAAATGAGTTAAACTTGAATAATAATCCAATTACACACCAGTGATTATTTAAAAATCGGTGTACACATGCTGCCATTATTATGGTGCTGGGTTTTAACACAGAGTTAATCTGAAGGGGTGGGGTTTGTGTTATTGGGCACATTACTGTGTGAATACAGCAGCTAGAGATAAGTTCATCTTTGGACAGGGGACAAGATTAACTGTGGTTCCAAGTAAGTATTTATTATTAACTGTAGAATACCTACCTATTTATGTGTCTGAGTGTGTGCCTGTGTGTGTGTGTGTGTGTGTGTGTGTGAGAGAGAGAGGATGTACATGTGAGTGTATGTATGTCTGAGTGAGTGTGTGGGTGCGTGAACAAATGAGAGAGATTGTGTGTTAACGCTTTAACAATTTTTTCAAAACTTTAAAACTTTAAACTTTAAAACTGTGCGTGTGTGTGTGTGAGAGAGAGAGAATGGTGGATTGGCCATGTTAAATTCTCCCTTTGTGTCCAAAGATGTGTAGGTTAGGGTGGATTGGCCATGCTAAATTGCCCCTTAGTGTCCAAAGATGTGCAGGTTAGGGTGGATTGGCCGTGCTAAATTGTCCCCTTAGTGTCCAAAGATGTATAGTTTAAGGTGGATTGGCCGTGCTAAATTGTTCCTTAGTGTCCAAAGATGTGTAGGTTAGGGTGGATTGGCCGTGGTAAATTGTCCCTTAGTGTCCAAAGATGTGTAGGTTAGGGTGGATTGGCCGTGCTAAATTGTCCCTTAGTGTCCAAAGATGTGTAGGTTAGGGTGGATTGGCCGTGCTAAATTGTCCCTTAGTGTCCAAAGATGTGTATTTTTGAAGTTCAGTGACTCACCGATTCTCTGCCATGGGGTGGCAGTGCTGGTGTGGGACTGGAGTGGGCACAGTAAGGAGTCTCAAGAACAGATTAAAACCCAACAAGTTTATTAGGAATGCTTGGGTGTGAGCAAATGAGAGGGTGTGTGTGTTAACGCTTTAACAACTTTTTAAAAACTTTCAAACGTAAAACTTTAAAACTGTGTGTATGAGAGAGAGAGAGAATGGTGGTTCTATGATCCTGTATGAGAGGGTCTGTCCTTTGCAAAAGAGTGAGATGGATTGACATTCTACGGGTAATCGGTCTAAGCTCCAAGATCACCACGGCACTCAGCCTTTGGAATGATCTGGTTGAGTGACTCAGAGATGGTAGCCCTGGAACAGCGATTAAAGAGAAATAATTTATCCTGGGTGACAGGTGTGCTATTTAAATAAAACTGAAGTGGGGTGTGTTCCTACGAAGGAGCTTCTCAAACGATATATCCCAGTGCTTTGACAACGCAGAGATTAGGTGAGAGGACATGAAGTAGCAGAATACTGAGTGCCCCAAAGCGAGGAGGGTTTTTGCTAAGGTCCCCAGCACTGTGTGAATGATGGCAGTAGGAAGGTTACCTTTGGCAGTGGCACCCAGTTAAATGTGGAACCAAGTACGTATTCAATCATCATGATTTGCAGATATCTTATTTTGTTCCCAACAGTGTTTGATTAAATTCACAAGGTGCTTTGACGCGGGTAGTTTGGATAAAGTGGATTCGAATTAGGAGGAGATAGAGGGTGAAAACAGAGGGTTGCTTTAGTGGCTGGAAGCCGGTGTCCAGCGGTGCACCGCGGGGATCTGTGCTGGACCACCTATTATTCATCACTTATATAGATGATATTGGTGCCTATGTGGGGAGTAGGATTTGTGGGTGACACGTGTATGAGAGGGATTCCTCTGGCTGCTCCAGTTTCCTCCCACAGTCCAAAGATATGTAGGTTAGGGTGCTTTGGCCGTGCTAAATTGTCCCTTAGTGTCCAAAAATGTGCAGGTTAGGGTGGATTGGCCGTGCTAAATTGTCCCTTAGTGTCCAAAGATGTGCAGGTTAGGGTGGATTGGCCGTGCTAAATTGTCCCTTAGTGTCCAAAGATGTGTAGGTTAGGGTGGATTGGCCATGCTAAATTGTCCCTTAGTGTCCAAAGATGTGCAGGTTAGGGTGGATTGGCCGTGCTAAATTGCCCCTAGTGTCCAAAGATGTGCAGGTTAGGGTGGATGTCGTGCTAAATTGCCCTTAGTGTCCAAAAAATGTGCAGGTTAGGTGGATGGCATGCTAAATTGTCCTAGTGTCCAAAGATGTGCAGGTTAGGTGGATTGGCCGTGCTAAATTCCCCTTAGTGTCCAAAGATGTGCAGGTCGGATGGATTGGCCCTGCTAAATTGTCCCTTAGTGTCAAAGATGTGCAGGTTCGGAGGATTGGCCCTGCTAAATTGTCCCTTAGTGTCCAAAGATGTGCAGGTTCGGATGGATTGGCCCTGCTAAATTGTCCCTTAGTGTCCAAAGATGTGCAGGTTAGGGTGGATTGGCCGTGCTAATGCCCCTTAGTGTCCAAAGATGTGCAGGTTAGGGTGGATTGGCCATGCTAAATTGTCCCTTAGTGTCCAAAGATGTGCAGGTTGGTGGATTGGCCGTGCTAAATTGTCCCTTAGTGTCCAAAGATGTGTAGGTTAGGGTGGATTGGCCGTGCTAAATTGTCCCTTAGTGCTGGGGGACTAGCAGGATAAATATGTGGCATTGTGGGATTCGGGAGTGGATGGGATTGTAAGCGATGCAGACATGATGATTCGAATGGCCTCCTTCTGCACTGTTCAATGATCCTATGACTCTATGACACAAAGATTGCCCGGGCGGTTTACTGCGAGGCGGAATATCTTGGTCTACAAGCAGATATAGACTGGAACGGGGCGGATAAGTGAAAGATGGATGGAATTTAACCCTGAAAAGTGTGTGCGAGGTTACACATCTTGGAAAGAGAAATTGGACAAGGAATGGCAGGGCAACTGGGAAGTTCTGCGGAGCAAAGGGATCTTGGCCTGTTTGTCCACAGATCTCTTTAAGGCAAGGAAGGACATTTCCACAGATCTCTGAAAGTGAGGGAAGGCAGGTCAATCGGGTGGTGTGTGAAAGGCATACGAGACAAATAAATATCACCTGCAAGTTAGTTGGAGATGATAGAGATCATAACACTTGTTAATATTTTAAACTGACACATTCCGGGTTCTGAACCCAGTTGGTTCTGGAGGGAGGTTACACACAATACTGAATATAATATCCCAGTTTGATTCTGGAGGGAGTTTACACACAATACTGAATATAATATCCCAGTTTGATTCTGGAGGGAGTTTACACACAATACTGAATATAATATCCCAGTTTAATTCTGGAGGGAGGTTACACACAATACTGAATATAATATCCCAGTTTGATTCTGGAGAGAGTTTACTCACAATACTGAATATAATATCCCAGTTTGATTCTGGAGGGAGTTTACACACAATACTGAATATAATATCCCAGTTTGATTCTGGAGGGAGTTTACACACAATACTGAATATAATATCCCAGTTTGATTCTGGAGAGAGGTTACACACAATACTGAATATAATATCCCAGTTTAATTCTGGAGGGAGGTTACACACAATACTGAATATAATATCCCAGTTTAATTCTGGAGGGAGGTTACACACAATACTGAATATAATATCCCAGTTTGATTCTGGAGAGAGTTTACACACAATACTGAATATAATATCCCAGTTTGATTCTGGAGGGAGTTTACACACAATACTGAATATAATATCCCAGTTTGATTCTGGAGGGAGGTTACACACAATACTGAATATAATATCCCAGTTTGATTCTGGAGGGAGTTTACACACAATACTGAATATAATATCCCAGTTTGATTCTAGAGAGAGGTTACACACAATACTGAATATAATATCCCAGTTTGGTTCTGCAGAGAGGTTACACACAATACTGAATATAATATCCCAGTTTAATTCTGGAGGGAGGTTACACACAATACTGAATATAATATCCCAGTTTAATTCTGGAGGGAGGTTACACACAATACTGAATATAATATCCCAGTTTGATTCTGGAGAGAGGTTACACACAATACTGAATACAATATCCCAGTTTAATTCTGGAGGGAGTTTACACACAATACTGAATATAATATCCCAGTTTGATTCTGGAGGGAGTTTACACACAATACTGAATATAATATCCCAGTTTGACTCTGGAGGGAGGTTACACACAATACTGAATATAATATCCCAGTTTGATTCTGGAGAGAGGTTACACACAATACTGAATATAATATCCCAGTTTGATTCTGGAGAGAGGTTACACACAATACTGAATATAATATCCCAGTTTGATTCTGGAGGGAGGTCACACACAATACTGAATATAATATCCCAGTTTGATTCTGGAGAGAAGTTACACACTTGGCAGAGTTTGTGTATTGGTCTGTGCTGTTGTGTGTATGATAACTGGAAGTTGATATTTGGATCTGGAACCCAGCTAACAGTCCAGCCCAGTAAGTGAAGTTTCACTGTGAATTCTTTTAGTGTTACTCGGGTCAGAGTTACAGCGTTATTCTGTGAATACGGACGGCCTGTTTTTATTTAACAATTTAAGATTAATATTGAAGGAAAGGATTTGTGGATAACAGGAGAACGGGTATAGACAGACCCCGATAGAATGATTTCCCAACTCTTGTACTCAGTGAAGTTTATTTGGATATAAGTGTGAAGCAATTCTAGATTTCAGATATACAGATTGGACCCTTAGGTTTCTGCGAATGGAAAATGAGTTAAACTTGAATAATAATCCGAATAGATAGCAATGATCATTTAAAAATCTGTGTACACATGCTGCCATTATTATGGTACTGGGTGGCATTGAGTTTTAACACAGAGTCCCAGCAGGGACAGGAGATTATTGGGGTTAATCTGAAGGGGTGTTTTTGTTATTGGGCACATTACTGTGTGTCTGGTGGAGGTGCAAATAAGCTCATCTTTGGGCAAGGGACAAGGTTAACCGTGGTTCCAAGTAAGTATTTATTATTAACTATAAAATACCTACCCGTGTGTGTGTGTCTGTGTGTGTGTGAGACAGCATTGCGTTTTAACACAAAATCCCAGCAGGTACAGGAGATTATTGGGGTTAATCTGACGGGGGAGGGTTTGTGTTATTGGGCAAATTACTGTGTGAATACAGCGGCAAATCCACTCATCTTTGGACAGGGGACAAGATTAACCGTGCTTCCAAGTAGGTATTTATTATTAACTATAGAATACAAATTTATGTGTGTGAGAGAGTGTGTGAGAATGCTTTAACAGCTTTTTAAAAAGTTTAACACATTAATCATTAAAGCTTTGTGTGAGTGTGTGTGTGAGTGAGAGTGTGTCTGTATGTGTGTGTGAATCTGTCTGTATATGTGTGAGTGTGTCTGTATATGTGTGTGGGGGTAACAAGGTGTGTGTATGATGAGACAGAATGTGTCTGTATATGTGTGTGAGGGTAGGAGGATGTACATGTGAGTGAGAGAGGGAGAAAGTGCATCTATCTGTGTGTGTTTGTTAGAGGGTGTGTGTGGGAGACAGTGTGTCTGAAAGTGTATGAATAAAACATTATATCAATGTCTAAACTGCTTTAAAACGTTCTCAAAAATTTTAAACTTTACAATGTTACACCTGAAGCTCGGGGTCAGTTCTGCAGGGAAGGAGAGAGATGGTCAGAGATGGACTGAGATTACAGAAATATAGAATTGATGCAGCCTGGAACATGAAGCTGGTGTTTGCTGCTTGTAATCACATTGCTGGGTTAGAACGGGTCGCTTAATGAACAAGAAGGGTTTGTATTTGGGGGGTTTAAGGCTGTGTGAGTTACGGGAATAACAAGCTGACTTTTAACAGTGGGTGCAGAGTGATGGGGAAAGCCGATAAGTGCTGCAATATCACAGAACAATCTCATTCACCTCAACCGATTGTGTGTCCCTGAGAATCTCGACAGGAGAGCAATGCGCGGGGCTGCCTATTGCCTGTCTGTGCATTGAGAATGAGAATGTCTCTCTAGCAGGCTGGTAACACTCAGAAAACCCTTTCATTCCAGATTCACACACGGAGACACAACTCCAGTGCTGGTACCAATCCCCCACTTCATTAGGAGTTATTTACAGAGGGGAAATAGAGAAATGTGATTTAAATAAACCCACAGATTTGTCCCAGTAATTGTACAAGAGGCTGAGAGTTTCAGAGGAAATTGGATACTTATGCATATAAAAATGATGTGCAGGTTAGGGTGGATTGGCCGTGCTTAATTCTCCCTTAGTGTCCAAAGATGTGTAGGTTAGGGTGGATTGGCCATGCTAAATTGTCCCTTAGTGTCCAAAGATGTGCAGGTTAGTGTGGATTGGCCGTGCTAAATTGTCACTTAGTGTCCAAAGATGTGTAGGTTAGGAGAATTGGCCATGCTAAATTGTCACTTAGTGTCCAAAGATGTGTAGGTTAGTGTGGATTGGCCGTGCTAAATTGTCACTTAGTGTCCAAAGATGTGTAGGTTAGTGTGGATTGGCCATGCTAAATTGTCCCTTAGTGTCCAAAGATGTGTAGGTTAGTGTGGATTGGCCGTGCTAAATTGTCACTTAGTGTCCAAAGATGTGTAGGTTAGTGTGGATTGGCCGTGCTAAATTGTCACTTAGTGTCCAAAGATGTGTAGGTTAGTGTGGATTGGCCATGCTAAATTGTCCCTAAGTGTCCAAAGATGTGTATTTTTGAAGAATATTTGGATGTAATTGTGAAGCAATTCTAGATTTCAGATATACAGATTGGAGCCTTAGGTTTCTGCGAATGGAAAATGAGTTAAAGTTGAATAATAATTCAAATACATTAGCAGTGATCATTTAAAAATCTGTATACACATGCTGCAATTATTATGGTACTGGGTGGCATTGAGTTTTAACACAGATTCCCAGCAGGGATGGGAGATTATTGGGGTTAATCTGAAGGAGGGGGTTTGTGTTATTGGGCGCATTACAGCTGGAAATAAACTCATCTTTGGACAGGGGACAAGATTAACCGTGGTTCCAAGTAGGTACTTATTATTAACTATAGAATATCTATCTGTGTGTGTGGCGTGTGTGCGCACGCGTGTGTGTGTGTGTGTTTGTACGTGCATCTGTGAGTGAATGTGTGAGTGCTTGTGTGTGAGAGAATGAGAGCGTGTGTTTTGTAAACACTATAACAATGTTTTAAAAAGTTTAAAAGTTTAAAACTGTGTGTGAGTGAGTGTGTGTGTGTGTGTATGTGTGTGTGAGAGGGAGTGTGTGTGTGTGAGTGAGAGAGAGGGTGTATGTCTGAGTGTCTGTGAGTGAGTGTATGAGTGTTTGTGTGTAAGCATTGCGTTTTAACACACAGTCACAATGGGGGTGCAAGAGATTTTGGGGTTAATCTGAAGGGGGGGAGGTTTGTGTTATTGGATGTCTTACTGTGTGAATTATGGAGGTGCAAATAAGCTCATCTTTGGACAGGGGACAAGATTAACTGTGGATCCAAGTAGGTATTTATTATTAACTGTAGAATACCTACATATCTATGTCTATGTTTGTATGAAAAGGTGTACGTGTCAGTGTGTGTGAGAATGAGAGAGTGTGCGTGAACGCTTTAACAACTTATAAAAAACTTTAAAAGTTTAAAACTTTAAAACTGTGTGTGTGTGAGAGAGAATGGTGATTGGCCATGTTAAATTGTTCCTTAATGTCCAAAGCTGTGTATTTGGTGAATATTATCTGGATGTAGTTGTGAAGCAATTCTAGATTTCAGATATACAGATTGGCGCCTTAGGTTTCTGCAAATGGAAAATGAGTTAAACTTGAGTAATAATCCAAATATATAGCAGGGATCATTTAAAAATCTGTGTACACATGCTGCCATTATTATGGTACTGGGTGGCATTGAGTTTTAACACAGAGTCCCAGCAGGGACAGGAGATTATTGGGGTTAATCTGAAGGGGGGTTTGTGTTATTGGGCACATTACTGTGTGAGTACTATAAATGCTAATAAGCTCATCTTTGGACAGGGAACAAGATTAACCGTGCTTCCAAGTAGGTATTTATATTAACTGTAGAATACCTACCTATTTGTATGTGTGTGTGTGTGTGAGTGAGTGTGTGAGTGCTTGTGTATGTGAGAGAATGAATGTGTGTCAACACTTTAACAACTTTTAAAAAACTTCTGAAGTTTAAAACTTTAATCTTTAAAACTGTGTGTGTGAGTGTGTAAAGGGGATGATTTAGGTTAGAGGGCCATTGCTTTTTCCTAATTGGTTGGCGCAACATCAAAGGCCGAAGGGCCTGTTCTGCGCTGTAATGTTCTATGTTCTATGTAAATGTGTCTGTATGTGTTTACGTGTGTGTGTAAATGTGTCTGTATGTGTGTACGTGTGTGTGTAAATGTCTGTGTGTGTGTGTAAATGTCTGTGTGTGTGTACGTGTGTGTGTGCGTAAATGTGTCTGTATGTGTGTGTGTGTATGTGTTGTGAGTGAGTGTGTGAGTACTTGTGTATGTGAGAGAATGAGTGTGTGTGAACTCTTTAATAACTTTTAAAAACCTTTAGAAGTTCAAAACTTTAAAATGTTTGTGGTGTGTGTATGTGTGTGTTTGAGTGTGTGTTGTGATGCCTGAAGCTTGGGGTCAGTTCTGCAGGGAAGGAGAGAGATGGTCTGAGGTTACAGAAATATAGAATTGATGCAGCCTGGAACATGAAGCTGGTGTTTGCTGCTTGTAATCTAATTCTAGATTTTAGATATACAGATTGGAGCCTTAGATTTCTGCAAATGGAAAACGAGTTAAACTTGAATAATAATCCGAATACACAGCAGTGATCATTTAAAAGTCTGTGTACACATGCTGACATTATTATGGTGCTGGGTGGCATTGAGCTTTAACACAGAGTCCCAGCAGGGACAGGAGATTATTGGGGTTAATCTGAAGGGGGGGGTTTGTGTTATTGGGCGCATTACTGTGTGAATACAGCTGCAGATAAGTTCATCTTTGGACAGGGGACAAGATTAACCGTGCTTCCAAGTAGGTACTTATTATTAACTATAGAGTACCTATTTGTGTGTGTGTGAGTGATTGTGTGTGAGTACTGTGTTTTTCCTATTATGGTACTGGGTGGCATTGTGTTTTAACACAGGGTCCCAGCAGGGACAGGAGATTATTGGGGTTAATCTGAAGGGGGGGTTTGTGTTATTGAGCACATTACTGTGTGAATATTGGAGTATTGTGTGCAGTTCTGGTCCCCACATTATAAGAAAGATGTGGAGGCATTGGAGAGGGTACAGAGGAGGTTTACCAGGATGTTGCCTGGTATGGAGGGCAGGTCTTATGAAGAGAGGCTGAGGGATTTGAGGTTGTTTTCGTTAGAAAGGAGGCGGCTAAGAGGAGACCTTATCGAAACATATAAGATGATTAGCGTTTATTGATAGGGTGGACAGTGATAGCCTTTTTCCTAGGATGGAGAAAGCTAGCTTTAAATTAAGGGGTGATAGTTATAGGACGGATATCAGAGGTAGGTTCTTTACCCAGAGGGTGGTTAGGGAGTGGAATGCCCTGCCTGCGGCTGTTGTAGATGCGCCAAGTTTGGTGGCGTTTAAGAGGTTAGTTGATAAGTTTATGGAAGAGAAGGGAATGGTTGAGTTTGGAGGGTCATTGCTTTTTATAATGGTCGGCGCAACATCGAAGGCCGAAGGGCCTGTTCTGCGCTGTAATGTTCTATGTTCTATGTTCTATGAATGCTGGAATTACAAATGAGCTCATCTTTGGACATGGGACAAGATTAACTGTGGTTCCAAGTAGGTGTTTATTACTGAGTATAGAATACCTACCTATTATGTGTGTGAGTGTGTGTGTGAGGGTGTAAGTGTGAGTGTGTGTGTATCTGTGTGTGAGCATGTTTGTGTGTGTGTATCTGTGTGTGAGCATTGCGTTTTAACACAGAGTCCCAGTAGGGACAGGAGATTATTGGGGTAAATCTGAAGGAGGGTTTGTGTTATTGGGTGTATTACTGTGTGGATGGTGGAGGTGCAAAAAAGCTCTTCTTTGGACAGGGGACAAGATTAACCGTGATTCCAAGTAGGTATTTATTATTATCTACAGAATACCTACCTCTCCATATGTGTGTGTGTGAGTGAGAGGGTGTGAGTGAGTGTGTGAGTGTCTGTGAGTGAGCATTGTGTTTTAACAGAGTCCCAGCAGGGACAGGAGATTATTGGGGTTAATCTGAAGGGGAGGGTTTGTGTTATTGGGTGTATTACTGTGTGGATGGTGGAGGTGCAAAAAAGCTCTTCTTTGGACAGGGGACAAGATTAACCGTGCTTCCAAGTAGGTATTTATTATTAACTATAAGATAGGATTGGACATGTCAAATTGTCTCTTAGTGTCCAAAGATGTGCAGGTTAGGGTGGATTGGCCACGGCAACATCATCACAACTTAACCTTGATGTATTTGCCCACAGATCTCTGAAAACGAATACAGTACGGTGGTGGGTAAAAGAGGTACGAGACAAATACACGAGACCCCCTCTCATCCAAGTTAGACTGAGACAGGGAAGACAGAGATCACAACACTCGTAAATACATTAAACTGACACATGATTGAATGTAAGATCCTGTGGTTCTGGAGAGAGATTACACACAATACTGAATATAATATCCCAGTTTGGTTCTGGAGAGAGATTACACACAATACTGAATATAATATCCCAGTTTGATTCTGGAGAGAGGTTACACACAATATGAATATAATATCCCAGTTTGATTCTGGAGGGAGGTCACACACAATACTGAATGTAATATCCCAGTTTGATTCTGGAGGGAGGTTACACACAGTACTGAATATAATATCCCAGTTTGATTCTGGAGGGAGGTCACACACAATACTGAATATAAAATCCCAGTTTGGTTCTGGAGAGAGGTTACACACAATACTGAATATAAAATCCCAGTTTGGTTCTGGAGAGAGGTTACACACAATACTGAATATAATATCCCAGTTTAATTCTGGAGGGAGGTTACACACAATACTGAATATAATATCCCAGTTTGATTTTGAGGGAGTTTACACACAATACTGAATATAATATCCCAGTTTGATTCTGGAGGGAGGTTACACACAATACTGAATATAATATCCCAGTTTGATTCTGGAGGGAGTTTACACACAATACTGAATATAATATCCCAGTTTGATTCTGGAGGGAGGTTACACACAATACTGAATATAATATCCCAGTTTGATTCTGGAGGGAGTTTACACACAATACTGAATATAAAATCCCAGTTTGATTCTGGAGAGAGTTTACACATTTGGCAGAGTTTGTGTATTGGTCTGTGCTGTTGTGTGTATGATAACGGGAAATTGATATTTGGTTCTGGAACCCAGCTGACAGTCCAGCCCAGTAAGTGAAGTTTCACTGTGAATTCTTTTAGTGTTACTCGGGTCAGAGTTACAGTGTTATTGTGTGAATACAGATAGCCTGTTTTTATTTAACAATTTAAGATTAATACTGAAGGAAAGAATTTGTGGATAACAGGAGAACGGGTATAGACAGACCCCGATAAAATGATTTCCCAACTCTTGTACTCAGTGAAGTTTATTTGGATGTAATTGTGAAGCAATTCTAGATTTCAGATATACAGATTGGAGCCTTAGGTTTCTGCAAATGGAAGATGAGTTAAACTTGAATAATAATCCGAATAGATAGCAGTGATCATTTAAAAATCTGTGTACACATGCTGCCATTATTATGGTTCTGGGTGGCATTAAGTTTTAACACAGAGTCCCAGCAGGGACAGGAGATTATTGGGGTTAATCTGAAGGGGGGTGGGGTTTGTTATTGGGTGCACTACTGTGTGTCTGGTGGAGGTGCAAATAAGCTCATCTTTGGGCAAGGGACAAGGTTAACCGTGGTTCCAAGTAAGTATTTATTATTAACTATAAAATACCTACCCGTGTGTGTGTGTCTGTGTGTGTGTGAGACAGCATTGCGTTTTAACACAAAATCCCAGCAGGTACAGGAGATTATTGGGGTTAATCTGACGGGGGAGGGTTTGTGTTATTGGGCAAATTACTGTGTGAATACAGCGGCAAATCCACTCATCTTTGGACAGGGGACAAGATTAACCGTGCTTCCAAGTAGGTATTTATTATTAACTATAGAATACAAATTTATGTGTGTGAGAGAGTGTGTGAGAATGCTTTAACAGCTTTTTAAAAAGTTTAACACATTAATCATTAAAGCTTTGTGTGAGTGTGTGTGTGAGTGAGAGTGTGTCTGTATGTGTGTGTGAATCTGTCTGTATATGTGTGAGTGTGTCTGTATATGTGTGCGGGGGTAACAAGGTGTGTGTATGATGAGACAGAATGTGTCTGTATATGTGTGTGAGGGTAGGAGGATGTACATGTGAGTGAGAGAGGGAGAAAGTGCATCTATCTGTGTGTGTTTGTTAGAGGGTGTGTGTGGGAGACAGTGTGTCTGAAAGTGTATGAATAAAACATTATATCAATGTCTAAACTGCTTTAAAACGTTCTCAAAAATTTTAAACTTTACAATGTTACACCTGAAGCTCGGGGTCAGTTCTGCAGGGAAGGAGAGAGATGGTCAGAGATGGACTGAGATTACAGAAATATAGAATTGATGCAGCCTGGAACATGAAGCTGGTGTTTGCTGCTTGTAATCACATTGCTGGGTTAGAACGGGTCGCTTAATGAACAAGAAGGGTTTGTATTTGGGGGGTTTAAGGCTGTGTGAGTTACGGGAATAACAAGCTGACTTTTAACAGTGGGTGCAGAGTGATGGGGAAAGCCGATAAGTGCTGCAATATCACAGAACAATCTCATTCACCTCAACCGATTGTGTGTCCCTGAGAATCTCGACAGGAGAGCAATGCGCGGGGCTGCCTATTGCCTGTCTGTGCATTGAGAATGAGAATGTCTCTCTAGCAGGCTGGTAACACTCAGAAAACCCTTTCATTCCAGATTCACACACGGAGACACGACTCCAGTGCTGGTACCAATCCCCCACTTCATTAGGAGTTATTTACAGGGGGGAAATAGAGAAATGTGATTTAAATAAACCCACAGATTTGTCCCAGTAATTGTACAAGAGGCTGAGAGTTTCAGAGGAATAGGATACTTATTCATGTAAAAATGATGTGCAGGTTAGGGTGGATTGGCCGTGCTAAATTGTCCCTTAGTGTCCAAAGATGTGCAGGTTAGGGTGGATTGGCCGTGCTAAATTGTCCCTTAGTGTCCAAAGATGTGCAGGTTAGGAGAATTGGCCGTGCTAAATTGTCCCTAAGTGTCCAAAGATGTGTATTTTTGAAGAATATTTGGATGTAGTTGTGAAGCAATTCTAGATTTCAGATATACAGATTCGAGTCTGCAAATGGAAAATGAGTTAAAGTTGAATAATAATTCGAATACACAGCAGTGATCATTTAAAAATCTGTGTACACATGCTGACATTATTATGGTACTGGGTGGCATTGCGTTTTAACCCAGAGTCCCAGCAGGGACAGGAGATTATTGGGGTTAATCTGAAGGGGGAGGGTTTGTGTTATTGGGCGCATTACTGTGTGAATGCAGCTGGAAATAAACTCATCTTTGGACAGGGGACAAGATTAACCATGCTTCCAAGTAGGTATTTATTACTAACTATAGAGTACGTGTGTGTGTGTGTGTGTGTGTGTGAGAGATGGTGTATGTCTAAGTGTGTGAGATGGTGTATGTCTAAGTGTGTGAGATGGTGTATGCGTGTGTGTGTATGTGTGTGTGAGTGTATATACATTATGCTTTCACACACCTTCCCAGGAGATTATTGGGGTTAACCTGAAGAGGGGTTTTTGTTATTGGGCACACTACTGTGTGAATGATGGATCTGGAGCTAAACGTATCTTTGGGCAAGGGACAAGATTAACCGTGGTTCCAAGTAGGTACTTATTATTAACTATAGAATATCTATCTGTGTGTGTGTGTGTGTGTGTTTGTGAGAGGGTGTGTGTTTGTGCGTGCATCTGTGAGTGAATGTGTGAGTGCTTGTGTGTGAGAGAATGAGAGCGTGTGTTTTGTAAACACTGTAACAACTTTTAAAAAAGTTTAAAAGTTTAAAACTTTAAAACTGTGTGTGTGAGAGTGTGTGTGTGTGTGAGAGAGAGAGGGACAGTGTGTCTGTGTGTGTAAGTGGGTCAGGAAATGTATGTAAATGTCTAAACTGCTTTAAAAACCTTCTTTAAAACTTTAAACTTCACAATGTTAAACTTTAAGTGTGATGCCTGAAGCTCGGGGTCAGTTCTGCAGGGAAGGAGAGAGAGATGGTCAGAGATGGTCTGAGGTTACAGAAATATAGAATTGATGCAGCCTGGAACATGAAGCTGGTGTTTGCTGCTTGTAATCACATTGCTGGGTTAGAACGGGTCGCTTAATGAACAAGAAGGGTTTGTATTTGGGGGGTTTAAGACTGTGTGAGTTACGGGAATAACAAGCTGACTTTTAACAGTGGGTGCAGAGTGATGGGGAAAGCCGATAAGTGCTGGAATATCACAGAACAATCTCATTCACCTCAACCGATTGTGTGTCCCTGAGAATCTCGACAGGAGAGCAATGCGCGGGGCTGCCTATTGCCTGTCTGTGCATTGAGAATGAGAATGTCTCTCTAGCAGGCTGGTAACACTCAGAAAACCCTTTCATTCCAGATTCACACACGGAGACACGACTCCAGTGCTGGTACCAATCCCCCACTTCATTAGGAGTTATTTACAGGGGGGAAATAGAGAAATGTGATTTAAATAAACCCACAGATTTGTCCCAGTAATTGTACAAGAGGCTGAGAGTTTCAGAGGAAGTTTTGTAATAATAAGCATCCAAGCGATATGTAGGTTAGGTGGATTAATCATGTTAAATTGTTCCGCAGTATCCAAAGATGTGCAGGATAGACAGATTGGCCATGCTAAATTGTCCCTTAGTTTCCAAAAATGTGTATTTTTGAAGAATATTTGGATGCAGTTGTGAAGCAATTCTAGATTTCAGATTGGAGCCTTAGGTAATTTGGATTAATCTGAAGATGGGGTTTGTGTTATTGAACACATTGCTGTGTGAATGGTGCAGTTACAGATAAACTCATCTTTGGACAGGGGACAAGTTTAACTGTGGTTCCAAGTAGGTATTTCTTATTAACTAACAATTAACCTATTTATGTGTGTGTGTGAGTGAGAGAGAGGGTGTATGTCTGAGTGTCTGTGAGTGAGTGTATGAGTGTTTGTGTGTAAGCATTGCGTTTTAACACACAGTCACAATGGGGGTGAAAGAGATTTTGGGGTTAATCTGAAGGGGGGGGTTTGTGTTATTGGATGTCTTACTGTGTGAATTATGGAGGTGCAAATAAGCTCATCTTTGGACAGGGGACAAGATTAACTGTGGATCCAAGTAGGTATTTATTATTAACTGTAGAATACCTACATATCTATGTCTATGTTTGTATGAAAAGGTGTACGTGTCAGTGTGTGTGAGAATGAGAGAGTGTGCGTGAACGCTTTAACAACTTATAAAAAACTTTAAAAGTTTAAAACTTTAAAACTGTGTGTGTGTGAGAGAGAATGGTGATTGGCCATGTTAAATTGTTCCTTAATGTCCAAAGCTGTGTATTTGGTGAATATTATCTGGATGTAGTTGTGAAGCAATTCTAGATTTCAGATATACAGATTGGCGCCTTAGGTTTCTGCAAATGGAAAATGAGTTAAACTTGAATAATAATCCAAATATATAGCAGGGATCATTTAAAAATCTGTGTACACATGCTGCCATTATTATGGTACTGGGTGGCATTGAGTTTTAACACAGAGTCCCAGCAGGGACAGGAGATTATTGGGGTTAATCTGAAGGGGGGTTTGTGTTATTGGGCACATTACTGTGTGAATACTATAAATGCTAATAAGCTCATCTTTGGACAGGGGACAAGATTAACTGTGGTTCCAAGTAGGTATTTATTATTAACTATGAATACCTACCTATTTATGTGTGTGCGTCTGTTTGCGCACATGTGTGTGTGTGTGTGAGCATTGTGTTTTAACACAGAATCCCAGCAGGGACAGGAGATTATTGGGGTTAATCTGAAGGGGGGGTTGTGTTATTGGGTGCATTACTGTGTGAATACTATAAATGCTAATAAGCTCATCTTTGGACAGGGGAAAAGATTAACCGTGGTTCCAAGTAGGTATTTATATTAACTGTAGAATACCTTCCTGTTTATATGTGTGTGTGTGTGTGTGAGTGAGTGTGT
Source organism: Sphyrna mokarran (assembly GCA_024679065.1). NCBI lineage: Eukaryota > Metazoa > Chordata > Chondrichthyes > Carcharhiniformes > Carcharhinidae > Sphyrna > Sphyrna mokarran. The sequence goes on along the minus strand of JAGIQG010000040.1, from coordinate 4,430,551 downwards.
GAGTGCTTGTGTATGTGAGAGAATGAATGTGTGTCACTTTAACAACTTTTAAAAAACTTTTGAAGTTTAAAACTTTACACTTTAAAACTGTGTGAGTGTGAGTGTGTAAAGGGGATGGTTTAGGTTAGAGGGTCATTACTTTTTCCTAATTGGTCAGCGCAACATCGAAGGCCGAAGGGCCAGTTCTGCGCTGTAATGTTCTATGTTCTATGTAAATGTGTCTGTATGTGTGTACGTGTGTGTCTGTGTGTGTGTGTAAATGTGTCTGTGTGTGTGTGTAAATGTGTCTGTGTGTGTGTGTAAATGTCTGTGTGTGTGTGTAAATGTGTCTGTGTGTGTGTGTAAATGTGTTGTGAGTGAGTGTGTGAGTACTTGTGTATGTGAGAGAATGAGTGTGTGTGAACTCTTTAATAACTTTTAAAAACCTTTAGAAGTTCAAAACTTTAAAACTGTTTGTGGTGTGTGTATGTGTGTGTGTGTGTGTGGTGTGATGTGTGTGTGTCTGTGTCTATGTGTGTGTATGTGTGGTGTGTGTGTGTATATTGAGCTTATTTGCATTTATAACTTGGATAAAGTTGTGAAACAATTCTAGATTTCAGATATACAGATTGGAGCCTTAGGTTTCTGTGAATGGAAAATGAGTTAAACTTGAATAATAATCCAAATACACACCAGTGATCATTTAAAAATCTGTGTACACATGCTGACATTATTATGGTACTGGGTGGCATTGAGTTTTAACACAGAGTCCCAGCAGGGACAGGAGATTATTGGGGTTAATTTGAAGGGGGGTTTGTGTTATTGGGCACATTACTGTGTGAATACTGGAGCTGCAAATAAGCTCATCTTTGGACAGGGGACAAGATTAACTGTGGTTCCAAGTAGGTATTTATTATTAACTATAGAATACCTTTGTATTGATGTGTGTATGTGAGTGAGAGTGTGTGTGGGTGAGAGAGAATGTGTCTGTGTATTTGTGTGTGTGTGTGTGTGTGTGTGTGTGTGCGCGCGCATGTGTGTGTGTCCATGTGTCCATGTGTCCGTGTGTGTAAGCAAGTGTGTCTGTGTGTATAGGTAAGAGGTTGTGTGTGTGAGTAAGAGAATGTGTATAAATGTCTAAAATGCTTTAGAACATTTTTAAAATTTAAACTTTACAATGTTAAAGTTTAAGTGTGATGCCTGAAGCTCGGGGTCAGTTCTGTAGGGAAGGAGAGAGATGGTCAGAGATGGTCTGAGGTTACAGAAATATAGAATTGATGCAGCCTGGAACATGAAGCTGGTGTTTGTTGCTTGTAATCACATTGCTGGGTTAGAACGGGTCGTTTAATTGTCCCTTAGAGTCCAAAGGTGTGAATTTTTGAAGTTTATTTGGATATAGTTGTGAAGCAATTTTAGATTTCAGATATACAGATTGGAGCCTTAGGTTTCTGCGAATGGAAAATGAGTTAAACTTGAATAATAATCCAAATATACAGCAGTGATCATTTAAAAATCTGTGTACACATGCTGCCATTATTATGGTCCTGGGTGGCATTGCGTTTTAACACAGAGTCCCAGCAGGGACAGGAGATTATTGGGGTTAATCTGTAGGTGGTGGTGGTGGGGGGGGGGTTTGTGTTATTGGGCGCATTACTGTGTGAATACAGCTGCAAGTAAGCTCATCTTTGGACAGGGGACAAGATTAACTGTGCTTCCAAGTAGGTACTTATTATTAACTATAGAGTACCTATTTGTGTGTGTGTGAGTGATCGTGTGTGAGTACTGTGTTTTTCCTATTATGGTACTGGGTGGCATTGTGTTTTAACACAGGGTCCCAGCAGGGACAGGAGATTATTGGGGTTAACCTGAAGGGGGGGTTTGTGTTATTGAGCACATTACTGTGTGAATGCTGGAATTACAAATAAGCTCATCTTTGGACAGGGGACAAGATTAACTGTGGTTCCAAGTAGGTGTTTATTACTGAGTATAGAATACCTACCTATTATGTGTGTATCTGTGTGTGAGCGTGTTTGTGTGTGTGTGTATGTATCTGTGTGTGAGCATTGCGTTTTAACACAGAGTCCCAGTAGGGACAGGAGATTATTGGGGTTAATCTGAAGGGGGGTTTGTGTTATTGGGCACATTGCTGTGTGGATGATCTGAGTGCTACTAAGCTCATCTTTGGACAGGGAACAAGATTAACCATGCTTCCAAGTAGGTGTTTATTAATAATTATTGAATACCTACCTATTGTTGCATGTGTGAGAGAATGAGTGTGTGTGTGTGTGTGTGAGAATGTGCCTCTACATGTATGTGTGTGTGTCTGTATTTGTCTGTATGTGTGTGTCTGTAAAAGAGAGAGTGTGTGTGTGTGTCTGTGTGTGTGTGTGTGTGTCCGTGTGTGTGTGAAAGGTTGTATGTGTGAGAGAGAGAGAGAGTGTGTCTCTCAGTGTGTTTGTTAGAGGGTGTATGTGAGTGAGTGAGAGAATGTCTATATGTATATATGGGTAGGAGAATGTATGTAAATGTCTAAAGTGTTTTAAAAACTTTCTTAAAAACTTTAAACTTCACAATGTTAAACTTTAAGTGTGATGTTTGAAGCTCGAGGTCAGTTCTGCAGGGAAGGAGAGAGATGGTCAGAGATGGACTGAGGTTGCAGAAATATAGAATTGATGCAGCCTGGAACATGAAGCTGGTGTTTGCTATTTGTAATCACATTGCTGGGTTAGAACGGGTCACTTAATTGTCCCTTAGTGTCCAAAGGTGTGAATTTTGAAGTATAATTGGATATGGTTGTGAAGCAATTCTAGATTTCAGATATACAGATTGGAGCCTTACGTTTCTGCGAATGGAAAATGAGTTAAACTTGAATAATAATCCGAATACATAACAGTGATCATTTAAAAATCTGTATACACATGTTGACATTATTATGGTACTGGGTGGCATTGCGTTTTAACACAGAGTCCCAGCAGGGACAGGAGATTATTGGGGTTAATCTGTAGGTGGTGGGGGGGGGGGTTTGTGTTATTGGGTGTATTACTGTGTGGATGGTGGAAATACAAACAAGCTCATCTTTGGACAGGGGACAAGATTAACCGTGATTCCAAGTAGGTATTTATTATTAACTATAAGATAGGATTGGACGTGTTAAATTGTCTCTTAGTGTCCAAAGATGTGCAGGTTAGGGTGGATTGGCCATGGCAACATCATCACAACTTAACCTTGATGTATTTGCCCACAGATCTCTGAAAACGAATACAGTACGGTGGTGGGTAAAAGAGGTACGAGACAAATACACGAGACCCCCTCTCATCCAAGTTAGACTGAGACAGGGAAGACAGAGATCACAACACTCGTAAATACATTAAACTGACACATGATTGAATGTAAGATCCTGTGGTTCTGGAGAGAGATTACACACAATGCTGAATATAATATCCCAGTTTGATTCTGGAGGGAGGTTACACACAATACTGAATATAATATCCCAGTTTGATTCTGGAGAGAGTTTACACACAATGCTGAATATAATATCCCAGTTTGATTCTGGAGGGAGGTTACACACAATACTGAATATAATATCCCAGTTTGATTCTGGAGAGAAGTTACACACAATACTGAATATAATATCCCAGTTTGATTCTGGAGAGAGGTTACACACAATACTGAATATAATATCCCAGTTTGGTTCTGGAGAGAGGTCACGCACAATACTGAATATAATATCCCAGTTTGATTCTGGAGAGAAGTTACACACAATACTGAATATAATATCCCAGTTTGATTCTGGAGAGAGTTTACACACAATGCTGAATATAATATCCCAGTTTGATTCTGGAGGGAGGTTACACACAATACTGAATATAATATCCCAGTTTGGTTCTGGAGAGAGGTCACACACAATACTGAATATAATATCCCAGTTTGATTCTGGAGAGAAGTTACACACAATACTGAATATAATATCCCAGTTTGATTCTGGAGAGAGATTACACACAATACTGAATATAATATCCCAGTTTAATTCTGGAGAGAGGTTACACACAATACTGAATATAATATCCCAGTTTGATTCTGGAGAGAGGTTACACACAATACTGAATATAATATCCCAGTTTGATTCTGGAGAGAGGTTACACACAATACTGAATATAATATCCCAGTTTGATTCTGGAGGGAGGTCACACACAATACTGAATATAATATCCCAGTTTGATTCTGGAGAGAAGTTACACACTTGGCAGAGTTTGTGTATTGGTCTGTGCTGTTGTGTGTATGATAACTGGAAGTTGATATTTGGATCTGGAACCCAGCTAACAGTCCAGCCCAGTAAGTGAAGTTTCACTGTGAATTCTTTTAGTGTTACTCGGGTCAGAGTTACAGCGTTATTCTGTGAATACGGACGGCCTGTTTTTATTTAACAATTTAAGATTAATATTGAAGGAAAGGATTTGTGGATAACAGGAGAACGGGTATAGACAGACCCCGATAGAATGATTTCCCAACTCTTGTACTCAGTGAAGTTTATTTGGATATAAGTGTGAAGCAATTCTAGATTTCAGATATACAGATTGGACCCTTAGGTTTCTGCGAATGGAAAATGAGTTAAACTTGAATAATAATCCGAATAGATAGCAGTGATCATTTAAAAATCTGTGTACACATGCTGCCATTATTATGGTCCTGGGTGGCATTGCGTTTTAACACAGAGTCCCAGCAGGGACAGGAGATTATTGGGGTTAATCTGAAGGGGGGTTTGTGTTATTGGGCACATTACTGTGTGGATGGTGGAGGTGCAGATAAGCTCATCTTTGGACAGGGGACAAGATTAACCGTGCTTCCAAGTAGGTATTTATTATTAACTATAGACTACCTTCCTACTTATGTATGTGTGTTTGTAAGTTGTATATGCGTGTGTATCTGTATGTGTGTGTGGGTGAGAAAGTGTATGGTTATGTGAGTGTGACTGAGTGTGTGTGTAGTTGTGTCAGTGTGTGTGGACGAGCGAGAGAGAGAGTGTGTCTCTGTGTGTGTGTATTGGTTAGAGGTGTATGTGTGTGTGTGAGAGAGTGTGTCTATCTATGTATGTCGGTGTGTGTGTGTGTGTGTGTGTGTGTGGATGAGCGAGAGAGAGAGAGTGTGTCTGTCTGTGTGTATGAGTGTGTGTAAATGTCTAAAGTGCTTTAAAACTTTTTTAAAAACTTTTAAACTTTACAATGTTAATGTTTAAGTGTGATGACTGAAGCTCGGGGTCAGTTCTGCAGGGAAGGAGAGAGAGATGGTCAGAGATGGTCTGAGGTTACAGAAATATAGAATTGATGCAGCCTGGAACATGATGCTGGTGTTTGCTGCTTGTAATCACATTGCTGGGTTAGAACGGGTCGCTTAATGAACAAGAAGGGTTTGTATTTGGGGGGTTTAAGACTGTGTGAGTTACGGGAATAACAAGCTGACTTTTAACAGTGGGTGCAGAGTGATGGGGAAAGCCGATAAGTGCTGCAATATCACAGAACAATCTCATTCACCTCAACCGATTGTGTGTCCCTGAGAATCTCGACAGGAGAGCAATGCGCGGGGCTGCCTATTGCCTGTCTGTGCATTGAGAATGAGAATGTCTCTCTAGCAGGCTGGTAACACTCAGAAAACCCTTTCATTCCAGATTCACACACGGAGACACAATTCCAGTGCTGGTACCAATCCCCCACTTCATTAGGAGTTATTTACAGGGGGGAAATAGAGAAATGTGATTTAAATAAACCCACAGATTTGTCCCAGTAATTGTACAAGAGGCTGAGAGTTTCAGATGAAGTTTAATTAAAGTTTAAAGTTTTTGAAGTTTATTTATTAGTGACGCAAGCTGGCTTACATTAAACTGCAATGAAGTTATTGTAAAAAATATCCTATTAGACTAAGCGTCCAAAGATGTGTAGGTTAGGGTGGATTGGCCATGCTAAATTGTCCCTTAGTGTCCAAAGATGTGTGGGTTAGGGTAGATTGGCCATGCTAAATTGTCCCTTAGTGTCCAAAGATGTGTAGGTTAGGGTGGATTGGCCGTGCTAAATTGTCCCTTAGTGTCCAAAGATGTGTAGGTTAGGGTGGATTGGCCGTGCTAAATTGTCCCTTAGTGTCCAAAGATGTGTAGGTTAGGGTGGATTGGCCATGCTAAATTGTCCCTTAGTGTCCAAAGATGTGTAGGTTAGGGTGGATTGGCCATGCTAAATTGTCCCTTAGTGTCCAAAGATGTGTAGGTTAGGGTGGATTGGCCATGCTAAATTGTCCCTTAGTGTCCAAAGATGTGTGGGTTAGGGTAGATTGGCCATGCTAAATTGTCCCTTAGTGTCGTTTGGTGAATTGGCAACAATAAATCGAAAGATTGCTTCACCCAGAAAGTGTTGAATGTGTGGATTTCACGATCCCAGAAAGGCTAAAACATTGATGAAGGAATCAGATGGCGCTCTCGGGGAGAACGGGGATCAAAGGATATGGGGTGATAGGGTAGGGGATTTACCCCCACTGAGGACGAGACACTGAATGTCTGCGAGACTGTCAGGAGCTGGAAAATATCGAGAGTTGAGTGCTGTCTATCTTCTCCGAGGCAGAATGGGTGCCTGCTCACTCTCTCTACGCCGCTGAGGTAGCTGGAGGTTTTTGTCCGGGAGGGTAGGGCTGTGTGAATACTGCAGATTGGAAGCTGATTTTTGGAAGGGGCACCAGAGTGACAGTGAGACCCAGTAAGTGGCGTGCTGGAAAATAATAACCTGATTATTCTCCGACTGAGAATAAATTACGCTACTGCTAACAGCCTGGAAAATAGAACAAGTGGATTGTTTGTCAACTTCCATGCATTGCAAAGAGATATGGATTGTGCTGTCTGCCATGGGTATTAACACAGACTCCCAGCAGGGGCTGGAGATCATTGGGTTAATCTGAAGGGAAGGTTTTTGTTATTGGGCACATTATTGTGTGAATGCTGGAGGTATTACAAAGCTTACCTTTGGACAGGGGACAAGATTAACTGTGGTTCCAAGTAGGTGTTTATTTTTAATTAATACCTACCTGTCTGTGTGGGTAGAACAGTATTCTAATGTTGTAATTAATGCCTGAATTTTAAACAACTATCATTGCCGAGGGGGAATTTCTGTTCATAGTCAATGTATTGCTGTAGATCCACGCTGATCTCTGCAATAAAACATTGGTAAATCGTTCCTTTATGGACACAGACAGGTAGAACGAGGGAGAGGGAGAAAGGAAGGAAGAGAAAAAGAGAGAGAGAGAGATAGATAGTTAGAGAGTAAGAGTTAAAGAGGGAGATGGCGGGAGTAAAATAGTTAGAATGTGAGAGAGTTAGATAGAGAATGAGATGGAGAGAGAATGAGAAAGAGTTAGGCAGAGAAGGAGTGGAGAGAGTGTGAGACAGAGAGGGTTGGAGATAGAGAGAGCCAGAGGGAGAGAGTTGGGGAGAGAGAGAGAGGGTTTGAGAGACAGAGAGAGTGATGGAGGAAGAGAGATGGAGGGAGAGAGAGAGTTGGATGTAGAGAAAATAAGAGGGAGAGATTTGGGGAGAGAGGGAGTGTTGGAGAGGCAGCGAGAGAGAGAGAGGGAGAGAGAGTGTTTGAGGAAGAGAGATGGAGGAGAGAGAGTTGGAGATAGACAGAGAGAGTAAGAGGAGAGAGTTGGGGAGAGAGTTAGGCCAAAGATGTGCAGGTTAGGCGGATTGGCATTGCTAAATTGTCCCTTAGTGTCCCAAAGTTAGATGGATTGGCCATGCCAGTCATTTAATAATCTGTGTACACATGCTGCTACTATTATAGTGCTGGTGCATTGAGTTTTAACACAGGGTCCCAGCAGGGACAGGAGATTATTGGGGTTAATATGAAGGGGGGGTTTGTGTTATTGGGCGCATTACTGTGTGGATGCTATGGGTGCTACTAAGCTCATCTTTGGACAGGGGACAAGATTAACAGTGGTTCCAAGTAGGTATTTATTATTAACTATGGAATATCTACCTGTCTGTGTGTGAGTGTCTGTGTGTGAGTGTCTGTGTGTGAGTGTCTGTGTGTGAGTGTCTGTGTGTGAGTGTGTGTCTGTGTGTGTCTGTGTGTGTGTGTGTGTCTGTGTGTGTGTGTGTCTGTGTGTGTGTGTGTCTGTGTGTGTGTGTCTGTGTGTATATGTGTGTGTGTATATGTGTGTGTGTGTATATGTGTGTCTGTGTGTGAGTGTCTGTGTGTGAGTGTCTGTGTGTGTGTGTGTGTGTGTGTGTGTGTGTGGGTGTGTGTGTGTGTGTGTGTGTGTGTGTGTGTGTGTGTGTGTGTGTGTGTGTGTGTGTGTGTGTGTGTGTCTGTGTGTAGATGTGTGTGTGTATATGTGTGTGTGTGTATATGTGTGTCTGTGTGTGTGTGCGTGTCTGTGTCTGTGTGTATATGTGTGTGTGTGTATGTGTGTGTGTCTGTGTGAGTGTCTGTGTATATGTGTGTATGTATCTGTGCATGTGTGTCTGTGTATATGTGTGTGTGTATAAATGTTGTAATTACTGCCTGAAATTTAAACAACTATCATTGCCGAGAGGGGATTTCTGCTCATAGTCACTGAAACCTCGCTATATTGCAGTAGATATACACTGGCCTCTGCAATAAAGCATTGGGAAGTTAGTCCCGTGTGGACACAAGACAGAGAGAACGAGGGAGAAATAGAGAGAGGGAGAAAGGCAGGGAGAGAGAGAGAGAGAGAGAATGAGATAAAGATAATTAGAGAAAGAATTAAAAAGGGAGAGAGAGAGGAGGGAGGGAGATTGAGAGAGTTATAGAGTTACAATGTGAGAAAGTTAGGGAGAGAAAAAGCAGGGGAAAGAGATGGACAGAGTGTTAGTTTAAAAGAGGTACAGAGTTCGAATATTGTACTGATGGGTGAGGAGGATTGAACAGAGATTGATTTCAGGGAGATAGACAGTCCGACACTTGCTAAAGAATTGATCTGGTAATGTGGCTAATCTGAAACGTGATAGTCAGTCCGTGTTGTCACTGAGACATCTGGTGCAGTGTGTTCCTGTGCTGGTGTGTACTGCTGTGTGAATAACAATGTTAAAGTTACCTTTGGAGCTGGTACCAAACTGGTTGTCCGACCCAGTAAGTGTGATTAATGTTGATCTGATTTATTATTGTCACATAGAGATTTACAGCATGGAAAAAGGCCCTTCGGCCCAACTTGGCCATGCTGCCCCTTTTTTTAAACCACTGAATTAGTCCCAATTGCCTGCATTTGTCCCGTATCCCTCAACACCCATCTTACCCATGTAACTGTCTAAACACTTTTTAAAAGACAAAATTGTACCCGCCTCTACTCCTGCCTCTGGCAGCTCATTCCAGACACTCACCACCCTCTGGGTGAAAAAAATCGCCCCTCTGGACACTTCTATATCTCTCCCCTCTCACCTCACACCTAGTTTAGTTTCATTCTCCCCTACCTTTCAGAAAAGATTTTGACATCTTTGGACACAAACGGACAATTTAGCACAGCCAATCCTCCAAACCTGCATGTCTTTAGCCAGGAGGTTTTTGCTAGCCAGTGTAGGGCTGTGTGAATAATGTAAACACCAAGCCAGTTTTTGGAAGTGGAACCACACTCACGGTGATACCCAGTAAGTGTTGTATTTCTGATAGAATAATATTACAAATCTAAGGGGCAATTTACCACGGCCAATCCCCCAAAACCATACATCTTTGGACACTAAGGGACAATTCAACATGGCCAATCCACCTAACCAACACATTTTTGGACACTAAGGCGCAATTTAGCATGGTTAATCCACTTAACCTACACATCTTTGGAGTGAAGGGTTTTTGTCAGAGAGTGTAGGGTTGTGTGCAGAGTGGAGTTAACAAGCTTATGTTTGGAACTGGCACCCAACTAAATGTGAACCCCAGTAAGTGTTGGATTTGATTTATTATTGTCATGTTTATTAACATAACAGTGAAAAATATTGTTTTTCACGCGCTATACAGATAAAGCATACTGTTCATAGAGAAAGAAAGGAGAGGGTGCAGAATGCAGTGTTACAGTCACAGCGAGGGGTGTAGAGAAAGATCAACTTAATGCGAGGTGGGTCCATTCAAAAGTCTGACAGCAGCAGGGAAGAAGCTGTTCTTGAGTCGGTCGGTACAGGACCTCAGAGTTTTGTATCTTTTTCCCTGATGGGAGAAGTTGGAAGAGAGGGTTTTTGTATGGAGGGCTGATGCTGTGTGAATTCTGGAGGAAGTTACGGCAAGCTGATATTTGGGGCTGGAACAAAGTTAACAGTGACACCCAGTAAGTGTTTGTGATCTTTGGAACCTCGGTGTTGCTGTCCCAGTGTCGAACATGTTTACATAACGGTGATCATTTAAAAATCTGTGTACACATGCTGACATTATTACGGTACTAAAAATGTAAGGGACAATTTAGCACGGCCAATCCACCCTAACCTGCACATCTTTGGACACTAAGGGACAATTTAGCACGGCCAATCCACCCTAACCTACACATCTTTGGACACTAAGGGGCAATTTAGCATGGCCAATCCACCCTAATCTACACATCTTTGGACACTAAGGGACAATTTAGCACGGCCAATCCACCCTAACCTGCACATCTTTGGACACAAGGGGACAATTTAGCATGGCCAATCCATCTAACTTCCACATCTTTGGACTCAAGGGGACAATTTAGCATGGCCAATCCATCTAACTTCCACATCTTTGGACACAAGGGGACAATTTAGCATGGCCAATCCATCTAACTTCCACATCTTTGGACATTCAGAGGTAAGTTATCATGCGTAGGGGGCCTCTCTCTCTCACTCTCTGGAGTTATTGTAAAGGAAGAGGCTATTGTGTGACCTCTGGAGGCCTGGGTAAACTGGTGTTTGGAAGTGGGACCCGACTCACTGTCAACCCGGGTAAGAGTTCGATCATAGATCCTCTCTGTCATTTACATGGCAATTATCTTTCTAACTGATAATGCACCCTGGCTAAAATATTGTACAGGTTGTCCCCTGACATCTGGGTGACACCAAACTATCATGGGGATTGCACGGGAGTCTTGAAAGAGATTGGAGCTCTGTAAAATATTCGACACAGGTTAACAAATTGAGCTGGAATCGCGAGAGATCGTAGTTGCGACCTACAGTTCATTTCGCAAAGAGGCGATACAGAAGAAGTTAATTTATTCGTATACGTTAACACTGCAATGAAGTTACTGTCGGGTGCAGCGAGGGAGAATTTAGCACCGAACCGGACTGCGGGAGGAAACTGGAGCCCCAGAAGGAAACGCAAGCGGGCAGAGAGGGGTAGACAGAGGGAGTTAACACATGGGGCAAACAACGTACAAAAAATGCAGACATTGGGAAGAGGTGGGATATTCAGGCTCAGAAGCTTCAGGACTTTCTCTGACTAATGTGGAGATACTGGCGTTGGACTGGGGTAAACACAATAAGAAGTCTCACAAACACCAGGTTAAAGTCCAACCAGTTTATTTGATAGCAATCCCACAAGCTTTCGGAATCGCTGTTCCTTTGTCAGGTGTGTAGAAAGTCCCCAGGGATTGAATTGTGTCAGTAATGTTTGCGTCTCCAATGCTTCAGCCACGTGTAGCAACAGTACACAGAATAGAGAGACTGAGGTGGCATTGAAGCTCTGAAGCCTCATGGTTTTCTGCCTGTCTTTGTTTGAACATTTTAAAACACTGAAACACACCTAACCTGCACATCTTTGGACACTAAAGGACAATTTAGCACGGCCAATCCACCCTAACCTGCACATCTTTGGACACTAAGGGACAATTTAGCACGGCCAATCCACCCTAACCTACACATCTTTGGACACTAAGGGACAATTTAGCACGGCCAATCCACCCTAACCTGCACATCTTTGGACACTAAGGGACAATTTAGCATGGCCAAGCCACCCTAACCTACATATCTTTGGACACTAAGGGGCAATTTAGCAGGGCCAATCCACCCTAACCTACACATCTTTAGCCAGGAGGTTTTTGCTAGCCAGTGTAGGGCTGTGTGAATAGTGGGTACGGTGCGCAGATTTTTGGAAGTGGAACCACACTCACGGTGATACCCAGTAAGTGTTGTATTTCTGACAACTATATTACAAATCTAAGGGCAATTTAGCATGGCCAATCCACCCTAACCTACACATCTTTGGAGTGAAGGGTTTTTGTCAGGGAGTGTAGGGCTGTGTGCAGAGTGAAGTTTACAAGTTTATCTTTGGAAATGGCACCCAACTAAATGTGGACCCCAGTAAGATTTAATTTATTGTTGTCACATTTGTTAGCATACAGGGAAAGATATTGTTCCTCACATATTATACAAACAAAGCATACTGTTCATAGAGAAGAAAAGGAGAGGGTGCAGAATGGAGTGTTACAGTCACAGTGAGGGGTGTAGAGAAAGATCAACTTAATGCGAGGTGGGTCCATTCAAAAGTCTGACAGCAGCAGGGAAGAAGCTGTTCTTGAGTCGGTCGGTGCGGGACCTCAGAGTTTTGCATATTTTTCCCCGATGGGAGAAGTTGGAAGAGAGGGTTTTTGTATGATGGGCTGATGCTGTGTGAATGTTGGAGGAGGTTACAAGCTGATATTTGGGGCTGGAACAAAGTTAACAGTGACACCCAGTAAGTGTTTGTGATCTTTGGAACCTCGGTGTTGCTGTCCCAGTGTCGAACATGTTTACATAACAGTGATCATTTCAAAATCTGTGTGCACATGCTGACATTATTATGGTACTGGGTGGCATTGAGTTTTAACACAGAGTCCCAGCAGGGACAGGAGATTATTGGGGTTAATCTGAAGGGGGGAGTTTGTGTTATTGGGCACATTACTGTGTGAATACAGCTACTAAGCTCATCTTTGGACAGGGGACAAGATTAATTGTGATTCCAAGTAGGTATTTATTACTAACCATTGTGTGTGTGTGTGTGTCTGTGTGTGTTTGTGTCTGTGAGTGTGTGTGTGTGAGTGTATGTGTGTGTTGTGCTGCCTGAAGCTCGGGGTCAGTTCTGCAGGGAAGGAGAGAGATGGTCAGAGATGGTCTGAAGTTACAGAAATATAGAATTGATGCAGCCTGGAACATGAAGCTGGGTGTTTGCTGCTTGTAATCACATTGCTGGGTTAGAACGGGCTGTTTAATTGTCCCTTAGTGTCTAAAGGTGTCAATTTTTAAGTTTATCTGGATGTAGTTGTGAAGCAATTCTAGATTTCAGATATACAGATTGGAGCCTTAGGTTTCTGCGAATGGAAAATGAGTTAAATTTGAATAATAATCCAAATACACAACAGTGATCATTTAAAAATCTGTGTACACATGCTGACATTATTATGGTACTGGGTGGCATTGAGTTTTAACACAGAGTCCCAGCAGGGACAGGAGATTATTGGGGTTAATCTGAAGGGGGGGGGGGGTTTGTGTTATTGGGCGCACTACTGTGTGAATTATGGAACTGGAGCTGCTAAGCTCATCTTTGGACAGGGGACAAGATTAACTGTTCTTCCGAGTAAGTATTTATTACTAACTGTAGAATACCTACCAGTTGTGTATATGTGTCTCTGTGTGTGTGTTCTTAAAGCATTAATAATATTGTAATTACTGCCTGAAATTTAAATAACTATCATTGCTGAGAGGGGATTTCTGTTCATAGTCACCTCAATATATTACTGTAGATATACACTGGCCTCTGCAATAATCCACCCTAACCTGCCCATCTTTGGACACTAAGGGACAATTTAGCATGGCCAATCCACCCTAACCTACACATCTTTGGACACTAAGGGGCAATTTAGCACAGCCAAGCCACCCTAATCCACACATCTTTGGACACTAAGGGACAATTTAGCACGGCCAAGCCACCCTAACCTACACATCTTTGGACACTAAGGGACAATTTAGCATGGCCAATCCACCCTAACCTACACATCTTTGGACACTAAGGGACAATTTAGCACGGCCAATCCACCCTAACCTACACATCTTTGGCCACTAAGGGACAATTTAGCACGGCCAATCCATCTAACCTGCATGTCTTTAGCCAGGAGGTTTTTGCTAGCCAGTGTAGGGTTGTGTGAATAATGCAAACACCAAGCCGGTTTTTGGAAGTGGAACCACACTCATGGTGATACCCAGTAAGATTATAATATAATCTAATATTATAGATTAATATTGCAAATCTAAGTGGTAATTTAGCATTGCCAATCACAAATCCAAGCGTTGGATTTGATTTATTATTGTCACATTTATTAGCATACAGGGAAAAGTATTGTTTCTCAAACGCTATACAGACAAAACATGCTGTTCATAGAGAAGGAAAGGAGAGGGTGCAGAATGTAGTGTTACAGTCACAGCGAGGGGTGTAGAGAAAAATCAACTTAATGCGAGGTGGGTCCATTCAAAAGTCTGACAGCAGCAGGGAAGAAGCTGTTCTTGAGTCGGTCAGTACGTGACCTCGGATTTTTGTATCTTTTTCCCTGATGGGAGAAGTTGGAAGAGAGGATTTTTGTATGGAGGGCTGATGCTGTGTGAATGTTGGAGGAGGTTACAAGCTGATATTTGGGGCTGGAACAAAGTTAACAGTGACACCCAGTAAGTGTTTGTGATCTTTGGAACCTCGGTGTTGCTGTCCCAGTGTCGAACATGTTTACATAACAGTGATCATTTCAAAATCTGTGTGCACATGCTGACATTATTATGGTACTGGGTGGCATTGAGTTTTAACACAGAGTCCCAGCAGGGACAGGAGATTATTGGGGTTAATCTGAAGGGGGGAGTTTGTGTTATTGGGCACATTACTGTGTGAATACAGCTACTAAGCTCATCTTTGGACAGGGGACAAGATTAATTGTGATTCCAAGTAGGTATTTATTACTAACCATTGTGTGTGTGTGTGTGTCTGTGTGTGTTTGTGTCTGTGAGTGTGTGTGTGTGAGTGTATGTGTGTGTTGTGCTGCCTGAAGCTCGGGGTCAGTTCTGCAGGGAAGGAGAGAGATGGTCAGAGATGGTCTGAAGTTACAGAAATATAGAATTGATGCAGCCTGGAACATGAAGCTGGGTGTTTGCTGCTTGTAATCACATTGCTGGGTTAGAACGGGCTGTTTAATTGTCCCTTAGTGTCTAAAGGTGTCAATTTTTAAGTTTATCTGGATGTAGTTGTGAAGCAATTCTAGATTTCAGATATACAGATTGGAGCCTTAGGTTTCTGCGAATGGAAAATGAGTTAAATTTGAATAATAATCCAAATACACAACAGTGATCATTTAAAAATCTGTGTACACATGCTGACATTATTATGGTACTGGGTGGCATTGAGTTTTAACACAGAGTCCCAGCAGGGACAGGAGATTATTGGGGTTAATCTGAAGGGGGGAGGTTTATGTTATTGGGCACATTACTGTGTGAATAGTGGAGCTAAGCTCATCTTTGGACAGGGGACAAGATTAACTGTTGTTCCAAGTAGGTATTTATTACTAACTGTAGAATATCTACCCGTTGTGTATATGTGTCTCTGTGTGTGTGTTTATAAAATATCAATAATGTTGTAATTACTGCCTGAAATTTAAATAACTATCATTGCCGAGAGGGGATTTCTGTTCATAGTCACCTCAATGTATTACTGTAGATGTAGACTGGCCTCTGCCATAATCCACCCTAACCTACACATCTTTGGACACTAAGGGACAATTTAGCACGGCCAATCCACCCTAACCTACACATCTTTGGACACTAAGGGACAATTTAGCACGGCCGATCCACCTAACCTGCACATCTTTGGACACTAAGGGGCAATTTAGCACGGCCGATCCACCTAACCTGCATGTCTTTAGCCAGGAGGTTTTTGCTAGCCAGTGTAGGGCTGTGTGAATAATGCAAACACCAAGCCGGTTTTTGGAAGTGGAACCACACTCACGGTGGTACCCAGTAAGTGTTGTATTCCTGACAGAATTATATTGCAAATCAAAGTGGTAATTTAGCATTGCCAATCACAAATCCAAGTGTTGAATTTGATTTATTATTGTTACATTTATTAGCATACAGGGAAAAATATTGTTCCTCACATACTATACAGACAAAGCATACTGTTCATAGAGTAAGAAAGGAGAGGGTGCAGAATGTAGTGTTGCAGCCAAAGCTAGGGTATAGAGAAAGATCAATTTCATGCGAGGTGGGTCCATTCAAAAGTCTGACAGCAGCAGGGAAGAAGCTGTTCTTGAGTCGGTCAGTACGTGACCTCGGATTTTTGTATCTTTTTCCCCGATGGGAGAAGTTGGAAGAGAGGGTTTTTGTATGATGGGCTGATGCTGTGTGAATGCTGGAGCAAGTGTGGGCAAGCTGATATTTGGGGCTGGAACAAAGTTAACAGTGACACCCAGTAAGTGTTTGTGATCTTTGGAACCTCGGTGTTGCTGTCCCAGTGTCGAACATGTTTACATAACAGTGATCATTTCAAAATCTGTGTACACATGCTGACATTATTATGGTACTGGGTGGCATTGAGTTTTAACACAGAGTCCCAGCAGGGACAGGAGATTATTGGGGTTAATCTGAAGGGGGGAGGTTTGTGTTATTGGGCACATTACTGTGTGAATACTGCAGCTGGAGATAAGCTCATCTTTGGACAGGGAACACGATTAACTGTTGCTCCAAGTAGGTATTTATTACTAACTATTGAGAGTGTGTGTGTCTGTATGTGTGTTGTGCTGCCTGAAGTCTCGGGGTCAGTTCTGCAGGGAAGGAGAGAGATGGTCAGAGATGGACTGAGGTTACAGAAATATAGAATTGATGCAGCCTGGAACATGAAGCTGGTGTTTGCTGCTTGTAATCACATTGCTGGGTTAGAACAGGCAGTTTAATTGCCTGTTAGTTTCCAAAGCTGTGTATTTGGTGAATTTTATCTGGATGTAGTTGTGAAGCAATTCTAGATTTCAGATATACAGATTGGAGCCTTAGGTTTCTGCGAATGGAAAATGAGTTAAACTTGAATAATAATCCGAATACACAACAGTGATCATTTAAAAATCTGTGTATACATGCTGACATTATTATGGTACTGGGTGGAATTAAGTTTTAACACAGAGTCCCAGCAGGGACAGGAGATTATTGGGGTTAATCTGAAGGGGGGGGTTTGTGTTATTGGGCAAATTACTGCGTGAATCTGGAATTGGAATTATCTTTGGACAGGGAACAAGATTAACTGTTGTTCCAAGTAGGTATTTATTATTAACTGTAGAATACCTACCCATTGTGTACATGTGTCTCTGTGTGTGTGTTTATAAAGTATCAATAATGTTGTAATTACTGCCTGAAATTTAAATAACTATCATTGCCGAGAGGGGATTTCTGTTCATAGTCACCTCAATGTATTACTGTGAATATAAACTGGCCTTTGCAATTATCCACCTAACCTCCACATCTATGGACACTAAGGGGCAATTTAGCATGGTCAATCCCTCTAACCTGCACATATTTGGACACTAAGGATCAATTTAGCACAATTTAGTTAGAGGTCAATCCCTCTAACCTGCACATCTTTAGCCAGGAGGTTTTTGCTAGCCAGTGTAGCGCTGTGTGTACAGTGCGAACACCAAGCTGGTTTTTGGAAGTGGAACCACACTCACGGTGACACCCAGTAAGTGTTGTATTTCTAAAGGGCAATTTAGCACGGCCAATCCACCCTAACCTACACATCTTTGGACACTAAGGGACAATTTAGCATGGTTAATCCATTTAACCTACACATCTTTGGAGTGAAGGGTTTTTGTCAGAGAGTGTAGGGCTGTGTGCAGGATGGAGTTAACAAGCTTATCTTTGAAACTGGCACCCAACTAAATGTGGACCCCAGTAAGTGTTGGATTTGATTTATTATTGTCATGTTTATTAGCATACAGGGAAAAATATTGTTTCTCGCGCGCTATACAGGCAAAACATATTGTACAAAGAGAAGGACAGGAGAGGGTGCAGAATGGAGTGTTACAGTCACAGCGAGGGGTGTAGAGAAAGATCAACTTAATGTGAGGTGGGTCCGTTCAAAAGTCTGACAGCAGCAGGGAAGAAGCTGGTCTTGAGACGGTCGGTACGGGACCTCAGAGTTTTGTATCTTTTTCCCCGATGGGAAAAGTTGGAAGAGAGGATTTTTTATGGAGGGCTGATGCTGTGTGAATGCTGGAGCAGGTTTTAACATGCTGATATTTGGGGCTGGAACAAAGTTAACAGTGACACCCAGTAAGTGTTTGTGATCTTTGGAACCTCGGTGTTGCTGTCCCAGTGTCGAACATGTTTACATAACAGTGATCATTTCAAAATCTGTGTACACATGCTGACATTATTGTGGTACTGGGTGGCATTGAGTTTTAACACAGAGTCCCAGCAGGGACAGGAGATTATTGCGGTTAATCTGGGGGTTTGTGTTATTGGGCACATTACTGTGTGAATACTGCTACTAAGCTCATCTTTGGACAAGGAACAAGATTAATTGTGATGCCAAGTAGGTATTTATTACTAACCATTGTGTGTGTCTGTGTGTGTGTGTCTGTGTGTGCGTCTCTGTCTCTGTGTGTGTGTGTGTCGATGTGTGTCTCTGTCTCTGTGTGTGTCTCTGTGTCTGTGTGTGTCTCTGTGTCTGTGTGTGTGTGTTGTGATGCCTGAAGCTCGGGGTCAGTTCTGCAGGGAAGGAGAGAGAGATGGTCAGAGATGGTCTGAGGTTACAGAAATATAGAATTGATGCAGCCTGGAACATGAAGCTGGTGTTTGCTGCTTGTAATCACATTGCTGGGTTAGAACGGGTCGCTTAATTGTCCCTTAGTGTCCAAAGGTGTGAATTTTGAAGTATATTTGGATACAGTTGTGAAGCAATTCTACATTTCAGATATACAGATTGGAGCCTTAGGTTTCTGCGAATGGAAAATGAGTTAAACTTGAATAATAATCCAAATACACAGCAGTGATCATTTAAAAATCTGTGTACACATGCTGAAATTATTATGGTACTGGGTGGCATTGAGTTTTAACACAGAGTCCCAGCAGGGACAGGAGATTATTGGGGTTAATCTGAAGGGGGGGTGTTTGTGTTATTGGGCACATTACTGTGTGAATTATGGAGCTGGAGACAAGCTCATCTTTGGACAGGGGACAAGATTAACTGTTGTTCCAAGTAGGTATTTATTACTAACTATAGAATACCTACCCATTGTGTATATGTGTCTCTCTGTGTGTGTGTTTATAAAGTATCAATAATGTTGTAATTACTGCCTAAAATGTAATCAATTATCATTGCTGAGAGGGGATTTCTGTTCATAGTCACCTCAATGTATTACTGTAGATATACAGAGGCCTCTGCCATAATCCACCCTAACCTACACATCTTTGCATATTAAAGGAACAATTTCGCATGGCCAATCTACCTTAACCTGCACATCTTTGGACACAAAGGGGCAATTTAGCATGGCCAATCCCTCTAACCTGCACATCTTTGGACACTAAGGGACAATTTAGCACGGCCAATCCACCCTAACCTACACATCTTTGAACACTAAGGGGCAATTTAGCATGGCCAATCCCTCTAACCTACACATCTTTGGACACTAAGAGACAATTTAGCACGGCCAATCCACCCTAACCTGCACATCTTTGAACACTAAGGGGCAATTTAGCATGGCCAATCCCTTTAACCTACACATCTTTGGACACTAAGAGACAATTTAGCATGGCCAATTCACCCTAACCTACACATCTTTGGACACTAAGGGACAATTTAGCATGGCCAATCCACCCTAATCTGCACATCTTTGGACGCTAAGGGACAATTTAGCATGGCCAATCCCTCTAACCTGCACATCTTTGGACACTAAGGGACAATTTAGCATGGCCAATCCACCCTAACGTACACATCTTTGGACACTAAGGGACAATTTAGCACGGCCAATCCACCCTAACCTACACAGCTTTGGACACTAAGGGACAATTTAGCACGGCCAATCCACCCTAACCTACACATCTTTAGCCAGGAGGTTTTTGCTAGCCAATATAGAGCTGTGTGTATAGTGGGAACACCAAGCCAGTTTTTGGAAGTGGAACCACACTCACGGTGATACCCAGTAAGTGTTGTATTTCTGACAGAAGAATATTGCAAATCTAATGGGCAATTTAGCATGGGCAATCCACCCTTACCTGCACGTGTTTGGAGTGAAGGGTTTTTGTCAGAGAGTGTAGGG
Organism: Sphyrna mokarran; assembly: GCA_024679065.1. Classification (NCBI taxonomy): domain Eukaryota; kingdom Metazoa; phylum Chordata; class Chondrichthyes; order Carcharhiniformes; family Carcharhinidae; genus Sphyrna; species Sphyrna mokarran. Next base: position 4,410,331 of record JAGIQG010000040.1, on the reverse strand, counting down.
CTGTGTGCAAAGTGGAGTTGACAAGCTTATCTTTGGAACTGGCACCCAACTAAATGTGGACCCCAGTAAGTGTTGGATTTGATTTATTATTGTCATGTTTATTAGTACACAGGGAAAAGTATTGTTTCTCGCGCGCTATACTGACAAAACATATTTTTCATAGAGAAGGAAAGGAGAGGGTGCAGAATATTGTGTTACAGTCACAGTGAGGGGTGCAGAGAAAGATTAACTTAATGTGAGGTGGGTCCATTCAAAAGTCTGACAGCAGCAGGGAAGAAGCTGGTCTTGAGTCGGTCGGTACGGGACCTCAGACTTTTGTATCTTTTTCCCCGATGGGAGAAGGTGGAAGAGAGGGTTTTTGTATGGAGGGCTCTTGCTGTGTGAATTCTGGAGGAGGTTTTAAAAAGCTGATATTTGGGGCTGGAACAAAGTTAACAGTGACACCCAGTAAGTGTTTGTGATCTTTGGAACCTCGGTGTTGCTGTCCCAGTGTCGAACATGTTTACATAACAGTGATCATTTCAAAATCTGTGTACACATGCTGACATTATTATGGTACTGGGTGGCATTGAGTTTTAACACAGAGTCCCAGCAGGGACAGGAGATTATTGGGGTTAATCTGAAGGGGGGTTCGTGTTATTGGGCACATTACTGTGTGAATTATGGAACTGGAATTATCTTTGGACAAGGGACAATATTAACTGTTCTTCCGAGTAGGTATTTATTACTAATTATAGAATACCTACCCATTGTGTGTATGTGTCTCTGTGTGTGTGTTCTTAAAGCATTAATAATGTTGTAATTACTGCCTGAAATGTAATCAATTATCATTGCCGAGAGGGGATTTCTGTTCATAGTCACCTCAATGTATTACTGTAAATATACACTGGCCTCTGCCATAATCCACCCTAACCTACACATCTTTGGACACTAAGGGGCAATTTAGCATGGCCAATCCACCCTAACCTACACATCTTTGGATAGTAAGGGGCAATTTAGCATGACCAATTCACTTAACCTGCACATCTTTAGCCAGGAGGTTTTTGCTAGCCAGTGTAGGGCTGTGTGTATAGTGGGAACACGAAGCTGATTTTTGGAAGTGGAACCACACTCATGGTGATACCCAGTAAGTGTTGTATTTCTGACAGAATAATATTACAAATCAAAGGGACAATTTAGCATGGCCAATCCACATTAACCTACACATCTTTGGACAATAAGGGGCAATTTAGCATGGCCAATCCACCCTAACCTACACATCTTTGGACAATAAGGGGCAATTTAGCATGGCCAATCCACCCTAACCTACACATCTTTGGACAATAAGGGGCAAATTAGCATGGCCAATCCACCCTAACCTACACATCTTTGGACAATAAGGGGCAATTTAGCATGGCCAATCCACCCTAACCTACACATCTTTGAAACAAAGGGTTTTTGTCAGAGAGTGTAGGGCTGTGGGCAGGATGGAACTTACAAGCTTATCTTTGGAACTGGCACCCAACTAAATGTGAACCCCAGTAAGTGTTGGATTTGATTTATTATTGTCATGTTTATTAACATAACAGTGAAAAATATTGTTTTTCACGTGCTATACAGATAAAGCATACTGTTCATAGAGAAGGAAAGGAGAGGGTGCAGAATGTAGTGTTACAGTCACAGTGAGGGGTGTAGAGAAAAATCAACTTAATGCGAAGTAGGTCCATTCAAAAGTCTGACAGCAGCAGGGAAGAAGCTGTTCTTGAGTCGGTCGGTACGTGACCTCAGACTTTTCTATCTTTTTCCCCGATGGGAGAAGGTGGAAGAGAGAGTTTTTGTATGGAGGGCTGATGCTGTGTGAATGCTGGAGGAGGTTACGGCAAGCTGATATTTGGGGCTGGAACAAAGTTAACAGTGACACCCAGTAAGTGTTTGTGATCTTTGGAACCTCGGTGTTGCTGTCCCAGTGTCGAACATGTTTACATAACGGTGATCATTTAAAAATCTGTGTACACATGCTGACATTATTATGGTACTGGGTGGCATTGAGTTTTAACACAGAGTCCCAGCAGGGACAGGAGATTATTGTGGTCAATCTGAAGGCGGGTTTGTGTTTTTGGGCACATTACTGTGTGAATTATGGAACTGGAATTATCTTTGGACAGGGGACAAGATTAACTGTGATTCCAAGTATGTATTTATTACTAACTATAGAATACCTACCCATTGTGTATATGTGTCTCTGTGTGTGTGTTCTTAAAGCATTAATAATGTTGTAATTACTGCCTGAAATTTAAACAACTATCATTGCCGAGAGGGATTTTGTGTTCATAGTCACCTCAATGTATTACTGTAAACATACACTGGCCTCTGCCATAATCCACCCTAACCTACACATCTTTGGACATTAAAGGGACAATTTAGAATGGCCAATTCCCCTAATCTGAACAACTTTGGACACTAATGGACAATTTAGCATGGCCAATCCACCCTAACCTACACATCTTTAGCAAGGAGGTTTTAACTAGCCAGTATATGGCTGTGTGTATAGTGGGAACAACAAGCAGGTTTTTGGAAGTGGAACCATACTCACGGTGATACCCAGTAAGTGTTGTATTTCTGACAGAATAATATTACAAATCTAAGGGGAAATTTAGCACAGCGAATCCACCCTAACCCACACATCTTTGGACACTAAGGGACAATTTAGCACGGCCAATCCACCCTAACCTGCGCATCTTTGGACACTAAGGGACAATTTAGCACGGCCAATCCACCCTAACCTGCACATCTTTGGAGTGAAGGGTTTTTGTCAGAGAGTGTAGGGCTCTGTGCAGGATGGAACTTACAAGCTTACCTTTGCAACTGGCACCCAACTAAATGTGGACCCCAGTAAGTGTTGGATTTGATTTATTATTGTCATGTTTATTAGCATACAGGGAAATGTATTGTTCTTCACACGCCTTAAAGACAAAGCATACTGTACATCGAGAAGGAAAGGAGTCCCAGTAGGGACAGGAGATTATTGGGGTTAATCTGAAGGACGGTTTGTGTTATTGGGCACATTACTGTGTGAATACTGGGGCTGGAATTATCTTTGGACAGGGGACAAGATTAACTGTTGTTCCAAGTAGGTATTTATTACTAACTATAGAATACCTACCCGTTGTGTGTATGTGTCTCTGTGTGTGTGTGTATTCTTAAAGCATTAATAATGTTGTAATTACTGCCTGAAATGTAATCAATTATCATTGCCGAGAGGGGATTTCTGTTCATAGTCACCTCAATGTATTACTGTAGATATACAGAGGCCTCTGCCATAATCCACCCTAACCTACACATCTTTGGACGCTAAGGGACAATTTAACATGGCCAATCCACCCTAACCTAAACATCTTTGGACATTGAAGAGACAATTTATGATGGCTAATTCCCTGAATATGAACTTATTTGGACATTAAGTGGCAATTTAGCATGGCCAATCCACCCTGACCTGCACATCTTTAGCCAGGAGGTTTTTGCTAACCAGTGTAGGGCTGTGTGTACAACAAGCAGGTTTTTGGAAGTGGAACCACACTCATGGTGATACCCAGTAAGTGTTGTATTTCTGATAGATTTGTAATATTATTCTGAGGGACAATTTAGCACGGCCAATCCACCCTAACCCGCACGTGTTTGGAGTGAAGGGTTTTTGTCAGAGAGTGTAGGGTTGTGTGCAGAGTGGAGTTGACAAGCTTATCTTTGGAACTGGCACCCAACTAAATGTGGACCCCAGTAAGTGTTGGATTTGATTTATTATTGTCATGTTTATTAACATACAGTGAAAAGTATTGTTTCTCACACGCTATACAGATAAAAGCATATTGTACATCGTGAAGGAAAGGAGAGGGTGCAGAATGTAGTGTTACAGTCACAGCGAGGGGTGTAGAGAAAAATCAACTAAATGCGAGGTGGGTCCATTCAAAAGTCTGACAGCAGCAGGGAAGGAGCTGTTCTTGAGTCGGTCGGTACGGGACCTCGGATTTTTGTATCTCTTTCCCCGATGGGAGAAGTTGGAAGAGAGGGTTTTTGTATGGAGGGCTGATGCTGTGTGAATGCTGGAGGAGGTTACAAGCTGATATTTGGGGCTGGAACAAAGTTAACAGTGACACCCAGCAAGTGTTTGTGATCTTTGGAACCTCGGTGTTGCTGTCCCAGTGTCGAACATGTTTACATAACAGTGATCATTTCAAAATCTGTGTACACATGCTGACATTATTATGGTACTGGGTGGCATTGAGTTTTAACACAGAGTCCCAGCAGGGACAGGAGATTATTGTGGTCAATCTGAAGGCGGGTTTGTGTTATTGGGCACATTACTGTGTGAATTATGGAACTGGAATTATCTTTGGACAGGGGACAAGATTAACCATTCTTCCAAGTAGGTATTTATTACAAACTATAGAATACCTACCCACTGTGTATATGTGTCTCTGTGTGTGTATTCTTAAAGCATTAATAATGTTGTAATTACTGCCTGAAATGTAATCAATTATCATTGCCGAGAGGGGATTTCTGTTCATAGTCACCTCAATGTATTACTGTAAATATACACTGGCCTCTGCCATAATCCACCCTAACCTACACATCTTTGGATATTAAAGGGACAATTTAGCACGGCTAATCCACCCTAACCTGCACATCTTTAAACATTAAAGAGACAATTTAGGATGGCTAATTCCCTGAATCTGAACTTATTTGGACATTAAGTGGCAATTTAGCATGGCCAATCCCCCTAACCTGCACATCTTTAGCCAAGAGGTTTTTGCTAGTCAGTGTAGGGCTGTGTGAATAGTGGGAACAACAAGCAGGTTTTTGGAAGTGGAACCACACTCACGGTGATACCCAGTAAGTGTTGTATTTCTGAAGAATAATATTACAAATCTAAGGGGCAATTTAGCATGGCCAATCCACCCTAACCTGCACATCTTTGGACACTAAGGGACAATTTAGCACGGCCAATCCACCTAACCTGCACATCTTTGGACACTAAGGGACAATTTAGCAGGCCAATCCACCTACCTCACATCTTTTGGCCAATCCACCCTAACCTGTGCATCTTTGGAGTGAAGGGTTTTTGTCAGAGAGTGTAGGGCTGTGTGCAGAGTGGAGTTAACAAGCTTATCTTTGGAACTGGCACCCAACTAAATGTGGACCCGAGTAAGTATTGGATTTGATTTATTATTGTCATGTTTATTAGCATACAGGGAAAAGTATTGTTTCTCGCGCGCTATACAGGCAAAGCATACCGTTCATAGAGAAGGAAAGGAGAGGGTGCAGAATGAAGTGTTACGGTCATAGCGAGGGTGTAGAGAAAAATCAACTTAATGCAAGGTGGGTCCATTCAAAAGTCTGACAGCAGCAGGGAAGAAGCTGTTCTTAAGTCGGTCGGTGCGTGACCTCAGACTTTTGTATCTTTTTCCCCGATGGGAGAAGTTGGAAGAGAGGGTTTTTGTATGGAGGGCTGATGCTGTGTGAATGCTGGAGGAAGTTTTAACAAGCTGATATTTGGGGCTGGAACAAAGTTAACAGTGACACCCAGTAAGTGTTTGTGATCTTTGGAACCTCGGTGTTGCTGTCCCAGTGTCGAACATGTTTAGAACATAGAACATAGAACATTACAGCACAGAACAGGCCCTTCGGCCTTCGATGTTGCGCCGACCAATATAAAAAGCAATGCCCCTCCAAACTAAACCATTCCCTTCTCTTCCATATACTTGTCAACTAACCTCTTAAACGCCACCAAACTAGGCGCATCTACAACCGCTGCAGGCAGGGCATTCCACTCCTGAACCACCCTTTGGGTAAAGAGGTTTACATAACAGTGATCATTTAAAAATCTGTGTACACATGCTGACATTATTATGGTACTGGGTGGCATTGAGTTTTAACACAGAGTCCCAGCAGGGACAGGAGATTATTGGGGTTAATCTGAAGGGGGGGGGTTTGTGTTATTGGGCACATTACTGTGTGAATATTGGAGTTGGATTTATCCTTGGACAGGGGACAAGATTAACTGTGGTTCCAAGTAGGTATTTATTATTAACTATAAAATATCTATTTATGTATGAGTGTGAGAGTGTGTGTGTCTATTATGTGTGTCTGTGTTTGTAAGAGAGTGTATGTAGATGTTTGAAGTGCTTTCAAACTTTAAACTTTACAATGTTAAACTTTAAGTGTGATGCCTGAAGCTCGGGGTCAGTTGTGCAGGGAAGGAGAGAGATGGACTGAGGTTACAGAAATATAGAATTGATGCAGCCTGGAACATGAAGCTGGTGTTTGATGCTTGTAATCACATTGCTGGGTTAGAACAGGCTGTTTAATTGTCCCTTAGTGTCCAAAGGTATGAATTTTTGAAGTCTATTTGGATATAGTTGTGAAGAAATTCTAGATTTCACATCCACAGATTGGAGCCTTACTGGGGTTAATCTGAAGGCGGGGTTTGTGTTATTGGGCACACTGCTGTGTGAATTATGGAGGTGGAATTAAGCTCATCTTTGGACAGGGGACAAGATTAACTGTGGTTCCAAGTAGGTATTTATTATTAAGTACAGAATACCAATCCGATTATGTATGTGAGTGTGTGTGAGTGAGATTGTGTGTGTGAGAGAAAGAGAGAGAGCTCATAATGTATTAATAATATTGTAATTACTCCCTGAAATTTAAATAGCTATCATTGCCGAGAGGGGATTTCTGCTCATTGTCAACCACAATATATGGATGTAGATATACACTGACCTCTGCAATAATGCATTGGAAGCTAGTCCTGTATGGAGACAAGATAGAGAGAATGAGAGAGAAGGGAGAGAGAGAGATAGATGGAGTTTGAGAGAAAGAGTTAAAGAGAGAGGGAGTGAGAGATTAAAATAGCATGTGAGAGAATTAGACAGAGAGAGAGACAGTTGAGAGGGAGATGGAGAGAGAGTGCAAAGCTGTTAGGCGGAGAAAGTTAAGAGAGTGTGAGAGAGAGAGAGGTGTGGAGATAGATAGAGTTGGGAAGAGATGGTTGCAGAGACAGAGGGAGTGAGAGTCTTGGGGAGGGAGAGAGAGAGAGAGTTAGTTCAAAGATGTGTAGATGAAGCGGATTAGCCATGGTTAATTGTCCCTTAGTGCTTGAAAGATGTGTAGGTTAGATGGATTGGCCATGCTAATCATTTACTGCTACTATTGGGTGGCATTGCGTTTTAACACAGCAGGGACAGGAGATTATTGGGGTTAATCTGAAAGCGGGGGGTTTGTGTTATTGGATACACTACTGTGTGAATACTGGAACTGGAATTAAGCTTATCTTTGGACGGGGAACAAGATTAACTGTTCTTCCAAGTAGGTATTTATTATTAACTATAAAATACCTAGTGTGTGTGTGTTTTATGTGTAAGCTCATAAAATATTAATAATGTTGTAATTACTGCCTGAAATTTAAACAACTATCATTGCCGAGAGGGGATTTCTGTTCATAGTCACTGAAACCTTAATATATTGCAGTAGATATACACTGGTCTCTGCAATAAAGCATTGGCGAATTAGTCCCGTATGGACACAGGGTAGAACGAGGGAGAAACAGACAGAGAGAGAGAAAAGAAGGAAGAGACAGAGAGATAGTTGGAAGAAGTTAAGGAGCAAGAGAGAGGGGAAGGACATGTTAGAATGTAAGAAAGTTAGGGAGAGAGAGTTAGAATGTGTGAGAGTTACAGAGAGAAGGGGCTGGAGAGAAAGAGAGAAGGCTGCATAGAAGGGATCATTGGAGGGAGAGAGTTAGTGATAAAGAGATGGGGAAGAGAGAGGGTTGGGGAGAGAGGGACAGAGAGGAAGAGGGCTGGAGAGAGAGAGAGGGGACAGCAGAGGATGGGGGAGAGTTAATGATAAAGAGACAACTGGAGAGAGAAATGGGGTGAGTTAGAGGGAGGGGGGGGAGAGAGAGAAAGATGGGGTGGGTTAGAGAGATGGAGGGAGAGAGCTAGAGGGAAATGGGACAATTAGAGGGAGAGAGGGTTGAAGAGGGAGAGGTGCGAAGATGTGTTTGCAATGTCTGCTTGTTACTCTCTGCTCTAACAGCCCAGGAAGGTGCGTATTGACCATGGACAGTTTTTGTTAGGCAGTGTGGGGCTGTGTGAATATTGGAATCGGCAAGCTCACCTTTGGCAGTGGGACCAGACTCACCGTGGAAGCCAGTAAGTGCCGCACTGTGAAAGAATCCAGGGCTAAAAACCCGATTTTAAAAGAATCCCCTGAGTGGTGATAGCCAGGATTACGCAGCTCCTGTCCGATTCCACAGCAGTGCTGGCAATGAGGCTCTGGGGAAAGAGGGAAACTCTGAGTTCTTGTAAAGGGATCTGTCAGTGTGTGACTTCTGCAGGTTACGGCAAGCTGGTATTCGGAGGTGGCACCAAGCTCCTTGTCCGTCCTGGTAAGATCTTCCTGCAAGATGCTGCCCGTGGGAACGGTCTCGTAAACCAGCCCTTGCCAAGTAGATACTTGGCAAGTAGATACTAAGATATTGAGTAGATACTAACCATGTCTGGGTCAAACTGGAGCTCATTCACAGCTCAATGAGTTGTACTGATGGGTGAGGAGGATTGAACAGAGATTGATTTCAGGGAGATAGACAGTCCGACACTTGCTAAAGAATTGATCTGGTAATGTAGCTAATCTGAAATGTGATAGTCAGTCCGTGTTGTCACTGAGACATCTGGTGCAGAGAGTTTCTGTGCTGGTGTGTACTGCTGTGTGAATAACAATGATAAACTTACCTTTGGAGCTGGTACCAAACTGGTTGTCCGACCCAGTAAGTGTGATTAATGTTGATCTGATTTATTATTGTCACATAGAGATTTACAGCATGGAAAAAGGCCCTTCGGCCCATCTTGGCCATGCTGCCCCTTTTTTTAAACCCTTAAGCTAATCCCAATTTCCTACATTTGCCCCATATCCCTCTACACCCATCTTACCCATGTAACTGTCTTTTTAAAAGATAAAATTGTACCCGCCTCTACAACTGCCTCTGGCAGCTCGTTCCAGACACTCACCACCCTCTGGGTGAATAAATTGCCCTTCTGTATCTCTCCCCTCTCATCTTAAACCAATGCCCTCTAGTTTTAGACTCCACTACCTTTGGGAAAAAACATTGACATCTTTGGACACTAAGGGACAATTTAGCACGGCCAATCCACCCAAACCTACACATCTTTGGACACTAAGGGACAATTTAGCACAGCCAATCCACCCTAACCTGCACATCTTTGGACACTAAGGGACAATTTAGCATGGCCAATCCACCCTAACCTGCACATCTTTGGACACTAAGGGACAATTTAGCACAGCCAATCCACCCTAACCTACACGTCTTTGGACACTAAGGGGACAATTTAGCACGGCCAATCCACCCTAACCTACACATCTTTGGGCACTAAGGGACAATTTAGTACGGCCAATCCACCTAATATATACTTCTTTGGAGCGAAGGGTTTTTGTCAGGGAGTATAGGGCTGTGTGCAGAGTGGAGTAACAAACTTATCTTTGGAACTGGCACCCAACTAAATGTGGACCCCAGTAAGTGTTGGATTTGATTTATTATTGTCACGTTTATTAACAAATCAGTGAAAAGTATTGTTTCTTGCGCGCGATACAGACAAAGCATACCGTTCATAGAGAAGGAAAGGAGAAGGTGCAGAATGGAGTGTTACAGTCACAGTGAGGGGTGTAGAGAAAGATCAACTTAATGCGAGGTGGGTCCATTCAAAAGTCTGACAGCAGCAGGGAAGAAGCTGTTCTTGAGTCGGACGGTTCGGGACCTCAGAGTTTTGTATCTTTTTCCCCGATGGGAGAAGTTGGAAGAGAGGGTTTTTGTATGGAGGGCTGATGCTGTGTGAATGCTGGAGCAAGTGCGGGCAAGCTGATATTTGGGGCTGGAACAAAGTTAACAGTGACACCCAGTAAGTGTTTGTGATCTTTGGAACCTCGGTGTTGCTGTCCCAGTGTCGAACATGTTTACATAAGTGATCATTTCAAAATCTGTGTACACATGCTGACATTATTGTGGTACTGGGTGGCATTGAGTTTTAACACAGAGTCCCAGCAGGGACAGGAGATTATTGTGGTCAATCTGAAGGGGGGGTAGTTTGTGTTATTGGGCACATTACTGTGTGAATACATATACAGATAAGCTCATCTTTGGACAGGGGACAAGATTAACCGTTCTTCCAAGTAGGTATTTATTATTAACTATAGAATATTTGTGTGTGTGTGTGTACATGTAAGCTCATAATGTATTCTAACGTTGTAATTACTGCCTGAAATTTAAATACCTATCATTGCCAAGAGGGGATTTCTGTTCATAGTCACTGAAACCTCAATGTATGGATGTAGATATACACTGGCCTCTGCAATAAAGCATTGGGAAGTTAGTCCTGGATGGACAGAGAGCAGGAGGAAGGACGAGAGAGAGAGAAAGAGTTGAGGAGGGAGGGAGATAGATAGAGTTAAAATGTGGGAGAGGTAAAGGAAGGGGAGGGAGAATGAGAAAGAGTTAGGCTTGGAGAGTTACAGAGTTAGAATGTGTGAGAGTTAGAGAGAGTGGAGAGGCACAAGAGGAGAGAGACGGATAGGGACAGGAAAAGAGAGAGAGAGGCTGGAGAGAGAGGATAATTGGAAGGAGAGAGTGAGAGTTAGTGATCAAAAATTGCAGGGGGAGAGAGAGAGGGAGAGAGAAACAGGGACAGAAAAAGAGAGAGAAGCTGGGGAGAGTAGATAATTGGAAGGAGAGAGTGAGGATCAGTTAGTGATAAAGAATTGCAGAGGGGAGAGAGAGGGTTAGTGAGGGGCTGGGGGAAGAGGGAGAAGGCTGGAGGGAGAGACACGGGAGTACTGGAGAGGGGGAACATTTCAGGGTAGGAGAGAGAGTGTTAGTGATAAAGAGAGAGTTGGAGAGAGTTGGGAGGGGGTTAGAGGGAGAGAGTTGGGAGGGGGTTAGAGGGAGAGAGTGGGAGGGGGTTAGAGGGAGAGAGAGTGGGAGGGGTTAGAGGGAGAGGAGTTGGAGGGGGTTAGAGGGAGAGAGTTGGGAGGGGGTTAGAGGGAGAGAGTTGGGAGGGGGTTAGAGGGAGAGATGTGCAGGTAAGGAGGATTGGCCATGCTAAATACCTTAGCAGTGATCATTAAAAAAATCTGTGTACACATGCTGACATTATTATGGTACTGGGTGGCATTGAGTTTTAACACAGAGTCCCAGCAGGGACAGGAGATTATTGGGGTTAATCTGAAGGGGGGAGGTTTATGTTATTGGGCACATTACTGTGTGAATAATGGAGCTGCAGATAAACTCATCTTTGGACAGGGGACAAGATTAACTGTGGTTCCAAGTAGGTATTCATTATTAACTACAGAGTACCTACCCGTGTGTGTGTGTGTGTGTGTGTCTCTGTGTGTGTGTGTGTCTCTGTGTGTGTGTGTTGTTGTGTGTCTCTGTGTGTGTGTGTGTGTGTCTCTGTGTGTGTGTGTGTGTTCTCTGTGTGTGTGTGTGTGTGTCTCTGTGTGTGTGTGTGTGTCTCTGTGTGTGTGTGTGTGTGTGATGTGCAGAGAGAGGGAGAGGTGCAAAGATGTGTTTGCAATGTCTGCTTGTTACTCTCTGCTCTAACAGCCCGGGAAGGTGCGTATTGACCATGGACAGTTTTTGTTAGGCAGTGTGGGGCTGTGTGAATGTTGGAATCGGCAAGCTCACCTTTGGCAGTGGGACCAGACTCACCGTGGAAGCCAGTAAGTGCCGCACTGTGAAAGAATCCAGTGCTAAAAACCCAATTGAAAAAGATTCCCCTGAGTGATGTACAAAGAAACAAAGAAAATTCCAGCACAGGAACAGGCCCTTCGGCCCCTCCAAGCCCCATGCTGCCCCCGACTGATCTAAAACCCCCTACCCTTCCGGGGACCGTATCCCTCTATTCCCGTCCTATTCATGGATTTGTCCCTTAAAACTCACTATCGTATCCGCTTCCACTCCCTCCCCCCGGCAGCGAGTTCCAGGCACCCGCCACCCTCTGTGTAAAAAATCTGCATCTCCTTTAAACCTTGCCCTTCGCACCTTAAACCTGTGCTGGCCCCCCCGCGTAATTGACTCTGGGGGAAAAAGCTTCTGACTATCCACTCTGTCCCTCATAATCTTGTAGACTTCTATCAGGGTCTCCCCCTCAACCTCCAGTGAGAACAAACCAAGTTTCTCCGACCTCTCCTCGTAGCTAATGCCCCTCCGTACCAGGGGCAAACATCCTGGTAAATCTTTTCTGTACCCCTCTCCAAAGCCTCCACATCCTTCTGGTAGTGTGGGGCGACCCAGAATTGAACACTATATTCCAAGTGCGGCCTCACTAAGGTTCTATAAAGCTGCAACGTGGCTTGCCAATTTTTAAACTCAGTGCCCCGGCCGATGAAGGCAAGCATGCCGTATGCCTTCTTGACCACCTTCTCCACCTGCGTTGCCACTTTCAGTGACCTGTGTACCTGTACGCCCAGATCCCTCTGCCTATCAATACTCTTAAGGGTTCTGCCATTTGCTGTATATTTCCTATCTGTATTAGACCTTCCAAAATGCATCACCTCACATTTATCTGGATTAAACTCCATCTGTTATCTCTCTGCCCAAGTCTACATTGATATATAACCCGCTGTATCCTCCGATGATAGCCAGGATTACACAGCTCCTGTCCGATTCCACAGCAGTGCTGGCAATGAGGCTCTGGGGAAAGAGGGAAACTCTGAGTTCTTGTAAAGGGATCTGTCAGTGTGTGACTTCTGCAGGTTACAGCAAGCTGGTATTCGGAGGTGGCACCAAGCTCCTTGTCCGTCCTGGTAAGATCTTCCTGCAAGATGCTGCCCGTGGGAACGGTCTCGTAAACCAGCCCTTGCCAAGGCTGAGTAGATACTAACCATGTCTGGGTCAAACTGGAGCTCATTCACAGCTCAATGAGTTGTACTGATGGGTGAGGAGGATTGAACAGAGATTGATTTCAGGGAGATAGACAGTCCGACACTTGCTAAAGAATTGATCTGGTAATGTAGCTAATCTGAAATGTGATAGTCAGTCCGTGTTGTCACTGAGACATCTGGTGCAGAGAGTTTCTGTGCTGGTGTGTACTGCTGTGTGAATAACAATGATAAACTTACCTTTGGAGCTGGTACCAAACTGGTTGTCCGACCCAGTAAGTGTGATTAATGTTGATCTGATTTATTATTGTCACATAGAGATTTACAGCATGGAAAAAGGCCCTTCGGCCCATCTTGGCCATGCTGCCCCTTTTTTTAAACCCTTAAGCTAATCCCAATTTCCCACATTTGCCCCATATCCCTCTACACCCATCTTACCCACGTAACTGTCTTTTTAAAAGATAAAATTGTACCCGCCTCTACTCCTGCCTCTGGAAGCTCGTTCCAGACACTCACCACCCTCTGGGTGAAAAGTTTGACCCTCTGGACCATTCTGTATCTCTCCTCTCTCACCTTAAACCAATGCCCTCTAGTTTTAGACTCCCCTACCTTTGGGAAAACACATTGACATCTTTGGACACTAAGGGACAATTTAGCACGGCCAATCCACCCAAACCTACACATCTTTAGCCAGGAGGTTTTTGCTTGCCAGTGTAGGGCTGTGTGAATACTGGGTACGGCAAGCTGGTTTTTGGAAGTGGAACCACTCTCACAGTGATACCCAGTAAGTGTTGTATTTCTGACAGAATAATATTACAAATCTAAAGGGCAATTTAGCACGGCCAATCCACCCTAACCTACACATCTTTGGACACTAAGGGGACAATTTAGCATGGCCAATCCACCCTAACCTACACATCTTTGGACACTAAGGGGCAATTTAGCACGGCCAATCCACCCTAACCTACACATCTTTGGACACTAAGGGGCAATTTAGCACGGCCAATCCACCCTAACCTACACATCTTTGGACACTAAGGGAGACAATTTAGCACGGCCAATCCACCCTAACCTACACATCTTTGGACACTAAGGGACAATTTAGCACGGTCAATCCACCCTAACCTACACATCTTTGGACACTAAGGGGACAATTTAGCACGGCCAATCCACCCTAACCTACACATCTTTGGACACTAAGGGACAATTTAGCACGGCCAATCCACCCTAACCTACACATCTTTGGACACTAAGGGACAATTTAGCACGGCCAATCCACCCTAACCTACACATCTTTGGACACTAAGGGGACAATTTAGCACGGCCAATCCACCCTAACCTACACATCTTTGGACACTAAGGGGACAATTTAGCACGGCCAATCCACCCTAACCTACACATCTTTGGACACTAAGGGACAATTTAGCATATTTCTATACATTTTGGATGTGTGTCTCTTTCTCTCTCCATCTCTCTTTCCATCTCTCTCTCTCTTTGTCTCTGTCTTTCCCTCTTTGTCTCTCTCTCTCTCTGTCTCTCTCTCTCTCTCTCTCCCTCTCTCTTTGTCTCTCTCTCTCTCTCCCTCTCTCTCTGTCTCTCTCTCTCTCTCTCTCCCTCTCTCTGACTGTCTCGCTGTGCTCCAGCCAGATGTAACAGACAGTACACTAAAAGCAGATATTGGGAACAGTGGAAGGGTCAGTGTATTGAGATTCTGAAGCCTCAGGGATTTCTGCCTGTCTCTGTTTGAGCAGTTTAATATGTTTACACACTGAGACCTCTGGCTCTCGTTGGGAATATCAGTGTGCGTTATAAATTCCCAAACACTGACCCCAAACTAAACGGCCTCTTAAAACAGGACAGAGCAGAGAGTGTGAAATGTGAATGTGGTCAGTGTGGATTGTTTAAACTCTCGCATAAGAAGTTCTCTTCCATTTTCAAACCTTTCCCCTGTTTCTGTAGCATCTCAGGCTGTCACCTGAACCTATCTGTGTGTGTGTGTGTGTGTGCCTCCCTCTCTCTCCCTCTCTCTGTGTTTCTCTCTTTTTCTCTCTCTCTGTCTGTGTCCCCTACTTTGTGTCTCCCTCTCTCTCTCTCTCTCTCTCTGACTAGCTGTCTCTCTGTCTCCCCTCTCTCTCTGTCCCCCCCACCCTCTCTCTCTGTCTCCCCCTCTCTCTCTCTCTGTCCCTCCAGTTGATTTGATTAGATTTATTATTGTCACATACAGTGAAAAGTATTGTTTCTCGCGCGCTGTACAGACAAAGCATACCTTTCATAGAGAAGGAAAGGAGAGGGTGCAGAGTGTAGTGTTACAGTCACAGCGAGGGGTGTAGAGAAAAATCAACTTAATGCGAAGTAGGGTCCATTCAAAAGTCTGACAGCAGCAGGGAAGAAGCTGTTCTTGAGTCGGTCGGTGCGGGACCTCAGAGTTTTGTACCTTTTTCCCCGATGGGAGAAGTTGGAAGAGAGGGTTTTTGTATGGAGGGCTGATGCTGTGTGAATACTGGAGCAGGTTTTAACAAGCTGATATTTGGGGCTGGAACAAAGTTAACAGTGACACCCAGTAAGTGTTTGTGATCTTTGGAACCTCGGTGTTGCTGTCCCAGTGTCGATGACATTTTTAATTTGAGATGATTTAATTTATTATTGTCGCGTGTGTTGGGATAGAGTGAGAAGTGTTGTTTCTTGTGTGCTGTACAGAGAGAGCATACCATTCGCAGAGAAGGAAAGGAGAGGGTGCAGATTGTAGGTATGAGGTGCGACCTTCAGATGTGAGAAGCCCCTCTAACCCTACTCCTCTGCGCTGATCCGTGTTTCGAATCGGGACCAGTCCCGCTTGCACTGCGTTGGGCCCCCCCATCCCTCTAACTCTTTTCCCATCCATGTATCCGTTCAAATGCCAGTGCGCAGCGAGGAACGGTTCCAGCACGGAGGTTCTTGTGAAGCGATACTCCTGGTGAGACCCAGAGTATGTCACATCTCGCTACAGAATGCTGTTACAAGTTTGATCAAAGGGGAATCATCAAATAATCAAGGTTGTAGTGGGTGTAACTGGCCGGGTTTTTAAACATAATTCCAGCTGGGGTGAGGATTCACTGGGGATAATGTGAAGAGAGGTTTGTGCTGAGGGGTGTGACACTGTGTGAATAGTGGAAGTGTTGGCAAACTTATCTTTGGAAAGGGAACAAGGTTAACAGTG
This sequence comes from Sphyrna mokarran, assembly GCA_024679065.1. Classification (NCBI taxonomy): domain Eukaryota; kingdom Metazoa; phylum Chordata; class Chondrichthyes; order Carcharhiniformes; family Carcharhinidae; genus Sphyrna; species Sphyrna mokarran. The sequence goes on along the minus strand of JAGIQG010000040.1, from coordinate 4,394,208 downwards.
GAGCCAAGTAGGTATTCATTAATATCTGTTAATGTTGGATTGGATTTATTATTGTCACATGTATTGGGATACAGGGAAAAGTATTTTTTCTTGCACGCTAGACAGACAAAGCATACTGTTCATAAAGGAGGAGAGGGAGCAGAACGTAGTGTTACAGTCACAGCGAGGGGTGCAGAGGAAGATCAACTCAATGCGAGGTAGGGCCCATTCAAAAGTCTGACAGCAGCAGGGAAGAAGCTGTTCTTGAGTCGGTCGGTACGGGACCTCAGACTTTTATAACTTTTTTCCCTGACGGAGGAAGGTGGAAGAGAGAATGTCTGGGGTGCGTGGGGGGGGTCCTTAATTATGCCGGCTGCTTTTCCCCGAGGCAGCAGGGAGTGTAGACAGAGTCAATGGATGGGAGGCTGGTTTGTATGATGGAAAGTTCACAAGCATTTATAGTGTGTCTATGTATCTTTGGACACTAAGGGGCAATTTAGCACGGCCAATCCACCCTAATCTGTACATCTTTAGCCAGGAGGTTTTTGCTAGCCAGCGTAGGACTGTGTGAATAATGCAAAATACAATCTGGTTTTTGGAAGTGGAACCACACTCACGGTGATACCCAGTAAGTGTTGTATTTCTAACAGAATAATTTTACAAATCTTAGGGACAATTTAACACGGCCAATCCACCCTAACTGCACGTGTTTGATCACTAAGGGACAATTTAGCACGGCAAATCCACCCTAACCTACACATCTTTGGACACTAAGGGACAATTTAGCACGGCCAATCCATCCTAACTTGCACATCTTTGGACACTAAGGGGCAATTTAGCATGGCCAATCCACCCTAACCTGCACATCTTTGGACACTAAGGGGCAATTTAGCATGGCCAATGCACCCAACCTACACATCTTTAGCTGGGAGGTTTTTGCTAGCCAGTGTAGGGCTGTGTGTATAGCGGGAACTACAAGCTGGTTTTTGGAAGTGGAACCACACTCACGGTGATACCCAGTAAGTGTTGTATTTCTCTCAGAATAATATTACAAATCAAAGATGAAATTTCTCATGGCCAATCCACCCTAACCTACACACCTTTTCACTCCCACAGTCCAAAGTTGTGTGGGTTAGGTGGATCGGCCATGCTAAACAAGTTGTCCCTTAATGTCGAGGAATGATTGGCGGGGAAAAGTTGTGGGGTTACGGACACAGAGTCTCAATGGGATTGTGGCTGGTGCAGACTCGATGGGCTGAATGGCCTCCTTCCGCACTGTAGGGATTCCATGAAAAGTTGATGGCAGCAGGGAAGAAGCTGGAACGGGAGTCAGTAAAATACTGGAGGTTGTAGTGGGTGTAACTGGCCGGGATTTTAAACATAATTCCAGCTGGGGTAAGTATTCACTGGGGATAATGTGAAGAGAGGTTTGTGCTGAGGGGTGTGACACTGTGTGGATGGTGGAGTTGGTGACAAACTTCCCTTTGGAAAGGGAACAAGGTTAACAGTGGAGCCAAGTAGGTATTCATTAATATCTGTAAATGTTGGATTGGATTTATTATTGTCACATGTATTGGGATACAGGGAAAAGTATTGTTTCTTGCGCACTATGTGGATAAAGTATACCGTTCATAGAGAAGGAAAGGAGAGGGTGCAGAGTGTAGTGTTACAGTCACAGCGAGGGGTGTAGAGAAAGATCAACTTAATGCGAGGTAGGGTCCATTCAAAAGTCTGACAGCAGCAGGGAAGAAGCTGTTCTTGAGTTGATTAGTACATGTACTCAGACTTTGTTTTCCGATGAAAAAACTTGGAACAGGGAATGTCCAGGATGCGTGGAGTCCTTGGTTCTGCTGGTTGCTTTTCCCCGAGGCAGTGGGAAGTGTAGACAGTGTCAATGAGTGTGGGCTATGTTCATAACCTTTTATAGTTTGCCTCATCTTTGGACACTAAGGGACAATTTAGCACAGCCAATCCACCCTAACCTACACATCTTTGGACACTAAGGGACAATTTAGCACGGCCAATCCACCCTAAACTACACATCTTTGGACACTAAGGGACAATTTAGCACGGCCAATCCACCCTAACCTACACATCTTTGGACACTAAGGGACAATTTAGCATGGCCAATCCACCCTAACCTGCTCATCTTCAGCCAGGAAGTTTTTGCTAGCCAGTGTAGGGCTGTGTGAATAGTGTGAACAACAAGCAGGTTTTTGGAAGTGGAACCACACTCACGATGATACCCAGTAAGTGTTGTATTTCTGACAGAATAATATTAGAAATCTAAGGGGCAATTTCTCATGGCCAATCCAGCTAACATACGCATCTTTTCACTCCCACAGTCCAAAGTTGTGTGGGTTAGGTGGATCGGCCATGCTAAACATGTTGTCCCTTAATGTCGAGGAATGATTGGCAGGGAAAAGATGTGGGGTTACGGACACAGAGTCTCAATGGGATTGTGGCTGGTGCAGACTCGATGGGCTGAATGGCCTCCTTCTGCACTGTAGGGATTCTATGAAAAGTTGATGGAAGCAGGGAAGAAGCTGGAACGGGAGTCAGCAAAATACTGGAGGTTGTAGTGGGTGTAACTGGCCGGGATTTTAAACATAATTCCAGCTGGGGTAAGTATTCACTGGGGATAATGTGAAGAGAGGTTTGTGCTGAGGGGTGTGACACTGTGTGGATGGTGGAGTTACTGGCAAATTTATCTTTGGAAAGGGAACAAGGTTAACAGTGGAGCCAAGTAGGTAATCATTAATATCTGTAAATGTTGGACTGGATTTATTATTGTCACATGTATTGGGATACAGGGAAAAGTATTTGGATAATGCATACCGTTCATAGAGAAAGATAGAGTACAGAATGTAGTGTTACAGTCACAGCGAGGGGTGTAGAGAAAGATCACTTGATATTTGATTTATTATTGTCACATGTATTGGGATACAGTGAAAAGTATTGTTTCTTGCATACTATGCAGATAAAGTATACCATTCATAGAGAAGGAAAGGAGAGCGTGCAGAATGTAGAGTTACGGTTATAGATAGATTTTAATTTAATTTATTATTGACTCACGTATTGGACCCCAAACTAAACAGGGCCTTACAATAGCATAGAACAGAGAGTGTGAATTGTGAGTGTGGTCAGTGTGGATTGTTTAAACTCTCGGATAAGAAGCTCTTCCATTTTTAAACCTTTCCCCTGTTTCTGTAGCATCTGAGGTTCTCTCTCTCCCTGTCTCTCTCTCTCTCCCTGTCTCTCTCTCTCTCTCTCTCTCTCTCTCTCTCTCTCTCTCTCTCTCTCTCTCTCTCTCTCTTTCTCTCTCTCTCTCTATGTCTCTCTCTCCATGTCTCTCTCTCTCTCTATTTCTCTCTCTCTCTCTCTCTCTCTCTCTCCCGCTGTCTCTCTCTCTCTCTCTCTCTCTCCCTGGTCTCTCTCTCTCTCTCTCCTCCTGTCTCTCTCTCTCTCTCTGTCTCTCTCTCTCTCCTCCTCTCTCTCTCTCCTGTCTCTCTCTCTCTCTCTCTCTCTTCCTCCCTTCTCTCTCTCTCTGCTCTCTCTCATCTCTCTGTCTCTCTCTCTCTCTCTCGTCCTCTCCTCTCTCTCTCTCTCTTCTCCCTCTCTCTCTCTTCTCTCTCTCTCTTCTCCCTGTCTCTCTCTCTCTCTCTCTCTCTCCCTGTCTGTATGTCTCTCTCTCTCTCTCTGTGTCTCTGTCTCTCTCTCTCTCTGTCTCTCTCTCTCTCTCTCCTATCTCTCTCTCTCTCTCTCTCCCTGTCTCTGTCTCTCTCTCTCTCTTCTCTCTCATCCCCTGTCTCTCTCTCTCTCTCTCTCTCTCTCTCCTCTCCCTCTCTCTCTCTCTTCTCTCTCTCTCTCTCTATCCCCTCTCTCTCTCTCTATCTCCTCGTCTCTCTCTCTCTCATTCTCTCTCTATCCCCTCTTCTCTCTCTATTCCCTCGTCTCTCTCTCTCTCTATCCCCTCGTCTCTCTCTCTCTCTATCCCCTCGTCTCTCTCTCTCTCTATCCCCTCGTCTCTCTCTCTCTCTCTCCCCCCGTCTCTCTCTCTCTCTCTCCCCCCCTCTCTCTCTCTCTCTCTCTCCCCCCCTCTCTCTCTCTCTCTCTCTATCCCCTCGTCTCTCTCTCTCTCTCTCCTCATCTCTCTCTCTCTCTCTCTCTCTCTCTCTCTCTCTCTCTCCTCTCTCTCTCTCTCTCTCTCTCTCTCTCGTCTCTCTTCTCTCTCTCTCTCTCTCTCTCTCTCTCTCCTCTCTCTCTCTCTCCCTGTCTCTCTCTCTCTTCTCTCTCTCTCCCTGGTCTCTCTCTCTCTCTCTCTCCCTCTCTCTCTCTCTCTCTCCCTGTCTCTCTCTCTCTCTCCCTGTCTCTCTCTTCTCTCCCCTGTCTCTCTCTCTCTCCCCTGTCTCTCTTCTCTCCTGTCTCTCTCTTCTCTCCCTGTCTCTCTCTCTCTCTCCCTGTCTCTCTCTCTCTCTCCCTCTCTCTCTCTCTCTCTCCCTGTCTCTCTCTCCCTGTCTCTCTCTCCATCTATGGCCCATCCCGAGAGATGTGTCAGTAATGTTTGTGTCTCCAATGCTTCAGCCACACGTAGCAACGATACACAGAATAGAGAGACTGAGGAGAGAGGGTCATTGAAGCTCTGAAGCCTCATGGTTTTCTACCTGTCTTTGTGTGATCATTTTAAAACACTGAAACACACCTAACCTGCGCATCTTTGGACACGAAAGGGCAATTTAGCATGAGTAAATCCACACAACCGACACATCTTTGGGACACTAAGGGACAATTTGCCCCATCTCCCAAACCTATATATCTGTAGCTTGGAGGTTTTTGTTAGCCAGTGTAGGGCTGTGTGAATAATGCAAACTACAAGCTGGTTTTTGGAAGTGGGACCACACTCACGGTGATACCCAGTAAGTGTTGTATTTCTCTCAGAATAATATTACAAATCTAAGGGACAATTTAGCACGGCCAATCCATCTAATCTCCTTCCCTTTTCATCCCACAGTCCAAAGTTATGTGGGTTAGACTGATTGACCATGCTAAAACAAGCCACCGATTAATGTCATGAGGATTAGTGAGGTAAATATGTGGGGTTACGGTGATGGGGCCTGGGTCGGATTGTGGCTGCTGCAGACTCGATGGGCTGAATGGCCTCCTTCTGCACTGTAGGGATTCTATGAAGTCTGATGGCAGCAGGGAAGAAGCTGGAAAGAGGAGTCAACAAATAATCAAGGTTGTAGTGGCTGTAACTGGCCGGGTTTTTAAACATAATTCCAGCTGGGGTAAGGATTCACCGGGGATAATGTGAAGAGAGGTTTGTGCTGAGGGGTGTGACACTGTGTGGATGGTGGATTTGGTGGCAAACTTATCTTTGGAAAGGGAACAAGGTTAACAGTGGAGCCAAGTAGGTAATCATTAATATCTGTAAATGTTGGACTGGATTTATTATTGTCACGTGTATTGGGATACCTGGAAAAGTATTCTTTCTTGTGTGCTGTTACAGACAAAGCATACCATTCATAGGGAAGGAAAGGAGAGGGTGCAGAACGTAGTGTTACAGTCACAGTGAGGGGTGTAGAGAAGGATCAGCTTAATGCGCGGTAGGTCCATTCAAAACTCTGACAGCAGCGGGGAAGGTGCTGTTCTTGAGTTGGTTTGTACATGTCAAGTGCAAGAGAGAATGTCCGGGGTGTGTGGGGTGCTTGGTTACGCCGGCTGCTTTTCCCCGAGGCTGTGGAAAGTGTAGACAGAGCCAATGGATGGGAGGCTGGGCTATGTTCATAACCTTTTGTATTCTGCCTCCACATCTTTGGACACTAAGGGACAATTTAGCACGGCCAATCCACCCTAACCTACACATCTTTGGACACTAAGGGACAATTTAGCACGGCCAATCCACCCTAACCTGCACATCTTTGGACACTAAGGGGCAATTTAGCATGGCCAATCCACCCTAACCTGCACATCTTTAGCCAGGAGGTTTTTGCTAGCCAGTGTAGGGCTGTGTGTATAGTGGAAGCTACAAGCAGGTTTTTGGAAGCGGAACCACACTCACGGTGATACCCAGTAAGTGTTGTATTTCTGACAAAATAATATTAAAAGCCTATAGGGGCGATTTAGCATGGTCAGTTCCCTTAACCTAACGAAGGGGAATCTCTACGTCGCATCTCTCTCTCTCTCTCTATAGATATATATATATATAGATATATATATATATGTCTGTGTGTCTCCTTCTATGTCTCTCTCTCTCCATCTCTCTTTTTCTCTCTCTTTCTTTTTCCATCTATTCTCTGCCTCTTCTACTCTGACTCTATCTCTCTCTCTGATGGGATTTTAAGTATAATTCCAGCTGGGGGGGTAAGGATTCACCGGGGATAATGTGAAGAGAGGTTTGTGCTGAGGGGTGCGACACTGTGTGGATCGTGGTGTTGGTGGCAAATTTATCTTTGGAAAGGGAACAAGGTTAACAGTGGAGCCAAGTAGGTATTCATTAATATCTGTAAATGTTGGACTGGATTTATTATTGTCACATGTATTGGGATACAGGGAAATGTATTGTTTCTTGCATACTATGCAAATAAAGCATACTGTTTATAGAGAAGGAAAGGAGAGGGTGCAGAATGTAGTGTTACAGTCACAGCGAGGGGTGTAGAGAAAGTTCAACCTAACGCGAGGTGGGTCCATTCAAAAGTCTGACAGCAGCAGGGAAGAAGCTGTTCTTGAGTCGGTCGGTGCAGGACCTCAGACTTTTGTATCTTTTTCCCGACGGAAGAAGGTGGAAGAGAGAATGTCCGGGGAGCGTGGGGGGGTCCTTAATTATACCGGCTGCTTTCCCCCGAGGCAGCGGTAAGTGTAGACAGAGTCAATGGATGGGAGGCTGGTTTGTGTGATGGATTGGGCTACATTCACGACATTTTGTAGTCTGCCTACACATCTTTGGACACTAAGGGACAATTTAGCACGGCCAATCCATCCTAACCTACATATCTTTGGACACGAAGGGACGATTTAGCACGGCCAATCCACCCTAACCTGCACATCTTTGGACACTAAGGGACAATTTAGCACGGCCAATCCACCCTAACCTACACATCTTTGGACACTAAGGGACAATTTAGCACGGCCAATCCACCCTAACCTACATATCTTTGGACACGAAGGGACGATTTAGCACGGCCAATCCACCCTAACCTACATATCTTTGGACACTAAGGAACGATTTAGCACGGCCAATCCACCTTAACCTGCACATCTTTGGACACTAAGGGACAATTTAGCACTGCCAATCCACCCTAACCTACATATCTTTGGACACTAAGGGACAATTTAGCATAGCTAATGCGCCTAACCCGCACATCTTTAGCCAGGAGGTTTTTGCTAGCCAGCGTAGGGCTGTGTGAATAGTGGGAACTACAAGTGGGTTTTTGGAAGTGGAACCACTCTCACAGTGATACCCAGTAAGTGTTGTATTTCTGACAGAATAATATTAAAAATCTAAGGGACAATTTAGCATGGCCAATTCTCCTAATCTAAGGAAGGAGGAATCTCTATGTAGCATCTCTATATATATATATATATATATATATATATATATGTCTGCGTGTCCTTCTCTGTCTCTCTCTTTCCATCTCTTCCTCTGTCTTTTGCTCTCTCTTTTTCCATCTATTCTCTCCCTCTCTCTGCCTCTCACATTCTGACTCTGCCTCTTTCTCTCTCTTTCTCTCTCTCTCGGCTGCGATTTTAAATATAATTCCAGCTGGGGGGGGTAAGGATTCACCGGGGATAATGTGAAGAGAGGTTTGTGCTGAGGGGTGTGGCACTGTGTGGGTGCTGGAGTTGGTGGCAAACTTATCTTTGGAAAGGGAACAAGGTTAACAGTAGAGCCAAGTAGGTATTCATTAATATCTGTAAATGTTGGACTGGATTTATTATTGTCACATATATTGGGATACAGGGAAAAGTATTGTTTCTTGCGTCCTATACAGATAAAGCATACTGTTCATAGAGAAGGAGAGGAGAGGGTGCAGAATGTAGTGTTACAGTCACAGCGAGGGGTGTAGAGAAAGATCAACTTAATGCGAGGTGGGTCCATTCAAAAGTCTGACAGCAGCAGGGAAGAAGCTGTTCTTGAGTCGGTCGGTACGTGACCTCAGATTTTTGTATCTTTTTCCCCGACAGAGGAAGGTGGAAGAGAGAATGTCTGGGGTGTGTCGGGGGTCCTTAATTATCCGGCTGCCTTTTCCGAGGCAGTGGGAAGTGTAGACAGGGTCAATGGGTGGGAGGCTGGTTTGTGTGATGGATTGGGCTACATTCACGACATTTTGTAGTCTGTTTACAAATCTTTGGACACTAAGGGACAATTTAGCAAGGCGAATCCACCTAACCTATGCATCTTTGGACACTAAGAGGCAATTTATGATAGGAAATTGCCCTAACATGCACATCTTTGGACGCTGAAGAGCAGTTTACATTCTCAAACCCCCAAACCTTCAAATCCTTTTCCTGCCACAGTCCAAAGTTGCGTAGGCTAGGTGATTTGACTGTGCTAAAACAAGTTGTCTCTTCATGTTGGGGAGGGTTAGCAGAGTAGAGGTGATGGGGCCTGGGTGGGATTGTTGTCGGTACAGACTCAAAGGGCCGAATGGCCTCCTTCCGCACTGTAGGGATTCTATGAAGTCTGATGGCAGCAGGGAAGAAGCTTGAAAGAGGAATCATCAAATAATTGAGGTTGTAGTGGGTGTAACTGGCCGGGATTTTAAACATAATTCCAGCTGGGGTGAGGATTCACTGGGGATAATGTGAAGAGAGGTTTGTGCTGAGGGGTGTGACACTGTGTGGGTGGTGGAGTTACTGACAAACTTATCTTTGGAAAGGGAACAAGGTTAACAGTGGAGCCAAGTAGGTAATCATTAATATCTGTAAATGTTGGATTGGATTTATTATTGTCACATGTATTGGGATACTGGGAAATGGATATGGATAATGCATATCGTTCACAGAGAAGGAGAAGGTGCAGAACGTAGTGTTACAGTCATAGCGAGGGGTGTGGAGAAAGTTCAACTCAGTATTTGATTTATTATTGTCACATGTATTGGGATACAGTGAAAATATTATATCTTGTGCACTATATAGACAAAGCATACCGATCATAGAGAAGGAAAGGAGAGGGTGCAGAACGCAGTGTTACAGTCACAGCGAGGGGTGTAGAGAAAAATCAGCTTAATGCGAGGTGGGTCCATTCAAAAGTCTGACAGCAGCAGGGAAGAAGCTGTTCTTGAGTCGGTCGGTGCGTGAACTCAGAGTTTTGTATCTTTTTCCCGGACGGAAGAAGGTGGGAGAGAGAATGTCCGGGGTGTGTTGTGGGGGGGGTCCTTAATTATGCCGGCTGCTTTTCCCCCCCGAGGCAGCGGGAAGTGTAGACAGAGTCAATGGATGGGAGGCTGGGGTTTGTGTGATGGATTGGGGCTAAATTCACCAGCCCTTTTGTAGTTTGCCTACAGATCTTTGGAGACTAAGGGACAATTTAGCCTGGCCAATCCAACTAACCCGCACATATTTAACCAGGCGGTTTTTGCTAGCCAGTGTAGGGCTGTGTGAATAATGTAAACACCAAGCCAGTTTTTGGAAGTGGAACCACACTCACGGTGATACCCAGTAAGTGTTGTATTTCTGACAGAATAATATTACAAATCTAAGGGATAATTTAGTACGGCCAATCCACCCTAACCTACACATCTTTGGACACTAAGGGATAATTTAGCACGGCCAATCCACCCTAACCTGCACATTTTTGGACACTAAGGGATAATTTAGCACGGCCAATCCACCCTAACCTGCACATCTTTGGACACTAAGGGGCAATTTAGCACGGCCAATCCACCCTAACCTACACATCTTTAGCCAGGAGGTTTTTGCTAGCCAGTGTAGGGCTGTGTGAATAATGTAAACACCAAGCCAGTTTTTGGAAGTGGAACCACACTCACGGTGATACCCAGTAAGTGTTGTATTTCCGACAGAATTATATTACAAATCTATGGGACAATTTAGCACGGCCAATCCACCCTAACCTACACATCTTTGGGATAATTGTGGGGCTTGAATGTGAGCAGGAAGTTTGTTTATGGAAGTGTTACTCATCTAATAGTGGAACCAGTGAGTAACCTCATTTCTAATTACAGGGCTGATTTGAAATAAATACAGTGCTGTCATAAGTAACCAGAAAAAGGTAACAGAATTGGGATTCTTGGCTGCGTCATTGTTTATTGAGAATCAGTTGAGTGTCAATGATGGCTGGGCTTTGGGAGTTCTTGTACAGGAAGACGTAACTGTGTGGATGCTTCGGGGTTTGGGAAAACGGTATTCGGAGGGGACACAAAGCTCACGGTTAATCCCGGTAAGAACACACTTCCAGCTCCTGGGAATCATTCAAGCTGTCAAGTTAACAGGCAGTTTGATGGCACAGTGGACAGTGAAGAAAGTTATCTCCAATTGCAACGGGATCTTGATCAACTTGGCCGGTGGGCTGACGAACGGCAGATGGAGTTTAATTTGTGAGGTGAAGCGTTTTGGTCGATTGAACCAGGGCAGGACTTACTCAGTTAATGGTAGGGCGTTGGGGAGAGAGTTACAGAGCAAAGAGACCTAGGGGCACAGGTTCATAGCTTCTTGAGAGTGGAATTAGAGGTAGACAGAGTGGTGAAGAAGGCATTTCTATAATAGGGTCCTTGTATAATCCTTTCTACAATAGGGTGAGCAGAACCGTACACAGTATTCCAAGTGTGGCCTTACCAATGTCTTGTACAACTTCAACAAGACCGTCCCCAACTCCTGTATTCAATGTTCTGACCAATGAAACCAAGCATGCTGAATGCCGCCTTCACCACTCTTGGATTTTTTTCGAGAGTATCCTAGCGCTTCACATCATTAGTGTACGCTTGACCTGGACCATCTGATGGGCAACACGACAGCTCAGTGACTATCGCTGTGCTGTGCAGATACATGGATTTGGGGCCTGTGTCTGTGGGAGTTTGCGCATTCTCCCCGTGCTTGCGTGGGTTTTTCTCCGGGCGCTCCGGTTTCCTCCCACATCCCAAAGATGTGCTCTTAGGCTGATTGGCAAAACAAATTCTCCCTAAATTGTCTCAAATTTGATTCTTAATCCATAGATCTATAAACATAGACAGGGATCACGGGTAGAGGTGGGAACATTGGGGTGGCGGCGCGGGCTCGTTGGGCCGAAGGGCCTGTTTCCCGTGCTGTTTTATTCTTTGTTCATTGTTGTTCACTCTGTCCCCCTGTGACTCCACTTCCAAGGAGCTATGAACCTGTACCCCGAGATTTCTTTGTTCTATAACTCTCTCCCCCAAACGTCCTGCCATTAACTGAGTAAGTCCTGCCCTGGTTCAATCGACCAAAACGCATCACCCCGCATTTGTCCAAATTAAATTGCATCCGCCGCTCCTCAGCCCAACTGATGGAGATGCCGTAGGGCATGGATGAGATGGGTCTCGATCTGTGCCCGCAGACTCGAACCCCAGTTGGACGTCACGGATTCCGTGCCTTCCTAAGGAAGGAAGCCGGATTCTCCAGAGTGACGTCCGTAGGAAATTTTCCCGCCCGGCTTTGGGCGGGAATTCCTGCTCTTTTAACGTGCCAAAAAATTCCGCCCAAGCTTCAGAGTAATTCTTCGTAAAGGTGTTATCTGCAGATGAGTTGCTATGGGGGAAGATGCGCGTTCTCATACAGGGAAATGAATCATCAAATACTCTTCGTGGAAAGCTTTACAGAGCAAAGAAAATTTCAGCAGGGAAACAGGCCCTTCGGCCCCTCCAAGCCTGCACCGACCATGCTGCCCCAATTTACATAAACCATCCCCCGCTCCCCATCCTTCTGGGGACCATATCCCTCTATTACCATCCTGGAGAGGGTTCAGAGGGGGCAATTTTTTTCACCCAGAGGGTGCCGAGTGTCTGGAACGGGTTTGCCAGAGGCAGCAGTAGAGGCGGGTACAATTTTGTCTTTTAGAAGCATTTAGACAGTTACAGGGGTAGGATGGGTGTAGAGGGATATGGGGCAAACGCAGGCAATTGGGACTAGCTTAAGGGGGTCTAAAAACTGGGCGGCATGGCCAAGTTGGGCCGGAGGGCCTGTCTCCATGCTGTAAACCTCTCTATCTCCTATTCCCACTCCCTCTCATTCTCCATCTGCCTATCCAATAACTGCTTGAAAGTTCCTACAGCGTCCAATTCACAGTCTATCCCGCACCCCAACCGTTCTCTGAGTGAAGAATCTACCTCCTACATTTTTCAAGACGCCCCTTAAAACTCGCTATCATGACTGCTTCCACTCCCTCCCCCGACGCCGAGTTCCAGGCACCCACCACCCTCTGTGTAAAAAAAAAAAACTTGCCTCCTTTAAACCTTGCCCCTCGCACTTTAAACCTCTAGTAATTGACTCTTCCACCCTGGGGATAAAGCTATCCACTCTGCTCCCTCGTAATCTTGTAGACTTCTATCAGGGTCTACCCCTCAACCTCCAGTGAGAACAAACCAAGTTTCTCCAACCTCTCCTCGTAGCTAATGCCCCTCCGTACCAGGGCAAACATCCTAGTAAGGATAAATAACCAGCTGTATCGTACAAGACGGAGGGTGTTGGTGGAGGGAAGATTTTCAGGCCGGAGGCCAGTTACCAGTGGTGTACCGCAGGGGTCAATGCTGGCTCCTCTGCTTTTTGCAATTTTTATCAATGACTTGGAAGAGGGGGCTGAGGGGTGGGTTAGTAAATTTGCTGACGACACCAAGATTGGTGGAGTATTGGATGAGGTGGAGGGCTCTTGTAGTCTGCAAAGGACATAGAACACTACAGCACAAACAGGCCCTTCAGCCTACAAGTTGTGCCGATCATATCTATACCTACCAGGCCATAGACCTATCTGTAACTCCCAATCCCATTACATTCCATGTACTCCTAATGCTTCACGCCGTTAGTGTACGCTTGATCTGGACCATTTGATGGGCAACATGACAGCTCAGTGACTATCGCTGTGCTGTGCAAATACATGGATTTGGGGCCTGTGTCTGTGGGAGTTTGTGCATTCTCCCCGTGCTTGCGTGGGTTTTCTCCGGGTGCTCCGGTTTCCTCCCGCATCCCAAAGATGTGCTCTTAGGCTGATTGGCAGGACAAATTCTCCCGAAATTGTTTCAAATTTGGTTTTTAATCCATAGATCTATAAACATGGACAGGGATCGCGGGTAGAGGTGGGGACATCGGGGGTGGCGGCGCGGGCTCGTTGGGCCGAAGGGCCTGTTTCCCGTGCTGTTTTGTTCTTTGTTAAAAGACCCCAGCGAGTTCGCCTCTACCACCGCCGATGGCAACCGATTCCATTCACTCACCACCCTCTGAGTGAAAAACTTCCCCCTAACATCTCCTCTGTACTTGCTCCCCAGCATCTTAAACCTGTGTCCCTCTCGTAGTGACCATTTCAGCCCTGGGAAATAGTCTCTGAGAATCCACCCTATCTATTCCTCTCAATGTCTTATAAACCTCTATCAGGGTCGCCTCTCAACCTTCGTCTCTCCCAGGGGGAAGAGACCGAGCTCCCTCAACCTATCCTCATAAGGCCTGCCCCCCAATCCAGGCAACCTCGTTGTAAATCTCCTCTGCACCCTCTCAATAGCTTCCACATCCTTCCTATAGTGAGGCGACCAGAACTGCGCACAGTACTCCAAGAGACATTGAAAGGATGCAGAGCTGGGCCGAGAAGTGGCAGATGAAGTTTAGCCTTGATAAGCGCGAGGTGATTCATTTTGTTATTTGAAAGCAGATTATACAGGCTCAACAGGCAAGGCTCTGAGGAACGTGGAGGAAGAGAGAGATCTTGGGGGGTTCGTATCCACAGACCTCTGAAACTTGCCACTCAAGTGGATTGAGCCGTGACGATGGTTTATAGTGCGTTAGCGTTTATAAACAGGGGATTGGAGTTGTGGGGTTACGCTGCAACTGTACCGGATGTTGGTGAGATCACATTTGGAATATTGTGTGCAGTTCTGGTCGCCTCATTGTAAGAAGGATGTGACAGCATCGGAGAGGGGATTTATCGGGATGCTGCCTGGTTCGGAGGGTAGGTCTTCGGAGGAAAGGTTGAGGGAGCTGGGGCTTTTCTCTTTGGAGCGGAGGAGGATGAGGGGCGATGAGGGGGATAGATAGTCTCTGCACTCTATTTCCTTGGGTGGATGTAGCTGTTACCAGGGGGCACAACTAGAAAGTTCAGGGTGGGAGATATGGGAGGGAAGTCCGAGGTAGATTCTTCACTCAGAGAGTGGTTGGGGTGCGGAATAGACTGTGAATCGGACACTGTGGGAACTTTCAAGCGGTTATGGGGTTGGAACATGGAGCACACCAGAATGATAGGGAGTGGGATAGCTTGATCTTGGGATTGGACCCAACATTGAAGGCCGAAGGGCCTGCCCTGTGCTGTAACATTCTATGTAACTTCATTGCAGTGTTGATCTAAGCCTTTTAATGAATGAACTTGCTCGCTCCTGGAGTTATTAAACTGTTATTTGTCGCTTTGCAGACCGAACCTCTTCGAATGCGTCCATCTACATCCTACCCCCGAAGCAGAGTGACCGCAAAGTCCTGCCGGTGTGTCTCGTGACTGATTACTTCCCCAACAATGTCAACGTGTCCATGTCGATGCAGGGGCACACCCACACGTGGTCCTTTCAGGATGCCTTGCTGGACATCGCCGACAAAGCCTACAGCATGGTGGCCTTTCTCAGCCCCTCCCAGCCCCCCCAGAATTGGTCAATCATCTGCACGGCTGGTCAGGAGTCCAGGAGCCTGTCCCAAGCCGGTAGGTCCCCTCCGCTCTCGTGATCCTCTGCACTTTTCCAAATCGTGCCCCCCCCCCCTTGGTCTGGAATGGCTGTAATTTCTCTGTGTCTGTCTCGTTCCAGAGCGGATCAAACCAGAGTGCATCCCGATCCAGGAAGAAGAGGACGCAGGTGAGTGTCGTGTGTGTGTGTGTGTCTCTTGGGTGTTTGGTGGGGGGTGTGTGTCTTGGGTGTTTGGGGGATGTGTGTGTCTGTATCTTGGGTGTTTGGGGAGGTGTGTCTGTGTCTTGGGTGTTTGGGGAGGTGTGTCTGTGTCGTGGGTGTTTGGGGAGGTGTGTCTGTGTCGTGGGTGTTTGGGGAGGTGTGTCTGTGCCGTGGGTGTTTGGGGAGGTGTGCCTGTGCCGTGGGTGTTTGGGGAGGTGTGCCTGTGCCGTGGGTGTTTGGGGAGGTGTGCCTGTGCCGTGGGTGTTTGGGGAGGTGTGCCTGTGCCGTGGGTGTTTGGGGAGGTGTGCCTGTGCCGTGGGTGTTTGGGGAGGTGTGCCTGTGCCGTGGGTGTTTGGGGAGGTGTGCCTGTGCCGTGGGTGTGCGTGCAACACATTGCGAACGCGAAGTATTACTGCGTATCTGAGCCACAGTGCCCCGGAGTCAGGGTGATCCCGCTCTGGGCTGTGGGTGTAAGCTCAGCGAGGGAACACTAATCCACAGGGTGGGCGTGCTGTTTTACTTACTTCCCTCTCTCTGCAGATGGGCAGGCCAACCTCCTTTCCCTGACTGTCTTTGGCTTGAGAATCCTCTTCCTGAAGAGCATTGTCTTCAACGTGCTGATGACCATCCGTGTTTGGATCTCCTGAAGGTGAGGAACGATGCATTCCCAGTCTGGCTGCGCTGAGCGGAGATGTGGCTGAGTGCCAAATTCCCCAGGAGTGCAGGCAGCGGGAGGAAGAGGGTGGTGAGCGGGTGGAATTACAGAATGGGGCGCGATTAGTGGGGAACCAAGACACACCCCTCCCGGGAAGATCTGGAAGATCTCCGATCAGCCCCTATTCCAGATCTGGACAGTATCCAGACTTGGCAGATTCACACCACACAAATGCCCGTCCATGACCCTCACCAATAAGAGATACTCTAACCACTGTCCCTTGGCATCACCCAATTCCCCCACTGTCAACATCCTCGGGGAGGGGTTTACCATTAACCAGAAACTCCACCGGACTCACCGCCGTGACTCCCGGAGCAGATCGGACACTGGGAATACTGTGGAGAGTAACCCCCTGATTCTCTGTCCGCCATCTACAAGGACGCAAATCAGGATGGAACACAGCCCGCTCGCCTGGGATAGGGGTACGGCTCCCAACAACACTCGAGAAGCTCGACACCATCCAGGGCAAATCATCCCCCCCCCCCCCGCACTTGATTGGAACCACAGACACCCACTCCCTCCACCACCGGCGCCCAGTAGCAACGTAGAAAAATTACAGCACAAACAGGCCCTTCGGCCCACAAGTTTCACCGAACATGTCCCTACCTACTAGGCTTATCGATAAACCCATGTACTTATCTAAGAGTCTCTTAAAAGACCCTATCGAATTTGCCTCCACCACCGTTGCCGATTCCACTCACTCACCACCCTCTGAGTGAAAAACCTACCCCTAACATCTCCTGCCCCCCTGCACCTTAAATCTGCGTCCTCTCATAGCGACCGTTTCAGCCCTGGGAAATAGCCTCCGAGAATCCACCCTATCTATTCCTCTCAACGTCTTATAAACCTCTATCAGGCCGCCTCTCAACCTTTGTCTCTCCAGAGAGAAGAGACCGAGATCCCTCAACCTATCCTCATGCCCCCCCAATCCAGGCAACATCCTTGTAAATCTCCTCTGCACCCTCTCAATAGCTTCCGCATCCTTCCTATAGAGAGGCGACCAGAACTGCGCACTCCAAGTGGGGTCTGACAAGGGTCTTATAAAATTGCGGCATTACCTCCCGACTCCTAAACTCAATCCCTCGATTAATGAAGGCCAGTACACCGTACGCCTTCTTGACCACATCCTGTGAGGCCAATTTTAAGAGTCCTACGGACCTAGATCCCAAGATCCTTCTGTTCCCCAACACTGCCAAGAGTCCTACCCTTGGTATTGTATTCCTCCATCCCATTGGTCCTGCCAAAATGGACCACCGCACATTTATCCGCGTTGAAGTCCTCTCGGTAACAGCAGTGTCTACCACCTACAAGATGCACTGTAGCGACTCACCAAAGATCCTTAGACAGCATCTTCCGAACCCACCTCTATGTAGAAGGATAGAGGCAGCAGATACACGGGGAACACCACCCCTTGCAAAGTTCCCCTCCGAGCCTCAGCACCGTCCCAACTTGGAAACACGTAGACCGTTACTTCGCGCTCGCTGGGGTCAAAATCCCGGGATTCCCTCCCTAACGGCACATACCTACACCACATGGGCTGCATTGATTCAAGATGGCGGCTCACCCCCACCTTCTCGAGGGGCAACTAGAGAGGGGCAAAAAAACCCGGGCCTGACCAGTGACACCCAGGTCCCACGAATGAATGGGAAAAGAAAGGACAGATGGGGGTCTGTCTGTCTCTCGTAGAGTTTTGCAGAATGAGAAGAGGCCCATCGAGCCCCCCCCATCCCAATCCCGTTTTCCGAGCTATGGGCTCTCGTTGCGTTTCTTCCCGGTTAACGTCTCACGGGTACTTCCGACGGATGAATATTTTTTTGGGACGATCTGTCTCTGTACTGAGTCCATCTGTTGTCTCTTCCTCCCTCCAGCTGGACGCAAGGACAGGAGAGTGCGTCGGAGACTGGTTGTGTCCCCGCGGAGTGACCTTCGCAGTGGCCCGTCGTGCGCGCCCAATCCATATGTGTATTTGTATGTGTCAGTCATGTGTTTTTTAATGAATGTACAATAGCAAAAAATGTCCATCCCCTCGTCTGTAAGGATGGCGTAGCTTTCTAATCTCCTGTATTTACGGTTTCTGGTTAAAAAAAAACTCTCCTTGTGGATTGTCTGAACAAAGATTACATGTGTATATGCATCATTTGAAAAGTGTACATTTAATCGTCTGTGTACATTTGAGTTTTATGGTGGTTTATTTGTACAGGGTTTGACTTTTGCTGCAACTTAACCCACCAAACAATCCGCACTCCCTTCCCATGGAGTATAAATTGTGGTTTGCCTTTCTAGCCTGGCATGCTTGCCCATCTGTTCTGATGAGTCCACAATGGAAAACTTCGACTGCATTGTCTTTTTTCATCAAAAAGCTTTTGGAATAGCGACACCCTCTCGGAAGTGCTGACCACTTGTGCCGCTATGTCTCAACTCCTCGTTCCGAAGCTTTCGTGTCAATTTTGGGATCACTTCACCAAACCATGATATTCTCGGAGGCTGGTTCAAAGCGCGGAGGTGTGCAGGCAACGTTATGGTGTCTGATAGACGTTGAATGAGTGGCTTCGCTTTGGGCTGAGATTGTAATGAGATAGCGCTTGCTGTTTTCGCGAGGACATTGCCTTGATATTGCTTTATTTGCGATATCAAATTTTTTTTTATAATTTTTATAATTACGACAACCCCATTGTATATCGCTTGATAATAAATTTCATTTCGACAACAGTTCCGTCGATGGTTTCTCATTCTGTCTCATATATAGAATACCTACAGTGTTGGTATCGAGTCTGCATCAACCTCAGTATCGCCCAGGCCCCATCCCCATAATCCCATGCATTTACCCTAGCTATTCCCCCTGACACTAAGGGGCAATTTAGCACGGCCAATCCACCCTAACCTGCACATCTTTGGACACTAAGGGACAATTTAGCACGGCCAATCCATCTAACCTGCACATCTTTGGACACTGAGGGACAATTTAGCATGGCCAATCCATCTAACCTGCACATCTTTGGACTAAGGGACATTTAGCATGGCCAATCTATGCACTCTTTGGACACTGAGGGACAATTTAGCATGCCAATCCACCATCTAACCTGCACATCTTTGGACATTAAGGGGCAATTTAGCACGGCCAATCCACCCTAACCTACACATCTTTGGACACTAAGGGGCAATTTAGCATGGCCAATCCACCCTAACCTACACATCTTTGGACACTAAGGGACAATTTAGCACGGCCAATCCATCTAACCTACACATCTTTGGACACTAAGGGACAATTTAGCACGGCCAATCCATCTAACCTGCACATCTTTGGACACTAAGGGACAATTTAGCACGGCCAATCCACCCTAACCCGCACATCTTTGGACTGTGGGAGGAAACCGGTTCACCTGGAGGAAACCCGCACAGACACAGGGAGAACATGCAAACTCCACACAGACAGCGACCCAAGCCAGGAATCAAACCTGGAGCTGCGAGACAGCAGTGCCAACCACTTGGGCATCTTCTCTTGTGAAGGAAGAAGAATGGAAAAGGGGAGGGGGGGGATTCTTACAATATTATGCAGAGAAACATAGAAAAATCAGTTCAGGAATGGGCCGTTGAAATGCAAGGTGATGCATTTTGGTTGATTGAACCAGGGCAGGACTTACTCAGTTAACGGTAGGGCGTTGGGGAGAAAGTTACAGAACAAAGAGATCTCGGGGTACAGGTTCATAGCTCCTTGAAAGTGGAGTCGCAGGTGGACAGAGTGGTGAAGAAGGCATTCGGCAATGCTTGGTTTCATCGGTCAGAACATTGAATACAGGAGTTGGGGACAGTCTTGTTGAAGTTGTCCAAGACATTGGGAAGGCCACACTTGGAATACTGTGTGCAGTTCTGGGCACCCGATTATAGAAAGGATATTATTAAACTAGAAAGAGAGCAGGAAAAGATTTACTAGGATGTTACCGGGACTTGATGGATTGAGTTATAAGGAGATGCTGGATAGACTGGGACTTTTTTCTCTGGAGCGTAGGAGGCTGAGGGGTGATCTTATAGAGGTCTATAAAATAATGAGGGGCACAGATCAGCGAGATAGTCAATATCTTTTCCCCCAAAGGTAGGGGAGTCTAAAACTAGAGGGTGTAGGTTTAAGGTGAGAGAGGAGAGGGTCCAGAGGGGACAATTTTTTTCACCCAGAGGGTGGTGAGTGTCTGGAACGAGCTGCCAGAGGCAGTAGTAGAGGCGGGTACAATTTTGTCTTTTAAGAAGCATTTAGGCAGTTACATGGGTAAGATGGGTATAGAGGGATACGGGGCAAATGTGGGCAAGTAAGACTATCTTAGGGGTTTAAAAAGAAGGGGTGGCATGGACAAATTAGGCCGAAGGGCCTGTTTCCATGCTGTAAACTCTGTGACCTTCACTAAGGTAGAATCCCTACAGTATAGAAAGAGTCCATTCGGCCCATGGAGTCTGTACTGACCACAATCCCACCCAGTCGCTACCTCTCCCCCCCAAATCTCTACATATTTTACCCACTAATCTAACCTATGCATCTCAGGGGCAATTTTTAGCACGGCCAATTAACTTAACCCACACATCTTTGGGAGGAAACCCACGCAGACACGGGGAGAATGTGCAGACTCCCACACACAGACAGTGACCCGAGCCAGGAATCGAACCCAGGTCCCTGGAGCTGTGAAGCAGCAGTGCTAATCCACTGTACCGCCCAATTCCATTCAGTACGAGCAAGGCTAACCATGCACTTTCAGTATCGCCTAGCTCAAACTCTCTCCATTAGAGAGGAGACTGGAAGAGTTGCCCAGCTGAAACTCTCTCAATATGAGAGGAGACTGGAAGAGTTGCCTAGCTGAAACTCTCTCAATATGAGAGAAGACTGGAAGAGTCGCCTAGCTCAAACTCTCTCATTATGAGAGAGACTGGAAGAGTCGCCTAGCTTAAACTCTCTTAATATGAGAGGAGACTGGAAGAGTCGCCTAGCTCAAACTCTCTCAATTTGAGAGGAGATTGGAAGAGTTGCCTAGCTTAAACTCTCTCAATATGAGAGGAGGCTGGAAGAGTCGCCTAGTTCAAACTCTCTCAATTTGAAAGGAGATTGGAAGAGTCGCCTAGCTCAAACTCTCTCACTATGAGAGGAGACTGGAAGAGTCGCCTAGCTTAAACTCTCTCAACATGAGAGAAGACTGGAAGAGTCGCCTAGCTCAAACTCTCTCAATTTTAGAGGAGACTGGAAGAGTCGCCTAGTTCAAACTCTCTCAATTTGAGAGGAGATTGGAAGAGTCGCCTAGCTCAAACTCTCTCACTATGAGAGGAGACTGGAAGAGTCGCCTAGCTTAAACTCTCTCAACATGAGAGAAGACTGGAAGAGTCGCCTAGCTCAAACTCTCTCAATTTTAGAGGAGACTGGAAGAGTCACCAAGCTCAAACTCTCTCAATATGAGAGGAGACTGGAAGAGTCACCTAGCTCAAACTCTCTCAATTTTAGAGGAGACTGGAAGAGTCACCAAGCTCAAACTCTCTCAATATGAGAGGGGCCTGGAAAAGTCACCTAGCTCAAACTCTCTCAATTTGAGAGGAGACTGGAAGAGTTGCCTCGCTCAAACTTTCTTAATATGAGAGAATGGAAGAGTCACCTAGCTTAAACTCTCTCTATTTGAGAAGGAATTGGAAGAGTCACCTAGCTTTAACTCTCTCAATTTGAGAGAGTTCAGTATCCAGTCTCTCTATCTTTTAGCCACAAGGTCCACATCCTGCTCTCTCTTGGACATATCTAACGAAATGGCCCCGACATTTTTTGTAGCAGACAATTCCACAGGTTCACAACTCCCTGGGTGAAGAAGTCCTTCCTCAGCTCAGTCCTGAATGTCTTACCCCTTGTTCTTCGACTGTCAGCCCCTAATTCTGGACATCACCAACATTCTTCCCGCATCTCAGCCCATCCATCAGGATTTCATATGTTCCTATGAGATCCCCTCTCATTCCTCTGAATTGCAGTGGGTACAAATTCAGTCAATCCATTCCCTCTGTACATGGCAATCCTACCATTCCAGGAATTGATCTGGTGAACCTTCGCTGCACTCCCTCAACTGTAAGGATATTGGTTTTCTATGTTTCTCTACATAATTTTGTAAGAACTGCCCTCCCATCCTCCCTTCACAAGGAAGGACACCCAAGTTTGAGCTAGGCGACTCTTCCAGTCTCCTCTCATATTGAGAGAATTTGAACTAGGTGAATCTTCCAGTCTCCTCTCATATTGAGAGAGTTTGAGCTAGGCAACTTTTCCAGCCTCCTCTCATATTGAGAGACTTTAAGCTACGCAACTCTTCCAGTCTCCTCTCATATTGAGAGACTTTAAGCTAGGCAACTCTTCCAGTCTCCTCCCATATTGAGAGAGTTTGAGCTAGGTGACTCTTCCAGTTTCTTTGTAGGTGTAGAGAGAGCTTAAGCTAGGCAAATCTTTCAGTCTCCTCTCACATTGAGAAAGTTTGAGCTAGGCGAATCTTCCAGTCTCTTCTCATATTGAGAGAGTTTGAGCTAGGCGACTCTTCCAGTCTCCTCTCACAGTGAGAAAATTTGAGCTAGGCGAATCTTCCAGTCTCCTCTCATATTGAGAAAGCTTGAGCTAGGCGAATCTTCCAGTCTCTTCTCATATTGAGAGAGTTGAGCTAGGCGGCTCTTCCAGTCTCCTCTCAAACACGGCAGAAAGAATGTCCTTCCTCACACCAAAACTGCACTCAATACTCCAGGTGTGGCCTCACTAAGACCCTGTGTAACCGCCTGGGATAAGGTAGAAGCAGAGAAGTTGATTCCTTTGGCAGGTGAAAATTTGGTCTCCAAACTAAAGGAAGAGCAGATTTAGGACTGAGTTGAGGTTGAACTTTTTTACACAAAGGGTTGTGAATCTGTGGAATTCCCCCGCCCAGTTGAGGCTCCCTCATTGAACGGTTTTAAGGCAAGGATAGATAGATTTTTGAACAGGAAAGGAATTAAGGGTTAGGGTGAGCGGGCGGGTAAGTGGAGCTGAGTCTACCAAAAGATCAGCCATGATCTTATTGAATGGCGGGGCAGGCTCGAGGGGCCGAATGGCCCACTCCTGCCCTCGCACATCTTTCTCTCTCGACTTTGTAAATCTGTATGAGGAGGGAGCAAGTTGGTGAAGGGTGTATTCAATAGAGCTCGGAAGAATGAAGGGAGGGGGAGGATCTAATAGAACTCGATAAAATTCCAACAGGACTAGACTAGATGCAAGAAGGATGTTTCTGATGGTGGGGGAGTGCAGAACCAAGGGGTCATAGTTTGAGAATACAGGGGAGGCTGTTTAAGTTAAAGTACAAACAGGGTTACATTAACACCATACAAATAGGAGCAGAACAAGGCCACTCGGCCCATTGAGTCTGCCCCCGCTATTCAATCACGGCTGATATTTTTCTCATCCCCCATTCTCCTGCCTTTTCCCCCCCCGATCCCCTTATTAATCAGGAACCTTTCTATCTCTGTCTTAAAGACACTCAGTGACCCGGCCTCCTCTGCGGCAAAGAATTCCACACATTCCCCCACTGAAGAAATTCCTCCCCATCTCTGTTTTAAAGGATCGTCCCTTTAGCCTGAGGTTGTGCCCTCTCTGGTTTGAGTTTTTCCAGAAACATCCTCTCCACGTCCACTCTATCCAGGGCCTCCCTGTAAGTTTCAGTAAGATCCCACCCACCCCCCCATCCTTCTAAACTCCTAATGAGTACAGACCCAGAATCCTCAACCCGTCCCTCAAGCTCTTCATTCCAGGGATCATTCTTCTGCACCTCCTCTGGATCCTTTCCAAGGCCACAATGAAGTTACTGCAAAATTTTCTCAGCTAGAAAAGCGACTGGATGAGTCACCTCGCTCAAACTCTCTCAATATGAGAGGAGACTGGAAGATTCACCTAGCTCAAACTCTCTCACTATGAGGGGAGACTGGAAGATTCGCCTACTCAAATTCTCTCAATTTGAGAGGAAATTGGAAGAGTCACCTAGCTTAAACTCTCTCAATATGAGAGGAGACTGGAAGATTCGCCTAGCTCAAACTCTCTCAATATGAGAGGAGACTGGAAGAGTCGCCTAGCTCAAATTCTCTCAATATGAGAGGAGACTGGAAGATTCGCCTACTCAAATTCTCTCAATTTGAGAGGAGATTGGAAGAGTCACCTAGCTTAAACTCTCTCAATATGAGAGGAGACTGGAAGATTCACCTAGCTCAAACTCTCTCACTATGAGGGGAGACTGGAAGAGTTGCCTAGCTCAAATTCTCTCAATATGAAGGAAACTGGAAGATTCGCCTAGCTCAAACTCTCTCAATATGAGAGGGGATTAGAAGAGTCGCCTAGCTCAAAATCTCTCAATTTGAGAGGGGATTGCAAGAGTCACATAGCACAAACTCTCTCAATTAAAGAGGAGATTGGAAGAGTCGCCTAGCTGAAACTCTCTCAATATGAGAAGAGATTGGAAGATCCGCCTAGCTTAAACTCTCCCAGCCCTTCAATAGACATGGCAGTCTGACATTTGGACTCTCTATTCAAGCTTAGAAGCTGAGGGAGACGGTGTGACCTCGGGGAGATGTTTTTGTGTGTGCATCTTGCTTTTTCCTATTGTGCAAATTTTTGCAAGGTGTTTCTCTTTTGTTTTGCATTGTGTGCGTGTGCGGTTCAACTGAATTCCGGTGCTGTAGTGACTGATCTCGGTCTGAGCGCTGTCGATGGAAAAACAACACAACCGCAAAGTAAACCACATCAGATAGTCACAGATAGACTGCCTTCTGGAACTTTCCATTGCCCCCCCCCCTCTCCTCGGTGTTACCCCCCCCCCCGGCTTTCGTTCCCCAATCTCTCCGCCTCCAACACGCGTTCTGTGCACCGGTGCAGTCACACCTGGGTCTACTTCCCACCTCCTGGTCTCTCTGACCCACTTTCAGTCCATTTCAGAAGGGAGTTTGAGTTTCCATTCTCACCGCGCGCTCTCTCTCTTTCTCTCTCTCTCTCTGTCTCTATTCTGCTTCATTTCCTGCCAACACTCAGTGCTCAAAGTGGGTCAGGGCCTGACAGTTTCCACCCCGTAAGATGTCTCACTGCACCAGGTTAGAGTCCAACAGGTCTATTTTAGTAGCAAACACCACTAGCTTTTGGAGCACTGCCCCTTCTGGTGAGTCCAACTCCTCCACCTCACCCCCCCCCCCCCCCCCGATCCACCCACCCACAGAGCCTGTCACCACAGCCTCCCCATCGCTGCTTTGCAAAACCTGTCCATCTACACCGTCTGAAACACAGAGAGAGAGAGAGGCAGACAGAGAGAGAGAGGGAGAGACAGAGGCAGAGAGAGAGAGACAGGAAGAGAGAGAGACAGAGAGAGAGGGAGTGAGGGAGAGACAGAGATAGAGAGAGAGAGAGAGAGAGAAACAGACAGACAGACAGACAGAGAGAGGGAGAGAGACAGAGGCAGAGAGAGAGAGACAGGAAGAGAGAGACAGAGAGAGAGGGAGTGAGGGAGACACAGAGATAGAGAGAGAGAGAGACAGATAGACAGACAGACAGAGACAGAGAGAGAGAGACAGAGAGAGAGAGGGACAGAGAGGGAGACAGAGAGAGAGACAGACAGAGAGAGAGAGAGTAAGGAAGAGGGAGATAGCAAGAGAGACAGAGACACAGAGAAAGAGAAAGAGAGAGAGAGAGAGAAAGAGAGACAGACATACAGAGAGAGAGATAGAGAGAGAGACAGAGAGAGAGATAGAGAGAGAGACAGAGAGAGAGAGAGAGAGAGAGACAGAGAGAGACAAAGAGAGACAGAGAGAGAGATAGAGAGAGAGACAGAGAGAGGGAGTGAGAGGAAGAGAGAGGGGGAGAGAGGCGGAGAGAGGGAGGAGTGAGAGAGAGGCAGAGAGAGGGTGATGAGGGAGTGAGTGTGATAATGGAGGGGTGTGAGGGCTCTGCAATGGAACACACACATCTTTCACAATTGCTGAATCATCTGGAATATTCTGTGTCAGATTTATATTAATGAAAGAACCTTTGCATCATTACAGGGGAGGAATAAACATCAACTTCATCTCTCTTTATAACTATTTCTCCCTGTCTGTCTGCCTGTCTCTCTCTGTATCTCTCTCACTCTGTGTCCCTCTCTGTCTCTCTCTCATTCTCCCTGTGTCTCTTCCTCTGTCTCTATCTCTCTCTCTCTCTCTGTCTCTCTCTCTGTCTCTCTCTCTGTCTCTCACTCTCTCTCTCCGTCTGTGGTATATATGGACTTTAGTAAGGCGTTTGATAAGGTGGCCCATGGGAGGCTTCTGCAGAAAATGCAGATGTATGGGATAGAGGGTGATTTAGCTAATTGGGTTAGGAATTGGCTGGCAGATAGAAGACAGAGGGTGGTGGTTGATGGGAGATATTCATCGTGGAGTTCGGTGACAAGTGGTGTACCTCAGGGGTCTGTTTTGGGGCCCCTGCTGTTTGTAATTTTTATAAATGATCTGGATGAGGGTATTGAAGGATGGATTAGTAAATTTGCAGA
Source organism: Sphyrna mokarran (assembly GCA_024679065.1). Classification (NCBI taxonomy): domain Eukaryota; kingdom Metazoa; phylum Chordata; class Chondrichthyes; order Carcharhiniformes; family Carcharhinidae; genus Sphyrna; species Sphyrna mokarran. The sequence goes on along the minus strand of JAGIQG010000040.1, from coordinate 4,367,950 downwards.
TGACACTAAAGTCGGTGGAGTGGTAGATAGTGAAGAGGGGTGTTATAGTTTGCAGAGAGACTTGGACAAGTTGCAGAGCTGGGCCGAGAGGTGGCAAATGGAGTTTAATGTGGAAAAGTGTGAGGTAATTCACTTTGGCAGGAATAACAAATGTGTAGAGTATAGGGCTAATGGTAGGACTCTTAACAGTGTTGATGAACAGAGGGATCTTGGTGTATATGTGAATAGATCCCTGAAAGTAGGCAGTCAAGTCGATAAGGTTGTTAAGAAGGCATACGGAGTCTTAGCTTTTATTGGTAGGGGGATTAAATTTCGGAGCCGCAACGTCATGTTGCAACTGTACAAAACTCTGGTGCGGCCGCACTTGGAGTATTGTGTGCAGTTCTGGTCCCCGCATTATAAGAAAGATGTGGAGGCATTGGAGAGGGTACAGAGGAGGTTTACCAGGATGTTGCCTGGTATGGAGGGCAGGTCTTATGAAGAGGGGCTGAGGGATTTGAGGTTGTTTTTGTTAGAAAGAGGCAGCTAAGAGGGGACCTATCGAAACATATAAGATGATTAGAGGTTTAGATAGGGTGGACAGTGATAGCCTTTTCCTAGGATGGAGAAAGCTAGCACGAGGGGACACAGCTTTAAATTAAGGGGTGATAGTTATAGGACAGATATCAGAGGTAGGTTCTTTACCCAGAGGGTGGTTAGGGAGTGGAATGCCCTGCCTGCGTCAGTTGTAGATGCGCCAAGTTTGGTGGCGTTTAAGAAGTTAGTAGATAAGTTTATGGGCGAAAGGGGAATGGTTTAGGTTAGAGGGTCATTGTTTTTTCCTAATTGGTCGGCGCAACATCAAAGGCTGAAGGGCCTGTTCTGCGCTATAATGTTCTATGTTCTATGTCTCTCTCTGTCTCTGTCTTTCTCTCTCTCTATCTCTCTCTCTCTGTCTCTCTCTCTGTTTCTCTCTGTCTTCCTGTCTCTCTCACTTTCTCTCTCTCTCTGTCTCTCTGTCTCCCTCTCTCTCTCTCTGTCTCTGTCTCTCTCTCTCTGTCTTCTCTGTCTCTCTCTCTGTCTGTCTCTCTGTCTCCCTGTCTAACTCTCTGTCTCTGTCTCTCTTCCCTTCTCTGTCTCTCTCTCTGTCTCTCTCTCTGTCTCTCTCTCTCTCTGTTTGTCTCTCTCTGTCTCCCTCTCTAACTCTCTGTCTCTGTCTCTCTTCCTTTCTCTGTCTCTCTCTCTCTCTCTGTCTCTCTCTCTCTGTCTCTCTCTGTCTCTCTCTCTCTGTTTGTCTCTCTGTCTCCCTCTCTAACTCTCTGTCTCTGTCTCTCTTCCTTTCTCTGTCTCTCTCTCTCTCTGTCTCTCTCTCTCTGTCTCTCTCTCTCTGTCTCTCTCTGTCTCTCTCTCTGTTTGTCTCTCTGTCTCCCTCTCTAACTCTCTGTCTCTGTCTCTCTTCCTTTCTCTGTCTCTCTCTCTCTTTCTTTCTCTCCTCCCAAAGCAAGTCGATCTTTCCCTCCACCTCGCTTTCTAAACCCCCAAACTTCCCGAGTGTTGTTGGGAGTCGCACCCATCCAGGCAAGAGGGGAATATTCCATCCCACTCCTGAGTTGTGTCCTTGCAGACAGGCTTTGGGGTGGGAGGGGTGCGGGTCTATCAGGAGGTGAGTTACCCTCTGCAGGGTTCCCAACCTCTGGGAGCCACAGTGTTTAGAACCATAGAAAGTGCACAAAGAGGCTATTCAGCCCATCGAGTCTGCACTGAACACAATCCCACCCAGGCCCCATATCCACCCACTAATCTCTCTCAGGAAACTAGGGGGCAATTTTTTTTTTAGCACGGTCAATCAACCTAACCCGCAAGTCTTTGAAATTAGTGAACTGGGTCCCAGTTGAGCTTCTTGGTCAACGGTTAAACCCCAGGATGTTGACCGTGGAAGGGATTCAGTGATGGTACCACCATTGAATGGGAAGGGGGTGAGCGTTTAGAGAGGAGATGGACATTGCCTGGCACTTGGGTGGCGCAAATGCCACTTGCCCACCCCTTCTGCTGAGAACTTACCACCAGAATTCTCTTCCCCACAGCGTGACCTGGGCAACAACTATCTCTGTTAGAAAACAAGCAACCCCCCAGCCTTAATCAGTTTTTCTCGTGGTGGAAATCCTGGTGAATTTCCTCTGCACCGTGTACAGTTCTGGTCACCCGATTATAGAAAGGATATTATTAAACTAGAAAGAGAGCAGGAAAAGATTTACTAGGATGCTACCGGGACTTGATGGATTGAGTTATAAGGAGAGGCTGGGATAGACTGGGACCTTTTTCTCTTTGGAGTGTAGAAGGGATGATCTTACAGAGATCTATAAAATAATGAGGGGCACAGATCAGCGAGATAGTCAATATCTTTTCCCCAAAGTTAGGGGAGTCTAAAACTAGAGGGCACAGGTTTAAGGTTACTTAGAACAAAGAACAAAACAGCACGGGAAACAGGCCCTTCGGCCCAACGAGCCCGCGCCGCCACCTCGATGTTCCCACCTCTACCCATGATCCCTGTCCATGTTCATCGATCTATGGATTAAAAACCAAATTTGAGACAATTTAGGGAGAATTTGTTCTGCCAATTTGCCTAAGAGCACATCTTTGGGGATGTGGGAGGAAACCGGAGCTCCCGGAGAAAACCCACACAAGCACGGGGAGAATGTGCAAACTCCCGCACAGACACAGGCCCCAAATCCGTGTATCTGCACAGCACAGCGATAGTCACTGAGCTGTCGTGTTGCCCATCAAATGGTCCAGGTCAAGCGTACACTGACGACGTGAAGCACTAGGATACTCTCGGAAAAACAATCCAAGAGCAGCCCTCTCACGACCCATCGCGTGTATGTCCCTCATTAGACAACAAGGTGGACAAAGGTGCAAAGCTGAATGGACCTCCTCCTCCACTGTAGAGATTTTATCATTCCACAGAAACAATTTGGGCCTGATGAGGTCAGAACGACAGATTTCCTTGTGCAAAGGACCAGATTATTAAACTAGAAAGACTGCGGATAAGATTTACTAGGATGCTACCGGGGACTTGATGGATTGAGTTATAAGGAGAGGCTGGGATAGACTGGGACTTTTTTCTCTGGAGCGTAGGAGGCTGAGGGGTGATCTTATAGAGGTCTATAAAATAATGAGGGGCACAGATCAGCTAGAGAGTCTACAGGATGTTTGCCCTGGTATGGAGGGGCATTAGCTACGAGGAGAGGTTGGAGAAACTTGGTTTGTTCTCACTGAGGGGGAGAGACCTGAGAGAAGTCTACAAGATTACGAGGGACAGAGTGGATAGTCAGAAGCTTTCTCCCCCAGGGTGGAAGAGTCAATTACGCGGGGGGGCCGGCACAGGTTTAAGGTGCGAGGGGCAAGGTTTAAAGGAGATGCAGATTTTCTACACACAGGGTGGTGGGTGCCTGGAACTCGTTGCCGGGGAGGAGGGAGTGGAAGCGGATACGATAGTGAGTTTTAAGGGGCAAATCCATGAATAGGATAGGAATAGAGGGATACGGTCCCCGGAAGGGTAGGGGGAGGGTTCTAGTTCAGTTGGGATAGCACAGTTGGTGCAAGGCCGAAGGGCCTTTTCCGGTGCTGTAATTTTGTTTGTTCTCCCTTTCTTCTTGCGCACTGACAGAGAACGTACCCTTGCATTCCCATTTTGTTCCCGTATTTTTGTAGTTGCTCCTTAAATGGGGCCATCGTACCTGCTCCCACCACCTTCCGCCATCGTGTTCAGATGATAACCACCCTCTGGGTAAAAAAAAAGTACCTTGCTCATCTCCTGCAAACTTTTCACCGTGCATCTGAAACCTACGTCCCCCGCCCCGCAGTAGATGAATTTTCCACATCATTGCAGAAAGACTAAATTAACGTCCCTCTCCACGCTCCAAAGTGGAAAAAAAAATGGCCAAATTTAACCAAATGTTGCCACCCGGGAATATTTAGCCAGATTTGTGGTCTCTGAGTGCCCCCTGCCGGTGGCACGGTCGTGGTGTGGACCGGGAGTGGGTCCCCCCAGGTGTCCGCGCCACCTGTGCCAAGTGGAAAGTTTACAAACACCCCCACATCCCCTCCCCACCCCGTCTCCGAGACGGCCTCTGATGTGGGCACCTAGTTTCCACTCGGTCTCGCACGAGTCTGACGCCATTCGGAGGGTGGGGGAGTCACTAAGGAAGTAACCAACCCCACACAGGAAGACATCTGGTGACCGGTAAGAGTGCAGGAAACCTTCGGTGCGGTCTGCAACCCGTCTCTATCAGAAACCCTGCCCTATTCTCTCATTCTGCCTCTCTCCTCCTCAGATTTATTCAATGCCCCGGCACCCACCACACTCTGGGGCTGGAGAATTCACGATGTGGAGTTGCTTTCCACACACCTGGCGAAGGAGCAGTGTTTCCGAAAGCTGGTGGTGTTTTCTATCAAATAAACTGCTTGGACTTTAAGCTGGTGTTGTGAGAGTTCTTGCTGGCGAATTCCACAGTCTCACCATTCTCCGATCGAAGGAATATCTCCTCACCTCTGTCTTTTAAATCTGCCTCCCCCTCCCCTTACCCTAAACCTATGACGACACTACCCCCTCACAGCTCCAGCGACCCGGGTTCGATTCCCGGCTCGGCGCACAGTGGGTTAGCGCTGCTGTCTCACAGGGACCCGGGTTCGATTCCCGGCTCAGCGCACAGTGGGTTAGCACTGCTGTCTCACAGGGACCCGGGTTCGATTCCCGGCTCAGCGCACAGTAGGTTAGCGCTGCTGTCTCACAGGGACCCGGGTTCGATTCCTGGCTCAGCGCACAGTAGGTTAGCGCTGCTGTCTCACAGGGACCCGGGTTCGATTCCCGGCTCAGATCACTGTCTGTGCGGAGTCTGCATGTTCTCCCCATGTCTGTGTGGGTTTCCTCTGGGTGCTCCGGTTTGCTCCCACAATCCGAAAGAAATGCTGGTTAGCTGCTAAACTCTCCCTCAGTGTTACCCGAACAGGAGTGTGGCTACTAGGGAGATTTTCACAGTAACTTCATTGCAGTGTTAATGTAAGCCAACTTGTGACACTAATAAATAAACTCATGCTTTGTACAGCAGTAACAACACTTCACAATTTTTACTCTCTATTTCTTTAGCAACAAATTCCAAAATTCCTTTTCTTTCCTTATTTCCTGCTATCAAACAACAAGGAACAAAACAGCACGGGAAACAGGCCCTTCGGCCCAACGAGCCCGCGCCGCCAACCCGATGTTCCCACCTCTACCCGTGATCCCTGTCCGTGTTTATAGATCTATGGATTAAAAACTGAATTTGAGACAATTTAGGGAGAATTTGTTTTGCCAATCAGCCTAAGAGCACATCTTTGGGATGTGGGAGGGAACCGGAGTGCCCGGAGAAAACCCACGCAAGCACGGGGAGAATGTGCAAACCCTCACAGACACAGGCCCCAAATCCATGTATCTGCACAGCACAGCGATAGTCACTCGTGTTGCCTGTCAAATGGTCCAGGTCAAGCGCACACTAACGACGTGAAGCACTAGGATACTCTCGAAAAAAATCCAAGAGCAGCCCTCTCACGACCCATCGCGTGTACGCCCCTCGTTAGACAACAAGGTGGACCAAAGCACCCGTAGGATAAAAACCTGCACGTTAACTTTCCGTGACTCATCCCGGAGTCGGCACGATCTCCCCCTCCGTGCGATTAAACCCCCTCTCGTTCCAGGAATGCAGGATTTACGGGATTCCCCAAACCCAGAACCGGATAGTCAGAAGCCTTTTTTTCCCCCCCCCAGGGGCGGAAGAGGGAGTGACTAAGGGTGGGGGCGGAGGCCCAGGTTTAAGGTGCGAGGGGCAAGGTTTAAAGGATTCTCAAGCCCCAATTTAACAGTGACCCGAAGCACCCGCGAATCTCCCGCCGGTTTACTGGTCTCTGAGTGCCCTCTGCCGCTGGCATGGCGGTGGTGCAGACTGGGAGTGGGTCCCCCCAGGTGTCTGCACCACCTGTACCAAGTGGAAAGTTTGCAAACACCCTCACACCCCCTCCCGCCATCCCTCCCGAGATGGGTCTGTGACGTGGGCACCTAGTTTCCAATCAGTCTCGCACGGACTGAGATCATTGGGGTCGGAGGGGTGGGAGCTGAGGGTGGTGGAATCACTGGGGTTACTTCCCCACAGAAAGACATCTGGTGACCTCCAAGAGCCCAAAGTATCATCCCCAAATCTCTACTTTAAACCTCACATCATTTTTGGTAAATTTATTTACGGGTGTCGCTGGCTGGGGCCAGCAATTTCTTGCCCGTCCCTAATTGCCCCCTGGAGGGGGCCTCTCTGGGAGTCACGTGTAGGCCAGACCGGGGTGAGGACGGCAGATTTCCTTCCCCGAAGGGAACCGGATGGGGTTTTTTCCCCACACCTGGGTCATCAGAAGATTCTTAATTCCGAATCTTTTTCATATCGAATTCTCATTCCGCCGCGGCGGGATTCGAACCCGGGGTCCCCCAGAACATTAGCGGAGTCTCTGCATTAATTAACAGCCCAGCGATAATACTGCTAGTCCTCCCCGTAAGAAAAAAACGATGTTTGTTTCTGGATGGTCTCCCCGATGTGGTTAAGTTCTTTGACAGTGCGATTGGTCACGGTTCTCTACAACCTCCCCCCCTTCTCCGCCCCGTCACTGCAAACTCGAACACCCCCCCACCCCCGCCGCCTCATTTCAACACCTCCCTCCCTCTTCTCTGCCCAATGGGAATATCATATCCACTCTCCCCCTCCCCGCCCTTCCCTTTCAAAGAACAAATTAGCACGGGAAACAGGCTCTTTGGCCCAACCAGCCCGCGCCGCCACCCCGATATTCCCACCTCTACCCGTGATCCCTGTCTATGTTTATAGATCTATGGATTAAAAACCAAATTTGAGACAAGTTAGGGAGAATTTGTTTTGCCAATTAGCCTAAGAGCACATCTTTGGGATGTGGGAGGAAACCGGAGCACCCGGAGAAAACCCACGCAAGCACGGGGAGAATGCACAAACTCCCACAGACACAGGCCCAAATCCATGTATCTGCACAGCACAGCGATAGTCACGGAGCTGTCGTGTTGCCCATCAAATGGTCCAGGTCAAGCGTACACTAACGACGTGAAGCACGAGGATACTCTCGAAAAAAAAATCCAAGAGCAGCCCTCTCACGACCCATCGCGTGTATGCCCCTCGTTAGACAACAAGGTGGACCAAAGCACCTGTAGGATAAAAACAAAGTACATCAATATCATCATCTATTTACACACTTCCCAGGGACTCCCAAGGCTCATGATCCCTATTTTAAATCAGTTTTCTATACCCCTCCATTCCCATTCTGTTCATGTGCCATCTAAGTATTTCTTAAATAACTCCAGAGTGCCTGCCTCCACCACTTTACTTGGCAGCGCATTCCATACCCCACCACCCTCTGTGTGAAAAAACTCCCTCTAGCATCCAAATTATACCTTACCCCCCTCACCCTAAGCCCGTGACCTCTCGTGCTATTCGAGTCCATCCTAGGAAAAAGCTTAACTCTGTTTACTCTATCTATACCCCACGTAATCTTGTACACCTCTATTAGATCTCCTCTGAGTCTACGTCTTTCTAAGGAAAACAGCCTCAATTTGCCTAAACTCTCCTCGTAACTCAGACCTTCCATACCAGGCAGGTATTTCATGATCTGCCTCCCCTCGGGGTAACGGGACCTCCTCTCCGCCTCCTCCTGTTTCTATTCCTGGGTTAATTGGGGAGGGTGTTGATGGAAATCTGCGAGAGATCCAGAGCTCCTCTGAGGATCGCCCCACCCGGATCGAGGTCCAATCTCCTGGTGGGTCAGGGCGCGGGGAGGGAAAAGGGGTAAATTAGCTCCTGTCGCGGGTTGGAGAATGTGTCTGCGCGTTATCCGCCAAAGCACCAAGTCCTGAGCGTGACGCTAAGAAAGACACTGAGGGGCGGCGGACAGCGAGGGAGGTTTTCAAAGCTTGCAGAGGGATTTGGACCAACTAGAGAAAAGAAAAATGGGCTGAAAAATGGCAGATGGAATTTAACGCAGACAAGTGTGAGGTATTGCACTTTGGAAGGACAAACCAAAGTAGAATGTATAGGGTAAACGGTAGGACTCTGCAGAGTGCAGTTGAGTAGAGGGATCTGGGAATACAGATACAGAATTCCCTAAAAGCGACATCACAAGTGGATAGAGTCGGAAAGAGTGCTTTTAGTAGATTGGCCTTTATAAATCGGACTATCGAGTATAAAAGTTGGAGTGTTACGGTAAGGTTGTATAAGGCATTGGTGAGTTCGAATTTAGAACGTTGTGTACAGTTTTGGTCACAGGAAGGATGTAAATAAGGTTGAAAGAGTGCAGAGAAGGTGCTGCCGGGACTTTGGGGGGCTGAGTTACAGAGAGAGAGATTGAATAGTTTAGGACTTTATTCCCTGGAGTGTAGAAGAATGAGGGGAGACTTGATAGAGGTGCATAAGGTGAGATCGGTATAGATAGAATGAATGCAAGCAGGCTTTTTCCACTGAGGCTAAGGGGAGAAATAAAACCAGTGGGTTAAATGTGAAAAGGGATTATTAGGGGGGATTTCTTCACCCAGAGAGTGGTGGGAGTGTGGAATGGGCTGCCGGATAGACTGGTAAATGCGGGGGTCACTTTTAAGAAAATACTTGGATGGGTTCATGGATTTTTTTCCCCAGGGTGGAAGAGACAGTGAATAGAGGTGAGGGGGGTGGGGGGTGGGGAAGGTTTAAGGTGCGAGGGGCAAGGTTTAAAAGATTTCCCAAGCCCCAATTTAACAGCGACCCAAAGCACCCATGAATCTTCCACCGGTTTAGTGGTCTCTGAGTGCCTCCTGCTGGTGGCACGGTGGTGGTGTGGACCGGGATTGGGTCCCCCCAGGTGTCCGCGCCACCTGTGCCAAGTGGAAAGTTTACAAACACCCCCACATCCCCTCCCCACCCCGTCTCCGAGACGGCCTCTGATGTGGGCACCTAGTTTCCACTCGGTCTCGCACGAGTCTGACGCCATTCGGAGGGTGGGGGAGTCACTAAGGAAGTAACCAACCCCACACAGGAAGACATCTGGTGACCGGTAAGAGTGCAGGAAACCTTCGGTGCGGTCTGCAACCCGTCTCTATCAGAAACCCTGCCCTATTCTCTCATTCTGCCTCTCTCCTCCTCAGATTTATTCAATGCCCCGGCACCCAACACACTCTGGGGCTGGAAAATTCACGATGTGGAGTTGCTTTCCACACACCTGGCGAAGGAGCAGCGTTTCCGAAAGCTTGTGGTGTTTACTAACAAATAAACTGCTTGGACTTTAAGCTGGTGTTGTGAGAGTTCTTGCTGGTGAATTCCACAGTCTCACCATTCTCCGATCGAAGGAATATCTCCTCACCTCTGTCTTTTAAATCTGCCTCCCCCTCCCCTTACCCTAAACCTATGACGACACTACCCCCCTCACAGCCCCAGGGACCCCGGGTTCGATTCCCGGCTCGGGTCACTGTCTGCGCTGAGTTTGCACATTCTCCCCATATCTGCATGGGTTCCCTCCGGGTGCTCCGGTTTCCTCCCACAGTCCGAAAGACGTGCTGGTTAGGTGCTAAATTCTCCCTCAGTGTGACCCGAACAGGAGAGTGGCGACTAGGGGGATTTTCACAGTAACTTCATTGCAGTGTTAATGTAAGCCAACTTGTGACCCTAATAAATAAACTTAAACTAACGTTTCATACAAACGACTTTTGAATGGACCTACATCTCATTAAGTTGATCTTTCTCTGCACCCCTCGCTGTGACTGTAACACTGCATTCTGCACCCTCTTCTTTCCTTCTCTGTGAACGGTATGCTTTGTCTTTATGTCTTTGTGTGTGTCTCTATGTGTGTGTGCGTGTGTTTATATGTCTGACTATGTGTGCTGCTTGTGTGTGTCTGTATGTGGGTGCGTATATATGTGTCTCTAAGTATGTATGTGTTCATATGTCTGTGAGTCTGTGTGTCTCTATATTTGTGTGTGTGTGTCCACATGTGTGTGAGTGTGTGCATCTATTTGTCTCTGTCTGTGTGTGTCTCTAGGTGTGCGAGTGTCTATGTATCTATTTGCACGTGTCTATAAATCTATATCCATCTGTTCTGTATATCTACCTGCGTGATTGGAAAAGCAAATTGCGCGGAGAATGTGGAATGTCCGCAGAGGGATCTGGATAGGTTGAGTGAGTCGGTGAGGAGCTGGCAGATGGAGTATAAAGTTGGCAAGTGTGAGGTTATCCACTTTGGTAGGAATAACGGTAGGAAGGATTACTAGCTACATGGCGAAAACCTGCAGTTTGCGACGGTGCAGAGGGATCTGGGGGTCCTTGTGCACGAATCGTAAAAACACAGTCTGCAGGTGATCAAGAAGGCAAATTGCAATGTTGGCCTTTATAGCGAGGGGGATCGAATATAAAAGCAGGGAGGCTCTGCTGCAGCTGTATGGGGCACTGGTAAGGCCACAGCTGGGGTACTGTGTGCAGTTTTGGTCACTGCGTTCGAGGAGGGATATATCAGCCTCGGAGGGGGTGCAGAGAAGGTTGATGCCGGAGATGAGGGCGTTGGATTATGAGGAGAGACTGAATAGGCTAGGTTTGTACTCTTTGGAGTTTAGAAGGCTGAGAGGAGATCTTATAGAGACATATAAGATAATGAAGGGGATGGATAGGGTAGAGGTTGAGAAACTCTTCCCGCTTAGCAAAGATAGCAGGACTAGAGGGCACAGCCTCAAGATTAGGTGGGGGGGAGGGCGCAGATCAGATCGGAGTTGCGGAGGGGTTTCTTCACGCAAAGGATGGGGAATCTTTGGAATTCTCTGCCCATTGAAGGGGTGGAGGCTTCCTCACTGAATATGTTCAGTGGATGGGTTTTTAATTGACACGGGAATTGAGGGGAGAGAGCGGGAAAGTGGTACTGAACCACCACAGATCAGCCACGATCTTATTGAATGGCGGGGCAGGCTCGAGGGGCTGGATGGCTGACTCCTGCTCCTATTTCTTATGTCCTTATGTGTCTACATGTGTCTATGTGGGTGTTTTTGTGTGTGAATCTGTGCTGTGGGATGGGGATTTTTTTGTCTTCAATTTGACTGGGTTAAAAAGGGGGAAAATCTCTCTCTCCCCCAGTGCTGCCTCTCTGCCCTGGGATCGAATTGACACATTGCCTTCCTCTGCTCCCACAAGAAGAGGCCCCAAAGGCTGTCTGCCTGCGGGAGTAAACCCAGTAAGAGGTCTGGCAACACCAATTTTAAATCCAACCGATTTATTTGATCGTAAACTTGCAAGCTTTCGGCCTTTGTGCCTTTGTCAAGCTTGCAGGAGCGCAGATCCGCCAGCAGATGGTGGCATTGTATCACTGTGCACACTAGATTCATTCACACACACTCAGACACAGCCACACATAAAATACACACACACACACAAACTCAAACAGGCACACGGAGACACACAGACACCAAGGCATGAACAGGCACACACATACAGATTCAGACACACTCGCATATAAAAGACACACACACAGAGGCACATATGTACACACACCCTCTCAAACAGACACACACAAACTTAAGAGAACACACACAGGCACACACATACACATACAGACGCACACAGACAAAATAAATACACAATCAGGCATACACACACACACACACAAACACACAGACACAAAGTCAGACAGGCACACAGCACGCTTGCAGGAACAGACACAGAGACACAACATAAACAGGCAAATATGTAGGTATAGACACACATACTCAAAAAGGCACACACACACACACAGACACTCACATACACACACACACACACACACTCACATATAAAAGACAGACACACATCCCATCAGGCATACACATAGTAACACACACATGCATCCATAGACAGACACATATTAATTGAGACACACAGATACACACACACAGACACACAAACACACACACAGATACACACACACACACACACACACACACACACACACACACACACACACACACACACAGACACACACACACACACACACATACACACACAGACACACACAGACACAAACACACACACACACAGATACAACAGACACACACACAGACACACACAACAGATACACACAGATACACACACACACACACGATACACATCACACACACAGATACACACAGATACACACCAACACACCACACACACACATGCACACACACACACACGATACACACAGATACACCACACACAGATAACACTCACAGATACACACACGACAGATACACACAGATACACACACTACAGATACACACACGATACACACACAGATCACACACACATACACACACACACAGACACACACACAGATACTCCACACAGATACACACACACAGAGACATACACACACTCACTCAACACAGATACACACATATACACACACACAGATACACACACCTCACATACCACACACACACACAGATACACACTCACACACCACAGACACACACACACACAGATACACCCCTCAACAACACAGACACACACAAGCGATACACACACACAGATACACACACACGCAGATAACACAGATACACACACACAGATACTCATACACACACAGATACACACACAATAACCACACACACAGATACACACACACAGATACACACACACACACCACACACACACACACACAGATACACTCACACACACAGAGATACACTCACTCACACACACACAGAATACACACACACAGATACACACACACACACACAGATACACACACACCGATACCACACTCACACACACACAGATACACACACAGATACACACACACACAAGATACACAACACAGAGATACACACACTCACACACCACAGATACACACACAGATACACACACACACAGATACACACACACAGAGATACACATACTCACACACACACATACACACATACAAACAAGATGCGAGAGACAGGTTTGAGAGAGAGACATTAACTTGCTTTTAATTCTCCCCCCCCCCCCGACTCCCCCAGGAGATATTTGAAAGGGGAGATATTTGAAAGCAAAGGTGAGAGTTTTAAACAAACACTACTGAGTTAAAAATAAAACTAATCTCTTCAGTGGTCACAGGGCAGATCTTGGCAGAGTGAGGCCTGAGGGTTTGGAATGCCCGCGCACTCGCTGAAATCATTTCCATTCACCAGCCTCACTGCTCACTGAAGCTTAGAAATGAATTCTGCAAAGACACCATTACGGGTGATCTCCCTGGTCAATGGTGCAAAGGCTTTCTCTGATCTTTCTGGGCAGTGGACTCGGGCCAAAATCCTGCAGCCATACTCAGATTGTTGGCAGCAAGCTGTTCCTGAAGGAGAAAGGGCAACTGTCACTCAGAGAGCAACGCTTCAAACAGGGCAGAGTTTAACAACCCAGACCTCAAGTCATTTTAAAATCATTGCCTGATTAATTTAAAGGGATCTTATAGAGACATATGGGGATTTTAAGGAGACCTTATAGAGACTTATGGGAATCTTATAGAGATGTATAAGATAATGAAGGGGATGGATAGGGTAGAGGTTGAGAGACTCTTCCCGCTTAACAAAGATAGCAGGACTAGAGGGCACAGCCTCAAGATTAATGGGGGGGCGGTTCAGATCGGAGTTGCGGAGGAGTTTCTTCACGCAAAGGGTGGTGAATCTCTGGAATTCTCTGCCTGATGAGGTGGTGGAGGCTCCCTCGCTGAATATATTTAAGTCAAGAGTGGAGAGGTTTTTGATTGACAAGAGAATTAAGGGTTATGGGGGAAAAGCAGAAAGGGGAACTGATCCACTTCAGATCAGCCGTGATCTTATTGAATGGCGGGGGCAGGCTCGAGGGGCTGGATCGCCTGATTAATTCGGAGGAGAATGGCACAGTGGTTAGCACTGTTGCCTCACAGCACCAAGGACCCGGGTTCGATTCCCGGCTCGGGTCACTGTCCGTGTGGAGGCTGCACATTCTCCCCGTGTCTGCGTGGGTTTCCTCTGGGGGCTGCGGTTTCCTCCCACAGTCTGAAACATCACAATGCCTGATCCCTCTGTGACATCATAGACTCCGCCCATAGTACTGACATCACAATGCCTGATCCCTCTGTGACATCATAGACTCCGCCCATAGTACTGACATCACAATGCCTGATCCGTCTGTGACATCATAGACTCCGCCCATAGTAATGACATCACAATGCCTGATCCTTCTGTGACATTACAGACTCCGCCCATAGTACTGACATCACAATGCCTGATCCCTCTGTGACATCATAGACTCCGCCCATAGTACTGACATCACAATGCCTGATCCCTCTGTGACATCATAGACTCCGCCCATAGTAATAACATCACAATGCCTGATCCCTCTGTGACATCATAGACTCCGCCCATAGTACTGACATCACAATGCCTGATCCTTCTGTGACACTATACACTCCACCCATAGTACTGACATCACAACGCCTGATCCCTCTGTGACATCATAGACTCCGCCCATAGTACTGACATCACAATGCCTGATCCCTCTGTGACATCACACACCCCACCTACAATACTTAACTAGCTGACCTGCACAGTGACACAGTGGGTTAGCGCTGCTGTCTCACAAGGACCCGGGTTCGATTCCCAGCTCAGCGCACAGTGGGTTAGCGCTGCTGTCTCACAGGGACCCGGGTTCGATTCCTGGTTCAGCGCACAGTGGGTTAGCGCTGCTGTCTCACAAGGACCCGGGTTCGATTCCCGGCTCAGCGCACAGTGGGTTAACGCTGCTGTCTCACAGGGACCCGGGTTCGATTCCCGGCTCAGCGCACAGTGGGTTAGCGCTGCTGTCTCACAGGGACCCGGGTTCGATTCCCGGCTCAGCGCACAGTGGGTTAGCGCCGCTGTCTCACAGGGACCCGGGTTCGATTCCCGGCTCAGCGCACAGTGGGTTAGCGCTGCTGTCTCACAGGGACCCGGGTTCGATTCCCGGCTCAGCGCACAGTGGGTTAGCGCTGCTGCCTCACAGGGACCCGGGTTTGATTCCCAGCTCGGCGCACAGTGGGTTAGCGCTTCTGTCTCACAGGGACCTGGGTTCGATTCCCGGCTCAGTGCACAGTGGGTTAGCGCTTCTGTCTCACAGGGACCCGGGTTCGATTCCCGGCTCGGCGCACAGTGGGTTAGCGCTGCTGTCTCACAGGGACCCGGGTTCGATTCCCGGCTCAGCGCACAGTGGGTTAGCGCTGCTGCCTCACAGGGACCCGGGTTCGATTCCCGGCTCAGCGCACAGTGGGTTAGCGCTGCTGTCTCACAGGGACCCGGGTTCGATTCCCCGCTCAGCGCACAGTGGGTTAGCGCTGCTGTCTCACAGGGACCCGGGTTCGATTCCCGGCTCAGCGCACAGTGGGTTAGCGCTGCAGTCTCACAGGGACCAGGGTTCGATTCCTGGCTCAGCGCACAGTGGGTTAGCGCTGCTGTCTCACAGGGACCCGGGTTCGATTCCCGGCTCAGCGCACAGTGGGTTAGCGCTTCTGTCACACAGGGACCCGGGTTCGATTCCTCACTCAGCGCACAGTGGGTGAGCGCTGCTGTCTCACAGGGTCCCGGGTTCGATTCCTCACTCAGCGCACAGTGTGAGCGCTGCTGTCTCACAGGGTCCTGGGTTCGATTCCCGGCTCAGCGCACAGTGGGTTAGCGCCGCTGTCTCACAGGGACCCGGGTTCGATTCCCGGCTCAGCGCACAGTGGGTTAGCGCTCTCTCCGCTGTCTCACAGGGACCCGGGTTCGATTCCCAGTCAGCGCACAGTGGGTTAGCGCTGCTGTCTCACAGGGACCCGGGTTCGATTCCCGGCTCAGCGCACAGTGGGTTAGCGCTGCCGTCTCACAGGGACCCGGTTCGATTCCCCGCTCAGCGCACAGTGGGTTAGCGCTGCTGTCTCACAGGGACCCGGGTTCGATCGCGGCTCGGCGCACAGTGGGTTAGCGCTGCTGTCTCACAGGGACCCGGGTTCGATTCCCGGCTCAGCGCACAGTGGGTTAGCGCTGCTGTCTCACAGGGACCCGGGTTCGATTCCCGGCTCAGCGCACAGTGGGTTAGCGCTGCCGTCTCACAGGGACCCAGGTTCGATTCCCCGCTCAGCGCACAGTGGGTTAGCGCTGCTGTCTCACAGGGACCCGGGTTCGATCGCGGCTCGGCGCACAGTGGGTTAACGCTGCTGTCTCATAGGGACCCGCGTTCGTCCCGGCCGGCCCGCTGCTGTCCAAGGACCGGTCGATTCCCTCAGCGCACAGTGGGTTAGCGCTGCTGTCTCACAGGGACCCGGGTTCGATTCCCGGCTCAGCGCACAGTGGGTTAGCGCTGCTGTCTCACAGGGACCCGGGTTCGATTCCCGGCTCAGCGCACAGTGGGTTAGCGCTGCTGTCTCACAGGGACCCGGGTTCGATTCCCGGCTCAGCGCACAGTGGGTTAGCGCTGCTGTCTCACAGGGACCCGGGTTCGATTCCCGGCTCAGCGCACAGTGGGTTAGCGCTGCCGTCTCACAGGGACCCAGGTTCGATTCCTCGCTCAGCGCACAGTGGGTTAGCGCTGCTGTCTCACAGGGACCCGGGTTCGATTCCCGGCTCAGCGCACAGTGGGTTAGCGCTGCTGTCTCACAGGGACCCAGGTTCGATTCCTCGCTCAGCGCACAGTGGGTTAGCGCTGCTGTCTCACAGGGACCCAGGTTCGATTCCTCGCTCAGCGCACAGTGGGTTAGCGCTGCTGTCTCACAGGGACCCGGTTCGATTCCCGGCTCAGCGCACAGTGGGTTAGCGCTGCTGTCTCACAGGGACCCGGGTTCGATTCCCGGCTCAGCGCACAGTGGGTTAGCGCTGCTGTCTCACAGGGACCCGGGTTCGATTCCCAGCTCGGCGCACAGTGGGTTAGCGCTGCTGTCTCACAGGGACCCGGGTTCGATTCCCGGCTCGGCGCACAGTGGGTTAGCGCTGCTGTCTCACAGGGACCCGGGTTCGATTCCCGGCTCGGCGCACAGTGGGTTAGCGCTGCTGTCTCACAGGGACCCGGGTTCGATTCCCGGCTCGGCGCACAGTGGGTTAGCGCTGCTGTCTCACAGGGACCCAGGTTCGATTCCCGGCTCGGCGCACAGTGGGTTAGCGCTGCTGTCTCACAGGGACCCGGGTTCGATTCCCGGCTCAGCGCACAGTGGGTTAGCGCTGCTGTCTCACAGGGACCCGGGTTCGATTCCCGGCTCAGCGCACAGTGGGTTAGCGCTGCTGTCTCACAGGGACCCGGGTTCGATTCCGGGCTCAGCGCACAGTGGGTTAGCGCTGCTGTCTCACAGGGACCCGGGTTCGATTCCCGGCTCAGCGCACAGTGGGTTAGCGCTGCTGTCTCACAGGGACCCGGGTTCGATTCCCGGCTCAGCGCACAGTGGGTTAGCGCTGCTGTCTCACAGGGACCCAGGTTCGATTCCTACTCAGCGCACAGTGTGTAAGCGCTGCTGTCTCACAGGGACCCGGGTTCGATTCGCCTCGCGCACAGTGGTTAGCGCTGCTGTCTCACAGGGACCCGGTTCGATTCCGGCTCAGCGCACAGTGGGTTAGCGCTGCTGTCTCACAGGGACTTGGGTTCGATTCCCGGCTCGGCGCACAGTGGGTTAGCGCTGCTGTCTCACAGGGACCCGGGTTCGATTCCCGGCTCGGCGCACAGTGGGTTAGCGCTGCTGTCTCACGGGGACCCGGGTTCGATTCCCGGCTCGGCGCACAGTGGGTTAGCGCTGCTGTCTCACGGGGACCCGGGTTCGGTTCCCGGCTCGGGTCACTGTCTGTGTGGAGTTTGCACATTCTCCCCATGTCTGTGTGGATTTCCTCTGGATGGCCTAGTTTCCTCCCACAGTCCAAGGATGTGTGGGTTGGGTTGATTGGCCATAGTAAAATTGCCCCTTAGTGTCCAAAGATACTTACGTTATAGGGATTAAGGGGTAATAATGTATGGGGATAGGTGGGGTAGAGTCTGGGTGGGATTGTGGTTACTGCAGACTTGATGGGCCAAAGTGCTTCTTTCTGTACTGTAGGATTCTATGATTCAATACTTTGTCTGTACAGCGCACAAGAAAAAATACTTTTCACTGTATGCTAATACACGTGACAATAATAAATCAAAGCAAATAATTTTTCCTCTGTGTACTCTATGAACAGTATGCTGTGTCTGGGAGGCTGGTTTCCGTGATGGATTGGGACTACATTCACCACCCTTTTGTAGTTCCTTGCGGTCTTGGGCAGAGCAGGAGCCCAGGCCAAGCTGTGATACAAACCCAGAAAGAATACTTTCTACGGGGGCATCTGTAAAAGTTGGTGAGAGTCGTAGCGGACATGCCAAATTTCCTTAGTCTCCTGAGAAAGTAGAGGCGTTGGTGGGGGCTTTCTTAACGATAGTGTCGGCGTTGGGGGGGTACCAGGACAGGTTGTTGGTGATCTGGACATCTAAAGACCTGATGCTCTCGACTCTTTCTACTTCATCCCCGTTGATGTAGACAGGGGCATGTTCCCCTTTACCCTTCCTGATGTTGATGACAATTTTTTCCATTTTGTTGACATCGAGGGAGACATTATTGTCCCCGCACCGGTTCACCAGATTCTGTGCCTATAACAAATCTAACCGAAATCAAATAACTTTCTCTTCCTGTGTGTATATAAAACTCTCCCTCTGCATCTATCTTTAACTCTCTATCTGATCTCCTCCCCTTCCCCAGATGAGGAGGAAGTAGAATTCTGCCCTTTCCTGTGAAAGTGGTCAACTGCATTTTAAAAATCTCCCTCTGAATCACTGCTTGGGTGTCTCCGTTTTTTTTTCCAAATCCAACACTTTTCCCATTAGGATTGCTACCTGATTTTATGGAAATTACAAAAAAAATAAATCAAATCCACCTTTACAAAAACAGGAACTGCCTTCTAGCTCCTCCCCCTGGTTGATTTCAGGAAGTGTGGTCAGCTGACTGCTATGGAAGTTCCATCCAATTGTTACATTGTGTCTCCGGGTTCTAATCCATTGTTACGTTGGTTCTGGACGTTCTAAACTTCTGTTACGTTGTATCTTGGCGTTCGAATCCATTGTTACACTGTGTCTGGACGTTCGAATCCGTTGTTATACTGTGTCTGGACGTTCGAATCCGTTGTTACACTGTGTCTGGACGTTCGAATCCATTGTTACACTGTGTTTGGACGTTCGAATCCATTGTTACACTGTGTCTGGACGTTCGAATCCATTGTTACACTGTGTTTGGACGTTCGAATCCATTGTTACACTGTGTTTGGACGTTCGAATCCATTGTTACACTGTGTCTCCGGGTTCTGAGCCTCTTTGTCTCTCCCTCCCCCTCACCGTGGGAATCTCCTGATCAAGAACAAAGCTGAAATGGAAGAGGATGCAGAGCAAGTGTGAGTTTACAACCCTCCTCCTCCCCCCCATCCTGTCCCAGGCCCAGATCCCTCCAGGAATGTCCCCCCTTCTGCCCTCCTCCCCTCCCCCAGTCCCCCTTCTGCTCCTCTCCCCCCCACCCCGGTCCCCCCTTCTGCCCTCCCCCCCCCCGGTCCCCCCCCCCTTCTGCCCTTCCCCCCCCCAGTCCCCCCTTCTGCCCTTCCCACCCCCCTGCCTTCCCCTCCCCGTCCCCCTTCTGCCCTCCCCCCTCCCCCTGGCCCCGCCTTCTGCCCCTCCCCCCCTCCCCCGGTCCCCCCTTCTGCCCTCCCCCCCCCCCCCGGTCCCCCTTCTGCCCTCCCCCCCCCTTCCCCCGGTCCCCCTTTCTGCCCTCCCCCTCCCCCGTCCCCCCCTTCTGCCCTCCCCCTCCCCGGTCCCCCTTCTGCCCTCCCCCCTCCCTCCCGTTCCCCCCTTCTGCCCTCCCCCCCCCCCCCGGTCCCCCCCCTCCCCTCGTCTGCCCTCCCCCCCCTCCCCCCCGTCCCGCCCCCCTCTGCCCTCTCCCCCCTTCCTGCCCTCCCCCCCTCCCTCCCCCCTCCCCCGTCCCCCCTTCTGCCCTCCCCCCCTCCCCCGTCCCCCCCCCTTCCTCCCCCCTTCTGGTCTCCCTTCCCTGACTCCCCCCTCCCCCCCGCCCCCCTTCCCGGCCCTCCCCCCCCCCCGGTCCCACCTGCCTCTCCCCCTCCGCTCCCCCCTCCCCTCCCCCTCCCCCCTTCTGCCCTCCCCCCGCCCCCCCCCCCCTCCTCCCCACCCCCCCTCCCCCCCCCCCTTCTGCCCTCCCCCCCCCCCTCCACCCTCCACCCCCTCCCCTCCCCGCCCCCCCCTTCTCCCCCCTTCTGCCTCCCCCCTCCCCCGGTCCCCCTTCTGCCCTCCCCCCTCCCCTCCCTGCCTTCCCCCTCCCCCCTCCTCCCCTTCCCCTCCCCCCGTCCCCCCTCCCCCCCCTCCCCTCCCCCCCTCCCCCCTCCCCCCCCTCCACCCCCCGGTCCCCCGGTCCCCCCTTCTGCCGTCCCCCCCCCCTCCCACCCTCCTCCCCTCCCCCCCCTCCCCCCTCCCCCCTCCATATATCCTCCCCCCTCCCGCCCTCCTTCCCCCCCCCCCCCTTCTGCCCTTCCCCCCTCCCCCGGTCCCACCCTTCTGCCCTCCCCCCCTCCCCCTCCCCCCTTCTTGCCCTCCCCCCTCCCCCCTCCCCCCTTCTTGCCCTCCCCCTCCCCCCTTTCCGCCCTCCCCCCTCCCCCGTCCCCCCTTCCCCCGGTCATCCCCACCCTTCCCCCTCCCCCCCCCCCATCCGCCCCTTCCGCCTCCCCCCCTTTCTGCCCTCCCCCCTCCCCCGGTCCCCCTTTCTGCCCCTCCCCCTCACCCCTGACCCCTCCCCCCGTTCTGCCCTCCCCCCTCCCGGTCCCCCCCTTCTGCCTCCCCCTCCCCCGGTCCCCCCTTCTTGCCTCGTCCCTCGTCCCGGTCCCTGTCCCCCATCACCCCCTGTTGATTTCATGCCCGTTTCCTGCTAGTTTTGTGTCCCTTTTGTGGCAGTTTGATGCCCATCGCGTGTCACTTCCCCCATTTGTAACAGTTTTTAATTGTGGATTTTGTGTTGAGTTCTTGCCAGGTGGGAGTGTGGACTGTTTCTCTCTGAGATAGCTTATCAGGAACCTGCTTAGTTTCTGTTCCCCTCTCACACTCTCTGCCTGTCTCTCTCTCTCTCTTTTCTCTCTCTGTGTCTGTCCCTCTTTCTCTCTCTCTCTGTGTCTGTTTCTTTCTCCTCTGTGTCTCTGCCTCTCTCTCTCTCACACAGACAGGCAGACACAGACAGGAGTTGGGGGGATTTTTACTTTTTGTGAATAACTGTGTCCGTGCTCTCTATACAGAGATGTTTGCGGCAGCAGAGAACTTTCTGGAAAGCCCCAGGAACCAGTCGATCCTCCGTAAAGGAGATGGGGGTCACGTCAGTCTGCCGGTACCACCTTGGAGACTTTGGTACCTCCTGCCCTGTGTATGAGGGGCCAGGCTGCTGTTTGGCATCGTAGGGCATCACCTGACCCTTTCGACAAGGGGCTGGAGGAGGGTTACGGAGATGGGAAGGGGGGGTAGGGGGCTGGAGGAGGGTTACGGAGATGGGGATGGGGGTGTAGGGGGCTGGAGGAGGGTTTACGGAGATGGGAAGGGGGGTAGGGGCTGGAGGAGGGTTACGGAGATGGGGATGGGGGTGTAGGGGCTGGAGGAGGGTTACGGAGATGGGAAGGGGGGTAGGGGGCTGGAGGAGGGTTACGGAGATGGGAGGGGGGGGTAGGGGGCTGGAGGAGGGTTTA
Source organism: Sphyrna mokarran (assembly GCA_024679065.1). Taxonomy (NCBI): domain Eukaryota; kingdom Metazoa; phylum Chordata; class Chondrichthyes; order Carcharhiniformes; family Carcharhinidae; genus Sphyrna; species Sphyrna mokarran. Next base: position 4,346,169 of record JAGIQG010000040.1, on the reverse strand, counting down.
CGGAGATGGGAGGGGTGTAGAGCTGGAGGAGGGTTACGGAGATGGGAGGGGGGTTAGGGGGCGGGAGGAGGCCACGGAGACGGGGAGGGGGGTGTAGGGGGGCGGAGGCGCACGGAAACGGGAGGGGGGTGTAGGGGGCTGGAGGAGGGTTACGGAGACGGGGAAGGGGGGGTAGGGGGCTGGAGGAGGGTTACGGAGATGGGGAGGGGGTTGTAGGCAGGCTGGAGGAGGGTTAAGTGTGTGGAGGTCCTTCTCTCTCTGTCTGTCTCTCTCTGTCTGTCTGTCTCTCTGTCTGTCTCTCTCTCTGTCTGTGTCTCTCTGTCTGTGTCTCTCTGTCTGTGTCTCTCTGTCTGTGTCTCTCTGTCTGTGTCTCTCTGTCTGTGTCTCTCTGTCTGTGTCTCTCTGTCTGTCTCTCTCTGTCTGTCTCTCTCTGTCTGTCTCTCTCTGTCTGTCTCTCTCTGTCTGTCTCTCTCTGTCTGTCTCTCTCTGTCTGTCTCTCTCTGTCTGTCTCTCTCTGTCTGTCTCTCCCCCTCACTTTTTGAGATCAATGCCTTCTCTGTTCCCTAGAGTTGGACAATCACTGGGTTGTATCCCACTCTGTACATTCTCTCTCTCTCTCTGTGTCTAGGAGCCACAGTTGGATCCCCAGCTGGTTTCCCGTCTGGTGTCCGACCTCCATGGCACACCTGAAAGCAGTGGAAGGCCGGATTCTGGCAGGTAAAGACTCTCGCCCTCTCCTCTGTGCCCTCCTACCCCCTGCCTATCCCCCGATGTACACAGTTCAGTCACTAACCGCTGTCTACCTTGTGCTCTCTCTCTCCTCCCCCACCCCTCGCCCCCAGGTATTAAGTCACGGTTTGAGTCCCGTTACGTATCGTTGCCCGTCAGTAATCATCAGATCTGGACGCTCTCTCTGGGCCCGGAGGAGGGTTCCCCGGAGGCTCCTCCTCCGCAGCCCCCTCCCGCCGCCGCTGCCACCCCCCTGGTGCTGCTGCACGGTTTTGGCGGCGGGCTTGGCCTCTGGGTGCAGAACCTGGAGCCCCTGAGCCAGCGGCGGAGTGTCCACGCCTTCGACCTGCTGGGATTCGGCCGCAGCTCCCGGCCCCGCTTCCCCGACCGGCCCGAGGAGGCCGAGGCCGAGTTCGTCAGCTCCATCGAGGAGTGGAGGGCCCAGCTGGGCCTCCGTCGCATGATCCTCCTGGGGCACAGCCTGGGGGGTTTCCTGGCTGCCAGCTATACCATCCAGCACCCCGAGAGGTGAGGCCCAGGGTCAAGGGCAATTGAGGGGGGGGAAAGGGGAGCTAGGGGAGGCCAATGGGAGGGACCGGGGGATCAGGTGGAGGTAGGAGGAGGCTGGGGGGGAGGCCGAGGGTCAGCAGGGAGGGATCTTGGGGGGGGGGGAGGCGGAGGATCAGCGGGGAGGGATCTTGGGTGGGGGGAGGATCTTGGGGGGGAGGAGGCGGAGATCAGTGGGGAGGGATCTGCGGGGGGGAGGAGGTGAGGGTTGGGGGGGGAGGCAGGGGTGTGGGGGGGGAGGCCAAGGACACGGGGAGGGATCTGCCCGGGGGAGGAGGCTGAGGGTTGGGGGGGAGGCAGAGGGTCAGCGGGGAGGATCTGGAAGGGGGGAGCCGAGGATCAGCGGGAAGGGATCTTGGGGGGGGGGGGGGGAGGCGGAGGATCAGCGGGGAGGGATCTGTGGTGGGGGAGGCCAAGGATCAGCGGGAGGGATCTGCGGGGGGGAGGAGGCTGAGGGTTGGGGGGGAGGCAGAGGGTCAGCGGGGAGGGATCTGGAAAGGGGGGAGGCCGAGGTTCAGCGGGAAGGGATCTTGGGGGGGGTGGGGGGGGGGAGGCCAAGGGTCAGTGGGGACGGACTGGGGGTGGGTGGCCAAGGGTCTTGGGGCAGGACAGGGGGCCAGCGAGAAGGGGAGGGGCGGCTGGGAGAGGCAGGCCCAGTGGGTGGGGTTGGGGGGGGGGGGGAGCAAGAGCCAGTGGAGGAGGAGGGGAGGCGACAGAGAGGGTGAGGTGTGCGAGGTCACTGGAGAGTGGGGTCGCACGCAGGTCAAAGGTGGAGTGGGTGTCAAGGTGCGGGACGATCGGAGGTCATGAAGTCAAAGGGGGGGGTGTCAAACGGCATGGGGTACCTGTGTGTGTGTGGGAGGGGGTGCACTTAGAGGTGTGAGGTCAAGGGATGGAAGGAAGGTGGAGGTCAGAGGTCACGGTCTGAATGGATTCTGCACTTTGCCTTTGCAGGGTCAAGCACCTGATCCTGGTCGATCCCTGGGGATTCCCGGAGAGACCGACTGACCTGTCGGAGACCTGGAAGCCCCCCCTGTGGGTGAAGGCGGCAGCCACAGTCCTGGGCCGCTTCAACTTCTTGGCAGTGCTGAGGGCAGCGGGACCCTGGGGTGAGCCGGGTTACAGAGCGGTCAGCGAGGGAGCGTCCCTCAATGTGGGAGGGGCCGGTCAGCGAGGGAGCGTCCCTCAATGTGGGAGGGGCCGGTCAGCGAGGGAGCGTCCCTCAATGTGGGAGGGGCCGGTCAGCGAGGGAGCGTCCCTCAATGTGGGAGGGGCCGGTCAGCGAGGGAGCGTCCCTCAATGTGGGAGGGGGAACCGGTCAGGGAGGGAAGCGTCCCTCAATGGGGGGGGGGGAGAACCGGTCAGGGAGGGAGCGTCCCTCAATGGGGGGGGGGGGGGGAACCGGTCAGGGAGGGAGCGTCCCTCAATTGGGGGGGGGGGACCGGTCAGGGAGGGAGCGTCCCTCAATGGGGGGGGGGGAGACCGGTCAGCGAGGGAGCGTCCCTCAATGGGGGGGGGGAGGGACCGGTCAGCGAGGGAGCGTCCCTCAATGAGGAAGTGTCCCTCCATTGCTCTCTCCACCTCCCTGCCATGTGAAGCTCCCTCTGAACGTTCTGACTCCGTCTCTCTCTCCGTACAGGTCCCTCACTGGTCCAGCGATTCCGACCGGATCTCAAACGGAAATACGAGGAGCGTTTTGACGATGACACCATTTTGGAATATGTCTATCACTGCAATGCGCAGACCCCCAGGTGAGCTTCCCACCCTGGGGAGGCGGGCGTGTCGGGGTGGGCTAGTCAGAGGGAACCTGAGAGTAACGGGAAAGGGATAATCACCAGGTATTCCCATCAGTATCCACAGTGCGGCGCCGGCCCTCCCCGCGGCGCGGCGCGGCCTCGGCGCCGGCCCTCCCCGCACTGCTTCATTCATTCATTCTTCCCCCTTTCATCTGTCCAGCGGTGAAACAGCATTCAAGGTTCTCTCGGAATCGTTCGGCTGGGCTAAGCGCCCGATGTTGGGGCGGATCCACTTGATCCCCAAGGAGATTCCCATCACCATGATCTACGGATCCCGGTCTTGGATTGAGCCCAGCGGGGAAAAGGTGAAGGATATTCGCCCGGACTCGTACGTACGGACTATGGTGAGTTACACGCCGGAGAGCGTGTGTAATAAATATCCTTCCAGTGTTTCTGGTTGGGGTATATGTGTGTGTGTGTGTGTGTGTGTGTCTGCGTGTGTGTGTCTGTCTGTGTCTGCGCGGACGCACGCGCCTGCCTCTGCGTGTGTGTGTGTGTCTGTGTCTGCGCGGACGCGCGCGCCTGCCTCTGCCTCTCTGTGTGTGTGCCTAATTAGGGTATCATGTTCGACACAGGTTTTGCTGTGATCTTTGACACTGCGTTCTCTCTCTGCTACAGATTATCGAAGGTGCCTCTCATCACGTCTACGCAGACCGCCCAGAGGAGTTCAACGCAGCCGTCGCGGAGATCTGCGACTCGGTGCCGGACGCCCCCTCGCCACCACCTTCCTCGCACTGTACCCCCAGCCCCGCCGCCTCTCCTCCCCCCTCCCCTTCCTCATCTCCTCCTCCGTCCCCCGCCACTAACTCTCCCCCTCCCACGTCACCTCTCTTGGATTCTGTTGTGTAGGGAAAATAAAAGTGGCATCGACGTCAGACCATTGAACCTGCCCCTCCCCAGGGGCGCCTGTTCCTCCGAGGCTTGGACTATGTGCCCACTTCGCTCAATGTGCCTTAACGCTCAATGTGCCTTAACGTGCTCGGGAGGGGAGGGGAGGGGTGGGGTGGGGTGGGGTCCTCTTGAAGAATTACCGCCCAGAATTCCAGGATATTCCCAAACCCGTCTTTTTGCTCTTGATCCCACGTTTCCATTCCAGAGGGAGATTGTTCCCTATTCCTGCTAGATGCCTGTTGCCTGGGAATTTGTTGAGCATCAGTTAAAAGGCGGATGATGACCTACTCGAGCAGAGGAGGAGCGGTGGTGACGAGAACCGGGGAGCATGCAAAACATTCCTTCCCTCCCCTGCAACTCCTGTGAATATTGTTCTCAACTTTTTGAAAAGAGAAACAATCGCTTGTTGGTCTCCAGCGCCAGTTCGTTATCCTGCTTCCTTGTGACGCTCCGAATTCTCCTGAGACACAAGCACAAAATTCTCCCCTGTTGCTGGTGCTTGAATGAGCGCCGCACTGTGCGGGGAGGGTCGGTGCTTGAGGGAGCGCCGCACTGTGCAGGGTCAGTGCTTGAGGGAGCGCCGCACTGTGCAGGGTCGGTGCTTGAGGGAGCGCCGCACTGTGCGGGGAGGGTCAGCGCTGGGAGAGGTGGGGAGGGTGCTGTACAGCGGGAGGGGGATGTGTCGCACTGCGGGAAGGTTGGCGCAGGGCAGAGAGATCCAGCACCCCCCACCCCCTGGGATCTTGAGCGTAACACTGGTTACTGCCTTTGGAGGAAGGAAGGCAGTTAGTCGCGGTGCCTGTCTGGATGGAGTGTCGGAATTCCTCGGGCATTGCGAATGTTGTTCTGCAGCCTGTAATTTGAATTCTAATGTAACCGATTATTTTACATTAACACGGCATTGCAGTCAGACCTGTGTCCGTAAGGTTTCTTGTGATTGTGGGGAGGGAGGGTTCTGCTTATACTGACACAGACGAGGAGCGTTTGATTTGACCTGATACGGTTTACATGCTGTTCCTGCAGGAGACTGAGCATAGAAAACTCTACAACCCCCACCCTCACCTCTCCACCCCAATCTCTCTTCTCCCACCTTCCTCCTCCTCCCCCCACCATTGATGACACCCTACAGCTCCGATATCACAGTGCCAACCCCCCAGAGGGAGTGCCACATTGTCAGAGGTGCTGCCTTCTTAATCCAGGTGCTTTCCACTGCTCCCTCGTTCGTTCCCTCCCTCGTTCGTTCCCTCCCTCGTTCGTTCCCCCACAGTCTCCCTCGTTCGTTCCCTCCCTCCCCCACAGTTACTCATACGAGACATCCCTGGGCCAATGACTACCTGGAGAATATGTCCTCCGCCCCGATCCCCTGGATTCTGGTATCTCAAACAATGTTTACCTTCATCCCCGTTCATTTATTTATTAGTCACGAGTAAAGTTTACGTTAACGCTGGAAACTGAAGTTACTATGAAAATCCCCCCAGTTGCCACACTCCAGCGCCCGTTCGGGTAACACCGAGGGAGCAATCTTCCAAGTTTATGGGGGACGTTCGTTGACGGTGCGATGGAGTTACTGTGAAGTTCCTCTAGCTCGCTCACACTGAGGGAGAATTGGGCACCCAACCTGCACGGCTTTGGAAATGTGGGAGGGAATGGGAGCAACCGGAGGAAACCCACGCCGACACGGGGAGAATGTGCAAACTCCGCACAGACGGTGACCCGAGGCAGCAACTCTTCCCCGTGTTACTCAGTGTTGCTTGTCAGGGGGAATCTTGCCCGTGTACCAAACACTCCTGCCTGCTGTCACACACCAGCCGGGTGGCTCTTGAGTGGGAGCACAGCCCTCCCGCTTGGCAAGAGACACGGGCTCGCAAAGGGCGCTATCTAAACGCAGGGTGGCCTTCACCCCTCTCGAAGGAGTTCCCAGTAGCTGAATAACTCCCGGACGCGGGGATAGGGGTTTGTAACAAGGGGGAAAACTTTGTAAATGTAACAAAAATGTGGGGGATCACGGCAGAGGATGGTGGGACCGCCCCCCAACCCCGTCCAATGCAGAAGGAGGCCCATTGAGTCTGCACCGACCCGGCACAGGTCGCTGTCCGTGTGGGCTCTGCACAATTTCCCCGTGTCTGCATGGGTTTCCTCCCACAGTCTGAAAGACGTGCTGGTCGGGTGCTAAATTCTCCCTCAGCATTACCCAGACCGGCACCGGAGTGTGTGGCCAACAGGGGATGTTCACAGTAACTTCATTGCGGTGTTAATGTAAGCCTGACATTACTAAAGAAATTGGAATGGACACTGTGAGCATTACGCAAGGGGCCCACCTCAGTTCCTTCTCTGATCACGAAGTTATTTCCCACATTTCTCTCCATCTGTGCCTCTCCTTTGGTTGGTTGATTGTAACGCACAATTTAATTAATTTCACAGTGCACTGATGTTGCCAGGGTTCGTGTGTTAATGTACGAGAGACAGAATAAAGCTTGCACGAGCCAGGGGCACGGCTCCCATTGTTGTTTGCATACGGTTTGTATTTCTCCGAGGGTTGGAAGATATACGTATGTTTGGCCGTGTGAGTGTCGGTGCAAAGTGTGTTTCCCACCATGTTCACACTGTTTACAGAGATAAAGTATGCCGACCCTCCCCACGCAGTGCGGCGCTCCCTCGGCGCCGACCCTCCCCACACAGTGCGGCGCTCCCTCGGCGCCGACCCTCCCCACAGTGCGGCGCTCCCTCGGCGCCGACCCTCCCCACGCAGTGCGGCGCTCCCTCGGCGCCGACCCTCCCCACGCAGTGCGGCGCTCCCTCAGCGCCGACCCTCCCCACAGTGCGGCGCTCCCTCAGCGCCGACCCTCCCCACAGTGCGGCGCTCCCTCGGCGCCGACCCTCCCCACGCAGTGCGGCGCTCCCTCGGCGCCGACCCTCCCCATGCAGTGCGGCGCTCCCTCGGCGCCGACCCTCCCCACGCAGTGCGGCGCTCCCTCGGCGCCGACCCTCCCCATGCAGTGCGGCGCTCCCTCGGCGCCGACCCTCCCCAGCAGTGCGGCGCTCCCTCGGCGCCGACCCTCCCCACGCAGTGCGGCGCTCCCTCGGCGCCGACCCTCCCCACGCAGTGCGGCGCTCCCTCGGTGCCGACCCTCCCACTGTACAGTCTCCGAGTGGGTCAGAGTGCTGCGGATGCTGGCGTGCGTATTTGTGTTACGTTCGATCAATCACCATCCCCTCCCCCCACCGTGTGACACCCCCCCAGAACCACAACACCTGTCCTTTGACTCCACCACAACTCACGCTCAACTCCCGCTCTCGCAAAACAAGTTTTTAATGAAGTCTCTGTCTAAGTATTGCTATTGAAAGATTTCCCGCTCCCGCAGCCTCCTCCACTAGCCAATAGTGTCCTGCCAGGGTCGCTTGCTCTCTCTGCCGTCACCCCTCAGGGTGGGAGACGCGCCCTCCTTCTGCTGGAGGGGGTTGTGAGTGAAGGTCTGTCTCAGGGGCCCTTCAATCGGAAGAAATCTCCGGTTAGAGCATACACACATCAGGTAAACAATACACCCACCGGCAAAATAACTCCCCCCGTCATTCTACATCACACAGTAAAGGGAGCTTTACTCTGTATCTAACCCCGTGCTGTACCTGTCCTGGGAGTGTTTGATGGGGGGGACAGTGTAGCGGGAGCTTTACTCTGTATCTAACCCCGTGCTGTACCTGTCCTGGGAGTGTTTGATGGGGGGGACAGTGTAGCAGGAGCTTTACTCTGTATCTAACCCCGTGCTGTACCTGTCCTGGGAGTGTTTGATGGGGGGGACAGTGTAGCAGGAGCTTTACTCTGTATCTAACCCCGTGCTGTACCTGTCCTGGGAGTGTTTGATGGGGGGACAGTGTAGAGGGAGCTTTACTCTGTATCTAACCCTGTGCTGTATCTGTCCTGGGAGTGTTTGATGGGGGGACAGTGTAGAGGGAGCTTTACTCTGTATCTAACCCCGTGCTGTCCCTGGGATAGCTGACCTTTAGCTGCCAGATCCAGGTGGTGTTTTATCCTCCGCTCCCTCTCCTGTAGTTGTTGAGCGGCCTGCGCGTTTTTCCATCCTGCCAGTGAAGCAGAGATACAATTTATTCAGTGAGGCTCCCACCTCCCTCTCAAGGGTCAGACCATTGCAGCAACAACCGTTGTTTGATGGGGGACAGGGACCCGGGTTCGATTCCCGGCTCGGCGCACAGTGGGTTAGCGCTGCTGTCTCACAGGGACCCAGGTTTGATTCCCGGCTCGGCGCACAGTGGGTTAGCGCTGCTGCCTCACAGGGACCCGGGTTCGATTCCCGGCTCGGCGCACAGTGGGTTAGCGCTGCTGTCTCACAGGGACCCGGGTTCGATTCCCGGCTCGGCGCACAGTGGGTTAGCGCTGCTGCCTCACAGCGCCAGGGACCCAGGTTCGATTCCCAGCTTGGGTCACTGTCTGTGTGGAGTTTGCACCTTCTCCCTGTGTCCTTGTAACTCAATCCATCAAGTCCCGGTAGCATCCTAGTCAATCTTTTCTGTGCTCTTTCTGGTTTAATAATATCCTTTCTATAATCGGGTGCCCAGAACTGTACACAGTATTCCAAGTGTGGCCTTACCAACGTCTTGTACAACTTCAACTCCTGTATTCAATGTTCTGACCGATGAAACCAAGCATTACCAAATGCCTTCTTCACCACTCTGTCCGCCTGTGACTCCACTTCCAAGGAGCTATGAACCTGTACCCCGAGATCTCTCTGTTCTGTAACTCTCCAACCAATGTCCTACTGTTAACTGAGTAAGTCCTGCCCTGGTTCAATTGACCAAAATGCATCACTGCGCATTTATCGAAATTAAACTCCATCTGCCATTCGTCAGCCCACTGGCCCCAATTGATCAAGATCCCGTTGCAATCGGAGATAACTTTCTTCACTGTCCACAATACCTCCAATCTTGGTGTCATCGGCAAACGTACTAACCATGCCTCCTATATTCTCATCCAAATGTCGTGCCTCACAAACCTTATTGAGTTTTTTTGAAGAGGTGACCAAAGAGGTAGATAAGGGTAAGGCAGTTGATGTAGTGTATATGGATTTTAGCAAAGAGTTTGATAAGGTTCCCCATGGTAGGCTACTGCAGAAAATGCAGATGCATGGGATTGAAGGTGATTTAGCAGTTTGGATTAGGAATTGGCTAGCGGATAGAAGACAGAGGGTGGTGGTTGATGGGAAATATTCAACCTGGAGTGCAGTTACAAGTGATGTACCTCAAGGATCTATTTTGGGGCCACTGCTGTTTGTCATTTTTATAAATGACCTAGATGAGGGTGTAGAGGGTTGGATTAGTAAATTTGCTGATGATACCAAAGTGGGGGGAGTTGTAAACAGCGAGGATGGATGTTACAGTTTGCAGAGGGACATAGATAGGTTGCAGAGCTGGGCCGTGAGGTGGCAAATGGAATTCAATATGGATAAGTGTGAGGTGATTCACTTGGTAGGAATAACAGGCATATGAAATATAGGGCTAATGGAAGGACCCTTAATAGTGTTGTCGAGCAGAGGGATCTTGGGTACAAGTACATAGCTCTTTCAAAGTTGGCACCCAGGTTGATAAAGTTGTTAAGAAGGCGTACGGTGTGTTAGCTTTTATTGGTAGAGGGATTGAATTTAGGAGCCGTGAAGTTATGTTACAACTGTACAAAACTCTGGTGCGGCCGCACTTGGAGTAGTGCGTACAGTTCTGGTCGCCGCATTATAAGAAAGATGTGGAAGCATTGGAAAGGGTGCAGAGGAGGTTTACCAGGATGTTGCCTGGTATGGTGGGAAGGCCTTATGAGGAAAGGCTGAGGGACCTGAGGTTATTTTCATTAGAGAGAAGAAGGTACGCGGTGACCTAATTGAGGCGTATAAGATGATCAAAGGACTGGATAGGGTGGATAGTGAGAGCCTTTTTCCTCGGATGGTAATGACCAACACGAGGGGACATAACTTTAAATTAAGAGGTGGTAGTTATAGGACGGATGTCAGAGGCATGTTCTTCACACAGAGGGTGGTGAGGGCGTGGAATGCCCTGCCTGCAGCAGTTGTGGACTCGCCTACTTTGGGGGCATTCAAATGTTCGGTGGATAGGCATCTGGATGATATTGGAATAGTTTAGGTTAGAGGGTCCACTGGCCGGCGCAACATCGAGGGCCGAAGGGCCTGTACTGCGCTGTAATGTTCTATGTTCTAAATCATTAATACACATGACAAATAACAGTGGGCCCAGTACTGATCCCTGAGGCTGGTCACAGGCCTCCAGTTTGAAAAACAGCCACCCTCTGGCTTCTGTCATCAAGCCAATTTTGTATTTCCATTGTATTCTACGTCACCCTGGATGCTGAGAGATTTAACCTCATGCAAACAACCTACTATCTGGCCCAACTGCTCAAAATTTTGTTGCAGTTCTAGATAACTCAATCCATCAAGTCCCGGTAGCATCCCAGTAAATCTTTTCCCACACTCTTTCTAGTTTAATAATATTCTTTCTATAATAGGGTGCCCAGAACTGTACACAGTATTCCAAGTGTGGCCTTACCAATGTCTTGTACAACTTCAACAAGACCGTCCCCAACTCCTGTATTCAATGTTCTGACCGATGAAACCAAGCATTGCCGAATGCCTTCTTAATCACTCTGTCCGCCTGTGACTCCGCTTTTAATAACCTGTACCCCGAGATCTCTCTGCTCTGTAACTCTCTCTCCCCCCGTCAAACGCCCTACGAGTTGGGAAGATACAAACGGGGGGAGCGGCGGGGCGAAGAGGGGAATGCGCGTACGGGTTTCCCTTCCAATTACGGAGCGTGGGATCTTTCCTGGGGGGGGGGGTGTACGACTGAAAAACGACATCTCCCACCCCGCGCACTTCCCCCGGAGGCACTGGGCGCCGAGTACGGCAGCGTCGACGCTCCCTCCTACCTGACTTCATGCTCTTCAAGAAACCTTCGCTGTGAGGCAGCGCCGAGGGGTCGTGTCTGATCCGGTCCGGAATCTTCAGCTTGCGGCGGACGGCGGGAATGCGGAGGAACCCGACTTGGACCAGGGAGAAGACGTTGGAGGTGAGCCAGTAAGTGAACACAGCCTGTCTCGAGCAAGGGAGATGGGGAGAGAAAGAGAGAGACAACAATTCCATTGATGGAATAATTCCCCCACTGATTCCCGCTCTCCCCGACTATCACCATCCTGGGCAGGGGGGCGGTTACCATTGACCAGAAACTAAACTGGGACCCAGCCATGGGGCTCCCTCAAGCAGGTCAGAGGCTGGAAATCCAGCGGAGAGTAACTCACCCCACCATCGACTCTCCCCGCTCCCACTCACAATGCCTGCCCAGTTCCTTGCGCCGTTATTCTGCCCATCTCCTGGAATCCCGGCAGTGCAAGGAAGAGGCCATTTGGCTCATTGAGTCTGCACGACGATGTGGTTCTGGGTAAGATGCTCTATCTCCGAAACCCCACAACTTTATCCCACTCATCTACCCTAATCCGCACATCTTTGGACACTAAGGGACAATTTAGCGTGGCCAATCCTCCTAACCTACACATCTTTGGACACTAAGGGACAATTTAGCATGGCCAATCCTCCTAACCTACACATCTTTGGACACTAAGGGCAATTTAGCACGGCCAATCCACCCTAACCTGCACATCTTTGGACACTAAGGGACAATTTAGCACGGCCAATCCACCCTAACCTGCACATCTTTGGACACTAAGGCAATTTAGCACGGCCAATCCACCCTAACCTGCACATCTTTGGACACTAAGGACAATTTAGCACGGCCAATCCACCCTAACCTACACATCTTTGGACACTAAGGGCAATTTAGCACAGCCAATCCACCCTAACCTACACATGTTTGGACACTAAGGGACAATTTAGCATAGCCAATCCTCCTAACCTACACATCTTTGGACACTAAGGGGCAATTTAGCACGGCCAATCCACCCTAACCTGCATATCTTTGGACACTAAGAACAATTTAGCACGGCCAATCCACCTAAACCATGCAACTTTCAGATTGTGGGGGGAAACCGGAGCACCCGCAGGAAACCCATGCAGACATGGGGAGAACATGCAGACTCCACACAGACAGTGACCCAAGCTGGGAACTGAATCTGGGTGCTGGTGCTAACCGCTCAGCTAGCAAAGGAAGGGAATGGACACGAGGCACCACACCATCCACCTAAAGAAAGAGCTCACTCCCAAGGTGATGTCAGGCCCCGGACACTGGTACTCACCGTAGGGAAGGAAATGGTGAAGGGAAGAATGACCAGAGGCATGATCCGGAAAACAGCCTTCATGGTTCGGAGATTAGGATTGTCCACACCCGACTCAGCACCGAGCTAAATGCACAAAGAGAGAGAGAGAGAGACAGCATCATCCACAATTCCTCCAGAGAGAGAGAGAGAGACAACATCATCCACAATTCCTCCAGAGAGAGAGAGAGAGACAGCATCATCCACAATTCCTCCAGAGAGAGAGAGAGAGACAACATCATCCACAATTCCTCCAGAGAGAGAGAGACACATCATCCACAATTCCTCCAGAGAGAGAGAGAGAAGAGAAGAGACCATCATCCACAATTCCTCCAGAGAGAGAGAGAGAGAGACAACATCATCCACAATTCCTCCAGAGAGAGAGAGAGAGAGACAACTCATCCACAATTCCTCCAGAGAGAGAGAGAGAGAGAGACAGCATCATCCACAATTCCTCCAGAGAGAGAGAGAGACAACATCATCCACAATTCCTCCAGAGAGAGAGAGAGAGAGAGACAACATCATCCACAATTCCTCCAGAGAGAGAGAGAGAGAGAGACAACATCATCCACAATTCCTCCAGAAAGAGAGAGGGAGAGAGAGACAGCATCATCCACAATTCCTCCAGAGAGAGAGAGAGAGAGACAACATCATCCACAATTCCTCCAGAGAGAGAGAGGGAGAGAGAGAGAGAGAGAGAGACGACATCATCCACAATTCCTCCAGAGAGAGAGAGGGAGGGAGAGAGAGAGAGAGAGAGAGACAGCATCATTCACAATTCCTCCAGAGAGAGAGAGGGAGAGAGAGAGAGAGACAGCATCATCCACAATTCCTTGAGAGGGAGAGAGAGAGACAGCATCATCCACAAATCCTCCAGAGAGAGAGACAGCATCATCCACAATTCCTCCAGAGAGAGAGGGAGGGACAGGGAGACGGACTCCCCGGGAGGGACAGGGAGACGGACTCCCCGGGAGGGACAGGGAGACGGACTCCCCGGGAGGGAGGGAGGGAGACGGAGTTTCCGGGAGGGGATTAAGTAACAGAGGGATAGAGTGAGTGTTACTCACCTCGAGGATGCCCCACATTGTGCCGGTGACCATGAGGGGCAGGATGTACAGCGGGTCCGCCGCAGTCAGATCCGGAAACCACCACAATCCGCCCGTCTGCAAACCGGGCACAGGGAGGTAGGCCATCTGTCGCAACGCGACAAAGAACGAGATGAAAACGGGGGCCTGTCCGAGAGAGAGAATCGGATCAGGAGATCAACAGGAGATTGTAAGGCACAGGAGCAGAACGAGGTCACTCGGCCCATTCAATTAGGGCTGATATTTTTCTCATCCCCCATTCTCCTGCCTTTTCCCCCGATCCTCTTATTAATCAGGAACCTCTCTATCTCTGTCTTAAAGACACTCGGTGACCCAGCCTCCTCTGCGGCAAAGAGTTCCACACATTCCCCGCAGAAGAAATGCCTCCCTGTCTCTGTTTTAAAGGATCGTCCCTTTAGCCTGAGGTTGTTCCCTCTCTGGTTCGAGTTTTTCCCGAAACATCCTCTCTCACGCCCACTCTATCCTCGCAGTATCCTGGAAGTTTCAATAAGATCCCCCCCCCCCCACTCCCTCATCCTTCTAAACTCCCAACGAGGACAGACCCAGAATTCTCAACCCGTTCCTCAAGCTCTTCATTCCGGGGATCATTCTTGTGAACCTCCCTCTGGAGCCTTTCTGAGGCTGGCACATCCTTCCTTAGAGACGGGGACCCGAAACCGCTCCCAAATGGGGGTCTGACCCCCCAGAGCCTTATCCAGCCTCAGAAGTCCATCCCTGCTCTGGTATTCTAACCCTCTTGAAATCATACAATCCCTACAGTGCAGAAGGAGGCCATTCAGCCCATCGAGTCTGCACTGACCAGATGGGTTGAGAACTGGCTTGGGAGGAGACAGCGGGTAGTAGTGGAAGGCTCTTTTTCCAACTGGAGGTCAGTCACTAGTGGTGTGCCACAGGGCTCAGTACTAGGACCTCTTCTATTTGTGATTTATATAAATAACTTGGAAGAGGGGGTAGGTGGTGTGATCAGCAAATTTGCTGATGACACTAAGATGCTTGGATTGGCGGGGACTGAGGAGCAGTGCCAGGCAATACAACAGGACATTGATAGGCTGGTAGATTGGGCAGATAGATGGCAAATGGAATTTAATCTGGATAAATGCGAGTGATGCATTTTGGCCGGAATACTGTAGAAGAGAGTTATAGGATAAAAGGTAAAACTATCCGGAGTATAGAGACGCAGAGAGACCTGGGGGTGCAGGTTCACAAGTCTCTGAAGGTGTCAGTACAAGTGGAGAAAGTGATAAAGAAAGCGTATGGTATGTTAGCCTTCATAGGAAGGGGTATAGAATACAAGAGTAGGAGGTTGATGTTGCAAGTGTATAGAACGTTGGTTAGGCCTCACTTGGAGTACTGCGTCCAGTTCTGGTCGCCGTACTACCGGAAGGATGTGGAGTCCCTGGAGAGAGTGCAGAGGAGATTTACCAGGATGCTGCCTGGTATGGAAGGGCTGCCTTACGAGGAAAGGTTGAACGCTCTGGGGTTGTTTTCCCTTGAAAGACGTCGGCTGAGAGGGGATCTATTAGAGGTGTATAAGATTATGAGGGGTATAGATAGAGTAAATGGTGGTAAGCTTTTTCCACCATTAGAAATGGATAGAACGAGGGGTCACGGGCTCAGGGGGAGGGGGGCTATGTATAAGACGAATATTAGAGGCCAGTTTTTCACACAAAGGGTAGTGGGGTGTGGAATGCACTGCCGAGTAAGGTGGTGGGAGCAGGCACGCTAGGGTTGTTTAAGGGTCTCTTGGACAGCCACATGAGCGGTCTGCAGATAGAGGGATATAGCAGGACTGTCTAAATATCTTATTTGTTTCCACAGGATATTCGGTCCACCTTGTTGACCAACAAGGGCATGCATTCGGCAGGTCGTGCGAGGGCTGCTCTTGGATGTTACTTCAGGAGTGGCCTAGTGCTTCATGTCGTTAGTGTATGCTTAAACTGGACCATCAGATGGGCAACATGACAGCTCAGAGACTATCGCTGTTGCTGTGCAGACACATGGATTTGGGCCTTTGTCTGCGGGAGTTTGCGCGTTCTCCCCGTGGTTGCGTGGGTTTTCTCTGGGAGCTCCGGTTTCCTCCCACATCCCAAAAATGTGCTGTTAGGCTGATTGGGTAACAAATTGTCCCTATATTGGTCTCTATATGTCATTAAGATGTTAGGACGGCGGCGCGGGCTCGTTGGGCCGAAGGGCCTGTTTCCCGTGCTGTGTTGTTCTTTGTTTGTTCTAATCCCCCTGACACTAGGATCAAATTAGCTCCGCCAATCAAACTAACCCGCACATCTTTGGAGTGTGGGAGGAAACCGGAGCCCCCAAACGAAGCCCACGCAGACATAGGGAGAATGTGCAGATTCCACAGTGACCCAAGCCAGGAATCGAACCCGGGTCCCTGTGAGACAGCAGCGCTAACCCACTGTGCGCCGAGCCGGGAATCGAACCCGGGTCCCTGTGAGGCAGCAGCGCTAACCCACTGTGCGCCGAGCCGGGAATCGAACCCGGGTCCCTGTGAGGCAGCAGCGCTAACCCACTGTGCGCTGAGCCGGGAATCGAACCCGGGTCCCTGGCGTTGTGAGGCAGCAGCGCTAACTCACACTGTGCCGCCCCCTGTCAATACCACATTTGCCTCCCTACCTGGAGCAGGAGATGTATGAGGGTCAGTTTCATTTTACACAGAGGGTGGTGGGTGCCTGGAACTCGGTGCCGGGGCGGGGGGGGGGCGCAGAAGCGGATACGATAGTGAGTTTTAAGGGTCAAATCCACGGATAGGATGGGAATAGAGGGATACGGTCCCTGGAAGGGTAGGGGTTTGAGTTCAGTCGGGGGCAGCATGGGGCTCGTGGGGCCGAAGGGCCTGTTTCTGTGCTGTAAACCGCACAGATTCTTTGGGTGAAGAAATGTCTCTGTCCTAAATGGTCTATCCTGAATCCTCAGACTGTGACCCCCCCCTCCCCCTGGTTCTGGACTCCCCCCCACCATCGGGAACATCCTCCCTGCAATCCACCCCGTCCAGTCCTGTTAGAATTTGATAAATCTCTATGAGATACCCCATCTCCCCGAACTCCAGAGAAAACAATCCTAACTGGGTCAATCTCTCCTCGGACATCCGTCTCCCTGGAATCAGCCTGGTAAACCCTTCGCTGCAACTCCCTCGAGAGCAAGAACATCCTTCCTCGGAAAAGGAGACCCAAACTGCACACAGTACTCTAGGTGCGGTCTCACCACCAAGGCCCCTGTATAACTGATACGAAGCTGCCCCCCACAAAGAGCCTCCTTGCGAACCCCGTCATCACCCCCCCCTCCCCCGCCGTCTCCCCACGTCTTCCACACTGTGCACACTGAGCCGTCGAAAGCTGCTCACAGTGTCCCGGAGGAGCTGAGTCTCCAGCCTCCCCCCACCTCCGTCGCCCCGGGGCGATCCCGCAGAGACTGACCTGTACGAGGGGCACCAGGAAGCCCCGCAGGGGATTCACATCGTGTTTCTTCTGGAACAGCATCAGATCCGAATAGGCCTTGGCAACTGAGAGCGGGCAGGGGGGAGAGCGGGCAGGGGGGAGAGCGGGAGGGAGAGAGGGCGGGCGGGAGAGCGAGCGGGCGAGCGGGAGAGCGAGCGGGCGGGAGAGCGAGCGAGCGGGCAGGAGAGCGAGCGAGCGGGCGGGAGAGCGAGCGAGCGGGCGGGAGAGCGAGCGGGCGGGAGAGCGAGCGGGCGGGGAGCGAGCGGGCGGGAGACGAGCGGGCGGGAGCGAGAGCGGCGGAGAGCGGCTGGCGGGCAGGCGGGAGAGCGAGCGGGCGGGGAGCGAGCAGGGCGGGCAGGCGGGAGAGCGAGCGGCGGGAGAGCGAGCGGGGCGGCCGGGAGAGCGAGCGGCGGGCGGGAGAGCGGGCGGGGGGGAGAGCGGGCGGGCGGGAGAGCGGGCGGGCGGGAGAGCGGGGCGGGCGGGAGAGCGAGGGAGAGAGAGTGGGAGGGGTGGGAGAGGGAGAGAGATGGGAGAGACGGGGGGTGAGGGAGAGAGATGGGAAAGGAGGAGAACAGGATGGACAGGGAGAAAGAGAGAGGACAGAGAGAGAGAGGGAGAGATGAAAAACGGGTAGAGAGAAGGAAAGAGAGGGAGAAATAAAACAGCAGACAGGGAGAGCAAGGGGGGGAGGGGGAGGTGAGAGGAGGGAGTGGGGAGAAAGAGAGTTAAAATACTACATCCTGATGTCAGCACTGTCACAGTCCCCATCCCCAACCCTCACCCTTCCCTCTGTAATCCTGCACACTCAGAGAGAGGAGGGGGTGGGGGGGCAAATAAACAGACAGAGTGACAGACGCTCCCCCCGACATTCTCCCCACCCCGGACACACTCCCCCCCACCCCCCGGACACACTCCCCCCCACCCCCGACACACCCCCCCCACCCCCCGGACACACTCCCCCCCACCCCCCGGACACACTCCCCCCCACCCCGGACACTTACACTCGAACTTGTTGCCGCTGGTTTTCGCCTCATTCATCTTGTTGGTCAGTTTGGTCATCTCGGGGAGGTGGTTATTGAGTTTCGCCGCCTCACGCTGACCCTTCTTCCATTATACTGAATCAATGGAAGTGTGAGAGAGCGGTTATCTGGAAATAAAATTAGCTAATTCACACCCAGAGATACTCAGCATCGCGGGTGAGGTATTTACAACACACAAAACTCAACCTCAAGAGAAACCCGGAATGTAAGTGTGTCTGTGCGGAAAAAAGATCCAAACAGTTGTGCGGACTGAAATAGCGGAAACAATAATATCACTGGAATAGCGACGTATTAAAAAACAAGATGCCAAAACCAAAACACAAAATGCTGAAATCTCAGCAGGTCTGGACAGCATTCTGTCGATGAGAAAATAGAGCCAGTCTTGAGTCTTATGAAATGTCATGTGCTCTATTCTCGAACCATTTTCATCGATAGGTTTTGTGTTCTTAGTTTCCGAATGGCAGGTAAGAGACCCACTCGAGCTCTGATCTTTCACTGGCCGTGATGGGGTAAGATAATAACCATTCAGATCTAGTCTCAGGGGGTCCGCTTTTCAGTCCAGTGCTACTTGGAGTATACCGTCACTTCACTGACTATCGGCTCACAAATCAGTCACAGTTTTTATCACAAATCTAGGATAAATTAATTTAAATAATGCCTGAGAACGCTTCTTAATTTCTTAACCAACTGTTAGTTGATTGGTCAGATCCCCCGTTTTTAACCGATTCGGGTATCTCAGCTGCTGAACACCAGCCGCTCCTGGGATAAGTTTAATTCCAACTCATTCTGAGTAAATATTCTCACCAGGTTCTCTGTCAGGGCCCTGCTAAGCACCTTTAATGATTTATAATTGCAGAAACTGAGCAGACACAGGAATGTGGTCAAGATAGTCCAGTCCCATAATGCCTCACATTCAATTATAACAGAATATGTGGCTGTATGTAGCTGCCTCGGCCATGGTCAATCCCAACACTGCCTACCTGAACTGCTACAATGCCTGTAAATATATTCATTGTGATATTAGGGATTTGAAGCCACACATTCCAGACTTTCACTAGACTGTAGGTGGATACCAGCTTGATAATGATCCATTCAACACATCCAAGGTGAGTTATCCCAATTCCTTTATTGTCCAGGACAATATATTCACACTATCTTTCAAACAGAAATTCAACACTCCCATTTGATTTCAGATATTAACATATTCTGTTAGTTTGTTCTTTATTGTCAATGTCAGGCTGGGGCTGTGATCCTTGTGAAATTTAAAACAAGGTATTTACAATGAGACTCAAAGAGTATCAGTCCACTGGATGCAAAGTCGTGAAACAGTTCAGCAGAAAGAAACTCTCTGACCCTCTCCAAAGACCAACTGTGAGAATGAACAAAATGCAGTCCTGGATGTAATTGAGAACAGAAACAATAACAGCAGAATCTAACCCCTATGAACTTGTTGGTGCCTCAGCAGCTGTGATGAAATTCTGAACCCTTTTCATACACCGAACAGGTGAACAGTTTCTCCCCAGTGTAACCTCACTGATGTCACACCAGTTGGGATAACTGTGTGAATTCCGTCCCACACTGAGAGCAGGTGAATGGCCTGTCCCCATGTGAACTCGCTGGTGTCTCTGCAGGTTGGACAAATCAGTGAATCCTTTCCCACACTCAGAGCAGGTGAACGGCCTCTCCCCGGTGTGAATTCGCTGGTGTCTCTGCAGGTTGGGTAACTGACTGAAACCCTTCCCACACTGAGAGCAGGTAAACGGCCTCTCCCCAGTGTGAACTCGCTGGTGTCTCTGCAGGTTGGATAACCGACTGAAACCCTTCCCACACTCAGAGCAGGTAAACAGCCCCTCCCCAGTGTGAACTCGCTGGTGTCTCTGCAGGCTGGATAACCCAATGAAATCCTTCCCACATTCAGAGCAGGTAAACAGCCCCTCCCCAGTGTGAATTCGCTTGTGCCTCTGCAGGCGGATAACACAATGAATCCCTTCCCACACTCAGAGCAGGTGAACGGCCTCTCCCCGGTGTGAATTCGTTTGTGCCTCTGCAAGGCGGATGACACAATGAATCCCTTCCCACACTCAGAGCAGGTAAACAGCCCCTCTCCAGTGTGAAGTCGCTGGTGTGTCTGCATGCTGGACAATTCAGTGAATCCCTTCCCACACTCAGAGCAGATGAATGGCCTCTCCCCAGTGTGAACTCGCTGGTGTGTCTGCCGGTGGGATGACCGAGTGAATCCCTTCCCACACTGAGAGCAGATGAATGGCCTCTCCCCAGTGTGAACTCGCTGGTGTGCTCGCAGCTCAGATAAGCGAGTGAATCCCTTTTCACACTCAGAGCAGATGAACGGCCTCTCCCCAGTGTGAATTCGCTCATGTATCCGCAGATTGGATATCTGGTTGAATCCCTTCCCACACTGAGAGCAGGTGAAAGGTCTCTCCCCAGTGTGAATTCGTTGGTGTTTGTGCAAAGTGGAGAAGAAAGTGAATCCCTTCCCACACTGAGAGCAGATGAACGGTCTCTCCCCAGTGTGGCTGCGCCGATGAGCTTCCAGCAGACATGGGACTTGGTATCTCTTTCCACAGTCCACACATTCCCATGGTTTTTGCATGGTGTAGGTATCCCTCCCTCTCCCTTGGGTGAACAATCAGTTGCAGCCTCGCCCACACACACACACACAACACGTGCACAGTCTCTCCCCACTGTGAATGGTGTGATATTTATTTTGGCTGTGCAAAAGGTTAAAACTCTTCAGTCAGTGCACAGAAACACACTCACTTGAATGCGGCAGTGTGGTGATGCTTTTCCAGTCACACTGACATTTGAAATCTTTTCAAATCTCCTTTCAGATTCAATGGCTGATGATATTCAGGTCCCAAGCAATATGACTCTGTCAGATCTAGATTTGACATTTCAGCCTGTGATTCCTCTTTCAATATCCTGTAAAACAAGTTGACACAAGAAATCAGTGTCAATACAGGATAGAAATTCAGAACAGACAATTCTACTTTCTGTGCAATTTTTCCTCTCTCATTCTCCAAAAGCTGTAAATCTCCATTCCACTCTCCCTCCATTCTCACTCTGCTGTATCTAATATTCACCCTCCCAATTCTCCTGAAGGTGCTGATTGAGGCTGATTGACAGATCCATGCTCGCTGCTTCCTGACCTGGAGACACACAGCTGAAAATCTCCATGCAGACAACCAGACAGATCAATGCCCATATCACTGGACTAAAAACGTGTGGAATATACAGACTGGATTCACTTCCTTTTCCCTTCAGTTGTTGCAAGTCCCCAATTTCCCCCAGAATGAGGAAAGAAATGGAAATGGGGAAACATTGATTTCCTCCCAGATGTTGCACAGAGGAGGAGGTTTTAGTCTGAACTTCATTGGTCGACTTCCGCATTATGACTCTCTCTCTCTCTCAAACACATTGACATCCTTTGCTCCTCAACTTGACACATTTATTTGTCTGGTAAAAGGATGGTCTCTTTCCTAATGTTCACAATTAAAGGGCTGGTTTCCCTCGGAGATGGCTGACATTTGAGAGAATAATAAATTATTAAAGGACAGAGATATGCCGAGTGTTGTTATATTGTGGATCTGATATATTATTTATGGTTCCGTAACAAAGTACATTTATTATTTCTTGTAATGAGGCACTGTAGCTCTGTTATATATTTCCACTCATCAAGTCATTACGACACAGAAGGAATCCATTCAGTAACTCAAGTCCATGCTGCCTTCTGTCAAACAATCCAGTCAGTCCTATTCCCCTTCTATATTCCCTATCCTCTACAAGTTTATTTCCTTCATGTGGCCATCTCATTTCTGAAATATATTAAAGGGGACAGTGTACTAATATAGGACAGAGACGTGTCTGATATTGTTAAATGGTAGAAATTGGATATCCTATTTATGTGAAAGAATTGGGAAAAATACCTGCCACCCTTATCCGATCTGGTCTAACTATATATCAAGAGCAATTTAGTTAAGTCTTCAAATGCCCTCTGAGTTGGCCTAGCAAACCACTCAGCTGAAGGGCAATTAGGGATGGACAATAAATGCTGACCCAGCCAGTGACTCCCACATCCCATGGGACAAATAATAAATTCCTGGAGACTCCAGTCCAATCCGGGAGAGTTGGTAACTGGTCCAGGCTCACAGCGCATGCGCCCTGTTGTATATTGTTCCTATAAAGATGGCGGCCGGTAACCCGGGCCTGGAGCCGCTCAGCTCCGACTCTATTCGGTGCCGATTCAAACGGTACCGGCAACATATTATATGGATTGAGGCATCCACAAAGTGTTTTATGAAACCTCCCAGCCCACTCCGCTGCTTCTATCCCTCCCCGGTCACCCAGCGGCTCCATTACTGAACCTCACTCCATTGTTTCTTTCCGGCTCCTCGCAGCTCCATCACAGCCCGGAATGCGCATGCTCCGGTCAGGGTCAGACACTGCGCATGTCCCAGTCAGAGCCAGGTACTGCGCTTGCGCAGCAGTTGCAGTAATGTGGATAGGGCACATTCTCACCCGCAGAGAATGTTGGGTAATCACTCCGCCATTCAAACCCATCTTGTTCAACAGAAAGTACGATTTGCAATCTGATTATCATTGGGTCAAGGATCAAAGGTGTTAAATCAATTCGTGTAGCAACTAAACTTATGGAAGAGAAGGGAATGGTTTAGTTTGGAGGGTCATTGCTTTTTTCATAATTGGTCGGCGCAACATCGAAGACCGAAGGGCGTGTTCTGCGCTGTAATGTTCTATGTTCTATGTTCTAAACAGCAAAGGCTTCCACCAGAGTGCTGTCCAGGGTGTGACTGATAACATAACAAACACTGACAGTTAGATGTGAACTTGTTGAGGTCAACAAGTGTTTTGTGTACTCATAGAACAGTTAATTTGCCCTCGCTAATAAGAATGCTGAAATTGGATCAAATGCTTTTAAAGTTAGTGTTAATCACTCAGGAAATCTCTTTGCAAATATTAGGTTTTTGAGTGGTCTTCCACTGGTATAACTATGCTCTCTATCAGTAAATCCATTTTCATATCCAACTCGGAAATAATCTCTACTCCAACATTCTCTCTCTGGATGGAATAACTATACTTTGTAGTATTGCAGTGCAATTAATACAGTCAGTAAAAGATAATCTGTTGTTGGGAGTTTGATTATCTGGTGTCTGAAACCACAAGATTCAATATTTAGAATCAACAAGATGAACAAGGAAACTCACCAGGGCCCAATACTCCAGCTAGATATTCCCAGAAGAAAGTCATTGAGTGGACAGAACAGAGGAAGATCCCAACTCAGTTAGGCTGCACTTGGAATATAGTGTTCAATTCTGGTTGCCACACTACCTGAGGATGTGGAGGCTTTGGAGAGGATATAGAAAAGATTTATCAGGATGTTGCCTGGTATGGAGGCATTAGCTATGACGGGAGGTTGGAGAAACTTTGTTTGTTCTCACTGGAGTGACAGAGATTGAGGAGAGACCTGATAGAAGTGTACAAGATTATGAGAGGCATGGACATTTAGAAGCTTTTTCTCAGAGTGGAAAAGTCAATTACGAGGGAACAAAGGTTGAAGGTGCAAGGGGCAAGGTTTAAAAGAGATGTACAAGGTAGATTTTTTACACAAAAAGTGGTGGGTGCCTGGAACTCATTGCCGGGGGAGGTAGTGTAAGCGGATATGGTAGTGACTTTTAAGGGGTGTCTTGACAAGTACATGAATGAGATGGGAATAGAGGGATATGGTCCCCAGAAAGATAGGGAATTTTAGTTTAATTGGGCAGCATGGTCAGTGCAGGCTTGGAGGGCCATAGGGCCTGTCCTATGCTGTTATTTTCTTTGTTCTTTGTAAGAAACCCTCCAATCTTTTGTGAATATCTTTCAAATGCTAACAGGTTGCAACTCCCAGTTTCCATTATACTGAATCAATGGAAGGTGAGAGAGCGGTTATCCTGGAACTATTAAATAGCTAATTCACAGCTAGAGTACTCAGCATCGTTCTAGTTAGGGAGCGGTTAGCCAGAGACTGTGGCTCAGAATGTCCTAGTTCCCTAACAGAGATATCAAGAACTAAGGGGCAGAGAGGTAAAGCAATAGGCAGAAGGATTAGAGAAGTGTGGAGATGTTTTCACCCAGAGGGTGGTGGGGTATCAAACACATTCTCTGAAAGGGTGATGGAGACAGAAATGTTCACATGCAAGAAGTATTCAGATATGGACTTGACATGCTGTATCCTCTCGAGCCATCAACCTATACCTGGAAAGTGGGACTAGACTGGATAGCTCATTTTCATCTGTTATAAACATGATGGACTGAATGGCATCCTGTAGTGTAAATTGCTTAGATTCTGTGATGACAAGTGACCCTCATGATTTTACCCAAGCCAGGTCTCAGCCCACTTATTTCCTCCAAGTATTGATGTGACGGTTCGGTAGCTGCTGTGTTAGTTATTTAAATTTTGTACCTTGGTGCTTTGACTTTAGTCGTAATTGAATCACAAAACATGATTATTTTTAAGCAATGACACACTTCAATGGTGGCTATCTTACCCAGCATTCACAGCGAATGAGAATATAGTCCAGACTCTCAGCAGACTTTGCGCATGCGTACTGCAGATCTGAAAGTGCATGCGCAGTGGGTGTTGCTGCGCCAGTCGGAGCGAGGCGGTTTTATCGGCTCCGGGTTTCCAGGGAAACGGCTTATTCTGGAGGGTAATGGAGGCGGCGGAGTGGGTGGGGAGACTTCATAAGCACCCAGTGGAGACAGGAAAGCCCGAATACTAACTTTTCGGTGCCGCGTTCGTCCCATTCGGGGCCGCGACCGCAGATGCCTGAGTTGGAGGCCCCGAGTTAACGGCCGCCATCTTTAACCGGGGCGATGGGCAGCAGTGCGCAGGCGCGGTGCTCCCTGCCGGCAGGAGGAGAGAATGTTGTGAATTTCTATCCTGGACTGACAGTGATGGAGTTTGGAAACTCCTTTTACAGGGAGTTAGAGGGGGGAGGATTTACACACACAAAACTCAACCCAAGAGAAACGTTTCTCGCTAAATTTCTATTCTTGACTGACAGTGATTTTTTTTTACAGGAAATGTGACGACAAAATTTGGAGGGAAACTTAAACCAGACATCAGATCAAAACCTGACAGAACCTGAATGTAAGTGTGTGTGTAGAAAAAGATCCAAACAGTTGTGTGACTGGAAATAAGAAACAATAATATCATGGAAGGATTTATGAAAAAGGGATCCAAAACATCACCACACCCTTGAGTGAAGAAATCCTTCCTCATTTGAGCTTTCTCTCCATTTTCCAGCCTGTTCCAGTAAGTCTTGACTCCCTTGTCATTCAAAAACTGTCTAACTCATCCTTGAAGATATTCGGTGCCTCCACTGGTCTCCATGGAAGAGAAAGCCAGATACTAATAATTCTTTGAGGGAAGAGATTTGTCCAAATATATAATGTAGCTCCAGTCCAATGTTACACGACCAGATAAGTGCATTTTATTACAGAGCCATAAATAATATAAGAGAAGAAAGAATAAGAGAGGAAAGAATGTTCCATGGAAAGTAGAATTGTCTGTTCTGGATTTCCATCCTGTACTGACACTGGTGACTTGTGTCAACTTGTTTTACAGGAATCACAGGCTGAAATCTCAAACATGAGATCGAGATCTGGCAGAGTCAATATTCCTCAGGACCTGAATATCATCAGCCATTGAATCTGGAATGAGATTTGAAAAGATTTCAAACATCAGTGTGACTGGAAAAGCATCAACACACTGCCGTATTCAAGTGAGAGTGTTCCAGTGCACTGACTGAAGAGCTTTCACCAGTTACACAGCCTGAATAAGTATCACACTATTCACAGTAGGAAGAGACAGTACACGTGTTGTCTGTGTGTGGATGAGGCTTCAACTGATTGTCCACCCAAAGAAGAGGCAAGGATACCTGCACCATGGAGAAACCATGGAAATGTGGGGACTGTGGGAAGAGATACAGATACCCATCTCTGCTGGAAGCTCATCGGCGAAGCCACACTGGGGAGGGGCCGTTCATCTGCTCTCAGTGTGGGGAGGGATTCATTCGGTTCCGCCACCTGCAGACACATCAACGAGTTCACACTGGAGAGAAACCTTTCACCTGCTCTGAGTGTGGGAAGGGATTCACTCAGTCATCCAACCTGCTGATACATCAGCGAGTTCACACTGGAGAGAGGCCATTCACCTGCTCTCAGTGTGGGAAGGGATTCACTGTGTTATCCACTTTGCAGAGACACCAGCGAATTCACACTGGGGAGAGACCGTTCACCTGCTCTCAGTGTGGAAAGGGATTTAACCAGCTGTCCATTCTGCAGACACATCAGCGAGTTCACACTGGGGAGAGGCCATTCATCTGCTCTGAGTGTGGGGAGGAATTCACTCAGTCATCCAACCTGCGGACACATCAGCGAGTTCACACTGGGGAGAGGCCGTTCACCTGCTCTCAGTGTGAGAAGGGATTCACTGACTCATCCAGACTGCGGAGACACCAGCGCGTTCACACTGGGGAAAGGCCATTCATCTGCTCTCAGTGTGGGAAGGGATTCAACCAGTTATCCAATCTGCGGACACATCAGCGAGTTCACACCGGGGAGAGGCCATTCATCTGCTCTCAGTGTGAGAAGGGATTCACTGTGTTATCCACTTTACAGAAACACCAGCGAGTTCACACTGGGGAGAGGCCATTACCCTGATCTCAGTGTGGGAAGGGATTCACTCGACTATCCCACCTGCTGAAACCTCAGTGTGATGACACTGTGGAGAAACCATTCACCGGTTCAGTTATAGAAAGGGATTCAGAATTTCATCCCAGCTGCTGAGACATCACCAGGTTCATGAGTGATATTCAGGGTTGGATTCTGCTGTTACTGTTTCAGCTCTCAGTTACATCCAGGACTGCATTTTGTTCAATCTCACAGTTGGTCAATGGGGAGAGTTTCTTTCTGCTGGACTGGCCGGTCTCATGGGTTTGCCTCCAGTGGGCTGATGCTCTTTGAGTCTTGTTGCAAATACGTGGTTTCAGATTTAGCAAGAATCACAGAGTGACAGGGTGTTAGGAAAGTCAGAGATATTTAGTCAGCATTTCTGTTTGAAACCCCCCCCAGATGCCCATCCAATTTCCTTCGTAATTGATTGTTTCCACTTCCTCCATCCTCGAGGGAGCGGGTTCCAAACCAATACCATTCGCTGCAGCAAAATATTCTTCTTCTCTTTCCTCCCTCTGCATCTCTGACTCAAAACATTGAATCTGTGTCCCCCTGAACCTTGCCCATCAGCGAATGGGAACAGTTTTTCTTTGTCCATCTTATCTAAACCTGTCAGAATCTTATCCACCTCTACAAATCTCCCCTCAACCTCCTTTGCTCCAAAGGAAACAAACCCAGCCTGACATTGACAATAAAGAACAAACTAACAGAATGTGTTAATACCTGAAATCAAATGGGAATGTTAAATTTCTGTTTCAAAGAGATTGTGAATATATTGTCCTGGAAAATAATGAAACTGGTTAACTCATCTTGGATGTGGTTGAATGAAATATATCAATCTGGAATCCACCTACAGTTAGTGAAAGTCTGGAATGTGTAGCTGGAAATCCCTCCCTAACAGCACTATGGATGTATTTACAAGCATTGTAACAGTTCAGGAAGGCAGTGTTGGGGTTGACCATGGCCGAGGCAGCTACATACAGCCACATATTCTGTTATAATTGAAGGATTGCAGATTGAATGTGAGGCATTATGGGACTGGACTATCTTGACCACATTCCTGTGACTGCTCAGTTTCTGCAATTATAGACCATTAAAGCTGCTTAGCAGGGCCCTGACAGAGAACCTGGTGAGAATATTTACTCGGAATGAGTTGGAATTAAACTTATCCCAGGACTGGTTGTTCAGCAGCTGAGATACCCTAATCTGTAAAAAGGGGGTGTCTGACCAATCAACAAACACTGGTATGTAGTTGGTTAAGAAATTAAGAAGTGTTGTCAGGCATTATTTAAATTAATTTGTCCTAAATTTGTGATTGAAAACTGTGACTGCTTTGTGACCCGATAGTGAAGTGACGGTATACTCCAAGTAGCACTGGACTGAAAAGCGGACCCTCTGAGAGTAGATCTGAATGGTTATTATCTTACCCCATCATGGCCAGTGAAAGATCAGAGCTCGAGTGAGTACCGGACACGTCTCTTACCTGCCATTTGGAAATTAAGAACACAAAACCTATTGATAAAATGGTTTGAGAATAGAGCCATTTTGAGTTTGGATGATACTTCATTAGGGCTGTTATAAAGGGTCATCCAGACTGAAGGTCTATTCTTTCTCCACAGATGCTATCAGACCTGCTGAGATTTTACAGCATTTTGTGTTTTTGTTTCAGATTCCAGCATCCGCAATATTTCACTTTTATGATAAAATGAGATTTGGAATCCTCACAACCCTCCTCCAAAACAGAGGGATTGGAGGGAGAGGGAAAAAAAGGATAAAAATGAAGAAATCTGGCTTCTGATTCTCCCGTGTAGAATTAACAAAATGAGTGAAGCAGTTTATAAAGCAAAGAAGTTACCCATTCCTAACAATAACTGGTCAAATTACAATAATTAGGTTGAGGAATGTAACAAAAAAATGAATAGATGAAGTTTAAAATCAAGTTTGTTTTGTTGTTAGAAAAGTTTTTTTAAATTATGTAAAGTGCCATAATTGCGTGTCAAGTTTTTTTTCTGTTCACTCCCCACCCCTTTAGGCTCTGTAGAAAAGTTAACCCATTCAGCAGTCCATTGATTTGTTTTTAAATCATTCGAAACTCGTATCTATTTTAATTAAAAATTGTGGATTTATTTGAATCAATTAAATCTGGAAATTTTAAATGTAGCCCGCAGGAATTTGGAATAACTGAGAATTCTCTTGTTGTCACCTCAATCCCAGATAAAGAACAAAAATTTTACAGGTGGAAATGGTAACTCAATAAACTGTTTGTTGATTAAATCAGGCTTGAGTGTTGAATGATTCTTCTGAGTTCATTGCCCCCAACACACTGGGTACATTACCACTGGAGACCAGGTGTTGCCAAAACCTTCAGACAATACAAAGACTCACGAAAGTCAATGTCCCAGTTTAAAGACTTGTCTTTTATTTGATCAATGATCGAAGGGAAACATTATTGGACAGTGTAATATCTCTCTAGAACAGAAGCATCCTGATCTCTGCAATAACTTAAGATAGATCAATTATACATTCTTCATGTCAAATTCTCCCCTCTTTTATGAGGTGTGAACAATCATTTTTAATACAAAAAAATCATTAATTACACGTGTCATATACTTCAGCCAATTGCATTTTACTCTCTGACACATTGGGGTTTAATTTGTCCATTGAATCCGGACACTTTCTCCCCCTATTGCTGAGCAACCCCAGACACCGAGCTATAAAGATCAAAGTACTGTTTCCACCGGCTCTTTCTCTGCCACTGGCAAACCAGACAAATGCAGATGTTGCTGTGTGAGAAGGCCCTGTCTGATGTGGACAGTGTGAATGAATCCTATTCATGAAGCTGCCTTGAAAACCTTTGACAAACGTTGGCAAATTCTGTGGCTTCATTGTTCCAAAGAAGGTAGCCTGTCTGTAAGGGTCCCTGTACCATCATGCCTTGCAGCAGCCTGCCTTTGGCTAAAGATTACAATTGCTTTTAAAAATACAGCTGACATCCATTTTAAAATCAGAAAATTCATGTTTAAATCAGAATTACTTGTTTAAATCTCTGAATTACAAGTAAATCAGAATTACTTCTTTAAATCTCTTACTGCATTCACATACATAGACTTTTCCCTTGTTAGCTTCTAAGTCATTTAACTTAATGCTGGTAGTGTCACAAGTAGGCTTGCACTAACGCTATAATCAAGTTACAGTGAAAATCACCTAGATCAACTTCTGAGTTGCGCACAGACACACTCAGTTCATGAATGAAGCTCAATCCCTCCCTCAAACCAGCTCCTACTGGCACTGTCTACACTTCCCGCTGCCTCAGGAAAGCAGCCATCATAATTAAGGATCCCATGCACTGTGGATATTCTCTCTTCCACCTCTTCTGTTGAGAAAAAGATACAAAAGTCTGAGGACATGTGCCAACTGACTCAAAAACAGCTTCTTGCATGCTGCCATCAGACTTTTGAATGGACCTAGCACATACACCTCTGACTGTAACATCCTGCACTCTCTCCTTTCCTTCCTTTTGTACAGTGTGCTCTGTCTGTATAGTGCAAGAGACAATACTTTTCACTGTAAACTAAAACATGGTGCTAATAACAAATCAAATCAAATAGGCATTTTTAAAATTCATTTGTGGGAATTCATTGCTGGCTGGCCAGCATTTATTGCCCATCCCTAGTTGCCTGAGGGCATTTGAGAGTTAACCACATTGCTGTGGCTCTGGAGTCACTCGTAAGCCAGGCCAGAGAAGGATAGCAGATTTCCTTCCCTAAAGGACATTAGTGAATCAGATGGGGTTTTTTTCTGATAATGTTTTCATGGTCATCAATAGGTTCTTAATTCTTTTTTTATTCAATTCAAATTCCACCATCTGCCGTGGTGGGATTCGAACCCGGGTCTCCAGAACATTAACTGAGTTTCTGGATTAATAGTCCAGTGATAATACCACTAGGCCATCACTTCCCCCCCTCTCCCCAGAGCCTGCGTAGTGCAGACTGATGACTGAGATTGGGCTGGTCTTGGTTCTGGCCTGGAGGGGTGGTACATTGAAAGCTTCTCGCTGGTCCAGTTGGTTAGCTCAACTTCAGCAGGGAGGTTCATGGTGCTGGGGTGGAGTGTTGCTGCAGGGAAAGTGGGGATGGACGTTGATGTGATGACGCCAGCCCTGTTTAACCCCAGTCTGCACTCGTACCAATTGCCTCACCATAGGATGGATGTGATTGCACTGGAGGGGGTTCAGAGGAGATTCACCAGGATGTTGCCCAGGATGGAGCAGCTGAGCTACAAGGAGAGACTCGACAGGCTTGGATTGTCTTCTTTAGAGCAGAGAAGGCTGAGGAGGGGACATGATTGAGGTGTATAAGATTATGAGGGGTACGGACAGGGTGGATAGGGAGCAGTTGTTCCCCTTATTTGAAGGGTTATTAATAAGATGCATCATTTTAATGTGAGGGACAGGAGGTTTAGAGGGGGTTTTATAGAAAAATGTTTTCACCCAGAGGGTGGTAGGAGTCTGGAATTCACTGTCTGGGAGGGGAGTAGAGACAGGAAGCATCACAACCTTTAAAAAGCACATGGATGAGCACTTCAATATTTTGACAGTTCAAAGACTATCAGTAAGGTGCTGGAAAATGGATTAGTGTAAATTTAGTATAGTTTTGATTGGCTGGAAGACAAGAGTCCTTCCGGTCCTCCAGCTCTTCCCATTGGTTAACACATTCGCATGAAGTTGGGGGGGGACGGGCGTACATGCGTAGTTTCCCTGTGGACATGCGCAGTCCCGGGCCCGGGGGGAGGGGGAGATCACCGAGCGGCTTCTCGCTCTGCCCGGAGCCGCCAGCCGCTTGTCTGGAAACCTTGGCTCGAGGAGGGGCAGGGGGAGGGGAACAATGGGTGGGGGCGGGGCTCCCGGAGGGGAACAATGGGCGGGGGCGGGGCTCCCGGAGGGGAACAATGGGCGGGGGCGGGGTCCGCGAGCCCGAGCCTGCGCACTGGAACCCTGAGACGTCACTGCGGAGCCGAGTAATTCCGACTGGCTGCTTCAGGCAGGGCTCCGTTGTGACGTCACAATACAGCAGTTGGCCAATGAGCTTCAGGCTGAAACTTCCGCCTCTGTGCAACATCTGGGAGGAAATCAATCTTTCCCCCTTTCCATTTCTTTCTTCATTCTGGGGGAAATTGGGGACTTGAAGCAACTGAAGGGTAAGAAAGTGAATCCAGTCTGTATATTCCACACATTATTTGTCCACTAATGTCCACATAAATCTGTACGGCAGCCTGCATGTAAACTTTCAGCTCTGTGTCCTGGATAGGAGTCATGATGTAGAGATGCCGGCGTTGGACTGGGGTAAACTCAGTAAAGTTTTGCAACACCAATTTTAAATCCAACCAGTTTATTTGATAGTAAATCCGCGAGCTTTCGACTTTACAGCCTTCGTCAGGCAAATGCAGTGTTCTGATCTGCAGAGGCACTCATATCCACACAGACAGTTACAGATTGCTGATTAGAATGCGAATACTTACATCTAACCTGCTATTCAAGTGTTAAAGTGGCTAACAATGTGTGTGAAGGGAATCCTGAGCATTGGTTAGAGAATTGTGTATTTTCTCCAGACAGCACAGTAAAGTGAGGTTTTTTGCTAACCCAGGCAAGTTACGGGGGTTACAGATAGTGTGACTTGAAGCCAAGATCCCTGTTAAGACCGAACTCATATGTGCGGAACTTGGCTATCAGTCTCTGCTCAGCGACTCTGTGCTGTCGTGTGTCCGGAAGGCCCCCTTGAAGAACATTTACCTGCAGGTCGGAGGCCGAATGCCCATGACTGCTGAAGTGTTCGCACACAGCAAGGGAACTGTTCTGCCTGGTGATTGTTGAGCGATGCTCATTCACCCGCTGTCGTAGTGTCTGATGGTCTCCCCAATGTACCATGCTTCGGGACATCCTTTCTTGCAATGTATTAGGTAGACAACGTTGGCCGAGTTGCAAGAGTATGTATGGTGTACCTGGTGAATGGTATCCTCACGTTTGATGATGTCGTCCATGTCTATGATCTGACATGTCTTGCAGAGGTTGCTGTGGCAGGGTTGTGTGGTATTGTGGTCACTGTTCTCCTGAAGGTTGGGTAGTTTGCTGCGAACAATGATCTGTTGAGGTTGTGCGGTTGTCTGAAAGCAAGAAGTGGGGGGGTGGGGATGGCCCTAGCAAGATGTTCATCGTCATCAATGATATGTTGAAGACTCCGGAGAAGATGTCGTAGCTTCTCCGCTCTGGGGAAGTACTGGACAACAAAGGGTACTCTGTCCACCGTGTCCCATGTTCGTCTTCTGAGGAGGTCAGTGCGGTTTATCGCTGTGGCACGTCGGAACTGTTGATCGATGAGTCGAGCGCCATATCCTGTTCTCACGACAGACAACCTCACAATGCTCCACTTCTCCAGCTTCCACCCTAGACACGTTAAAGAAGCCATTCCCTATGGACAAGCCCTCCGTATACACAGAATTTGCTCAGATGAGGAGGATCGTGACAGACACCTCCAGACGCTGAAGGATGCCTTTGTGAGAACAGTGACCACAATACCACACAACCTGCCACAGCAACCTCTGCAAGACATGCCAGATCATAGACATGGACGACATCATCAAACGTGAGCTTACCATTCACCAGGTACACGGTACATACCCTTGCAACTCGGCCAACGTTGTCTACCTAATACGTTGCAAGAAAGGATGTCCCGAAGCATGGTACATTGGGGAGACCATGCAGACACTACAACAGCGAATGAATGAGCATCGCTCAACAATCACCAGGCAGAACAGTCCCCTTGCTGTGTGCGAACACTTCAGCAGTCATGGGCATTCGGCCTCCGACCTGCGGGTAAATGTTCTTCATGGGGGCCTTCGTGACACACGACAGCGCAGAGTCGCTGAGCAGAGACTGATAGCCAAGTTCCGCACACGTGAGGACAGTCTTAATAGGGATCTTGGCTTCATGACACACTATCTGTAACCCCCGTAACTTGCCTGGGTTAGCAAAAAACCTCACTTACTGTGCTGTCTGGAGAAAATACACAATTCTCTAACCAATGCTCAGGATTCCCTTCACACACATTGTTAGCCACTTTAACACTTGAATAGCAGGTTAGATGTAAGGATTCGCATTCTAATCAGCAATCTGTGACTGTCTGTGTTGGTATGAGTGCTATTGCAGACCAGAACAATGCATTTGCCTGACGAAGGCACATAGTGTCGAAAGCTCGTGAATTTACTATCAAATAAATTGGTTGGATTTAAAATTGGTGTTGTGAAACTTTACTGAGTTTACCCCAGTCCAACGCCAGCATCTCTACATCCTGGATAGGAAGCAGTGAGCATGGATCTGTCAATCAACTTCAACCAGCACCTTCAGGAAAATTGCGAGGCTGAATATTAGATACAGCAGAGTGAGAATGGAGAGAGTGTGTGTAGAATGCAGATTCACAGCTTTAGGGGAATGAGAGAGGACAGAGTGTTCCATAGAAACTTGAATTGTCTGTTCTGAATTTCTACCCTGGACTGACATTGGTAACACTTGTAAATCCTTTTTGCAGAATATCAGAAAATGAAGATTTAAAGAAGACTATCACAACTTCACATCAAAATCTGACATAGTCACTCAATTAATTGGGACTTAGATATAATTGACTTTTAAATCTAGAATGGAAATGTGTTTCTCTGCTTTGTCTGCTTCAGGAGATTTTAAATATCAGTGTGACTGGAAAAGCACCGAGACACACACGCACTGAAACATGCACACACCTGACTGACTGTGGAAAGAAGTTTAGCAGTTAGACAGGCCGAAAATATTGCAGCAGAGAGATCACATCCATGTTGTGACTGAACTAATTGTCAAACCTGGAGAGTCACAAGGACACCCGCACTATGGAAAATCTGTGGAAATGTGAGGACTGTGGGAAAGGATTCAGGTACCCATCTGCACTGGAAACTCATCGACGCAGTCACACTGGAGAGAGACCATTCACCTGCTGTGTGTGTGGGAAGAGTTTCACTCAGTCATCCCATTTACAAACACACCAGGGAGTTCACACTGGGGAGAGACCATTCATCTGCTCTGCGTGTGGGAAAGGATTCGGTCAGTTATCCAATCTGCTGAAACACAAAGTCACTCACACTAATGAGAGACCTTTTAAATGCTCTGATTGTGGGAGTGGTTTCAAAAGCTCTGGAGATCTGGTGTCCCACCAGCGTATTCACATCGAGCAGAAACCATTCAGCTGCTGTCACTGCACGAAGTCGTTTAGAACATCATACAACTTGCGAGTACACCAGCAAATTCACACCGGGGAGAGGCCATTTACCTGCCCTGAGTGTGGGAAAGGATTCTCTCGGTTAAACAATCTGCTGACCCACCAGCGCATTCACACCGGGGAGAGGCCGTTCACCTGCTCTGACTGTGGGAAAGGATTCACTCGATTGAACAATCTGTTGACACACCAACGGGTTCACACCAGAGAGAGACCGTACACCTGCTCTGTGTGTGGGAAGGGATTCACTCAGTTGCCCAACCTGTTGAGCCACAAGGCCACTCATATCCAGGAAAGACCCTTCAAATGCTCCGACTGTGGGAGCGGCTTCAAAAGCTCTCGGGAGCTGATGGTGCACCAACCCATTCACACTGACGAGAGACCGTTTACCTGCTCTCTCTGCTCAAAGAGGTTCAGGAGGTCATCCACACTGCGGAGACACCAGCGAGTTCACACCGGGGAGAGACCGTTCACCTGCTGTGTGTGTGGGAAGGGATTCAATCGGTCATCCAACCTGCAGAGACACCAGCAAGTTCACAAGTGATTCCAGGTGTTGGATTCTGCTGTTGGTGAAGTGGGAGAGTCAGAGAAATTCTTTCTGAGGGTGCGGCCGGTCTTATGACTTTGCTACCAGTGGGCTGATGCTCTTTGAGCCTGGGAGAGCACATTTCCACTGAAATGACCCACAAAAACAGATGAAGGACATTTATTTTATCCTGGATAGTAAATAGTAATTTTCCTACCACTGCAGCAGATCTGAAATAAATTCAGAAAGAACTGGAACAACGCAACAGTTCTGGCAGCATCTGTAGAGAGAGAAACAGAATGAATGTTTAACCCTACTTCAGAACTAAAGCAAGGGAGAAATGTGATGGATTTGATGCTGCTGAGAAAGGGGAGAGGGTCATGTCGATGGACAAGGAACAACAATGATTTTTTTGACTTCCATGATGACAATATTAGTTTTTGAAAGCAGTGGTGACCGAGAATTAAGCATGCTGGGATTTTTGGTCAACTTATAATTAAAAACAGCTTTTGGTTTGTAATTAAAAGCAGAGTTACTGTGAGTAATGACCTGGTCTGGGAACTGTGAGCTGAAGCTTTCTGTGTTGCCCAAATATGGGAATTTGTTTACTTTGAGGTAGACATGATGGCACTGAGTTTTATGGAGGGGATGTGAGTTACGTGCCGTCTGAACCAAACATAATGGAGTCATTTCCAAGTAGTTTCATTGGCTGCGTATGCCATCGCTTTCCGGTTACAGCATTAGCTGGGGGCCAGATTATCGTCTGGAAAGTTGAAACATTTTGTGGATAAAAGACATGTGCAGTGCTTTGTCTGCAGTGATAACTCAAGACATTAACCATAACAAAAAGAAGACTGGCCCTGAAGAACACCATCAGGTACCAAAAGGACAGATTTTACATCGAAAACAGACTTCATTCTAACTGGGTAGTGTCTATTTTTGGTTAAATAGTTAATGTTCAATGAGTGTGAAAGCGATGAGTGAAAATGTTGCAACCGTTTTAAGTTTGAATTTATACCTAAATTAAATAAAGGAAGATTGTTAAGAGAATTAAGAGTTCACATTAAACTGGAATGCTTGAAAGAGTTTGAATTAGTCACCGAATAATGGTCAGGTAGAACACGAGGGAGAGTCAGGGATTGGTCAGAGTGTGGGTGAGATTAAATAGCAAAAATGCCAACACAGCAAAGGGAGAGGTAATGGTTGTATGAAAGAAACAAATCATTGATCCAGTTAAGTGTTAATGACAGTATAAAGAACAGCTCTGTCTGGAGGACAGAAATACATGAACACAAGATGCAGACTAGCACTCAGCAAAAAAAGTCAAAATGAGGAGAGAGTTCAGGGTGTGAAGTTGTCAAACTCAATGTTGAGTCCAGAAGGCTGTAAAGTGCCTCATCGGAAGATGAGGGGCTGTTTGTCCAGCTTGTGTTGGGCTTCTCCGGAACATTACAGCAGGCCAAGGACAGGAATGTGAGTGTGAGAGCAGGGTGGTGAATTCTAATGGCAAGCGGAAGGTCAGGGTCCTGCTTGTGGACTGAGAGGAGGGTGTTCCACACAGAGGGCAGGGAACAGGAGACAGAGAAATTAAAGAGAAACCATTTGAGTCCAGAACATTGTGAACATCCTTTTCCTCTGGTTGTCTTTGATCCTCAAGTTAGATTTTGCTTTTCAAAACCATGTTCTGTTTCATTAATAAATTTTTATCAGTAAAGCTATTTGATTTTTCTGGTCTTTTCCTGATGAGATTGATGGACTTTAGGGAAAGTGGGTGAGAGGGGTTGGCAGGCTCTTTAACAGAAAGTGAGTCTCTCGAAGGTAATTGGTAAAGGAGCCGGGGGGGGATGAGATTTGATTTTTGACACAGTGATGTGAGAAAATGGGTTCAGGGATTAAATTAATCCTTTTCCCCAAACTCTGAAATGATTCCCAGTGATAACCCTTATTGGTGACAGTGGTTAGATTTTATTCATTATCAATAAGAGCTGACACAGGCTAATGTCTGAGCAGTGGTATCAAAGTGCAGCAGCATTCCCATTACACTCTGGGTAGAAGCAGCATCTCCATGGAAATGTTCCCTGCTCTGCCCCAGATACCAGTTAGTGCAATATGTAAAACCTCGATAAATCTCTGTGCTCAGGGAATCTATTCTTTGACTTTTTTTACATCAAAAAATCCATGGAGGCTGAATTAACCCAATCACTTTGAGCTAATATTTGAATGGACCAATTAGAAAACCTGTCACTAAACCATCTGGACCCACATAAGCCACGTCAAATTCTTAATTGTCTTCCCTCGCTCTGTCCCTGGTACAGGGAGTCAGCATTCCCATGCTAAGCAGTGAAAAAATGGTGGCCTTGATATCCAGGTGCCATCCAGGATTCAAGACACTCTCATTTTCTGTGTCCTCTGGGAGCTGTTTAACTCCCTGTTCCCATACATCAAATCATCTGTTCTCAGCTCTGCGAGATTACTGATGAAGTTTTGCCCCTTTTACACCTTTTGAATCAATAAAACATTTGGTCAGTGAAGACCCAAACCACAATTTCCCATCCTGTCACCTGTCAACCATCCTTACCCAGAGTGTAATCACAATAGGAATAAAAACAGGAAAAGTGTAACAGTCAAATTCAAAATAAATACACAGCCAGTCATAGAATTTAGTTTAATGTTTACTAATTGGCAAGAAAACCCAAAGTAGGGGATTCTTAGTCTACACCTAGAGGGGGACGAGAACTCTCTCTCTCTCTGACCCCTCACTCAATTTCCATCCGTTATTTTTCAGTTCTGTTCTGGCCTCACTTGGGGTAACATCTACTCGATCTTGTCTTCTTCTGAAGGAGGACTGTGAGTTCTAGGTTACTCGTACATAAGGACAGATGCTTCAAGCAACAGATCAAGCATGGATGTAAAAGATTCTCCAGCTTTCTCTTTACCCCTATCCAACTTGTGGACAGTTCTTACTCAGTATTATTTCTCCCAAGCCCTTAATTGTTCCAATCTATAATATTATCCATTTTGCTTTAATTTTCCTCACTCTGTGTCGATGTGCAGTGGGTTGAATTGGATCCTGATCATTTTGAACTCAGTTTCTCTCTGGAGTGTGTGGCAGGGCCTTGATGATGTCACAATGTTGTCTCAATCCCCTGGCCACATTAACCCTTTCATCTCCTGCTGTGTCTCAAGTCACTGTGTGTGTTTGGGACCCGCTCTTCACTCCATCTCACCGTGAATTTAGGCTCGCTATTTTTCATATGTAACAAATCACATCTGCACACTCACTCCCGTATCCCAAAATCATGTCACACATTCTTAATTCTCAGATGCATGAATGAACTGATCAAAGCGTGACTGTCTTTCTTATCTCTCCCCTGTTTACGGTGCTGATATTTCATGTAGTGGCCGGGCTTTCAAGTGTGGGTTTCTTTAAAACAAAGTTGCTGGACAAGGATGTAAATATCTCCCAGAGAAAGTGATCAACTTACTCATCCCATCTATGCATTCCAGATGGACACCAGATTGATATGTTCCATTCAACCACATCCAAGGGTAGTTATTCCAATCCCTTATTGTCCTGTTGTGATGTATTTCTTCCAACTATCCACAGGAGACCCAGGGACAGATTACAAGAGTTTATTCATGCTTCAAACCTGGAGGGAACAACCCCAGAACAAGCTCTGGAGCAGAATCCTCCTGTGATACAGCTCAAAGTCACAGCTCTGACACAGCTCTCAAATACAGTAATCACAGAGACATCACTCTCAGACAACTCTCTGCTCCAAGTCACAGATACAGAACAGCTTACACAATTATTCAATACAATGAGAAATGCAAGGGTTGTGAGGAAGAATCCTTTGATGCAACGAATGGTAACGACCTGGAACTCAGTGCCTGGGAGGGTGGAAGAAGTGGAGACAATAAACAATTACAAGGGAAATCGGATGGGCATTTGGGGGGATTTCAAATTGAAATGTTGACTAAATATCTGTGAACTTCCTAACATCTTGTCACTCTGTGATTCTTCTGAAATTTGAAACCAGTTATTCACAATACTTAAAGAGCATCAGCCCACTGGAGGCAAAGTCATGAGACCAGCCAGTCCAACAGAAAGAAACTCTCTAACTCTTCCCATTGATGAGAGAATGAACAAAATACAGTCCTGGATATAATTCAGAGCAGAAGCAATAACAGCAGAATCCAAGCCCTGGAATCACTCATGAACCTCTTGATGTCTCAGCAGTTGGGATGAAACTCTGAATCCCTTCCCACACTGAGAGCAGGTGAACGGCCTCTCCCCAGTGTGAATTCGCTGGTGTGTCTGCAGATTGGATAACTGATTAAATCCCTTCCCACACTGAGAGCAGGCGAATGGCTTCTCCCCAGTGTGAACTCGCTGGTGTCTCTGCAGGGTGGATGACAGAGTGAATCCCTTCCCACACTGAGAGCAGGTGAACGGTTTTCTCCCACTGTGAACCCGCTGGTGTATCTGCAGATTGGATGACTGACTGAATCCCTTCCCGCATTGAATGCACATGAATGGTTTCTCCCCAGTGTGAACTCGCTGGTGTCTCTGCAGGGTGGATGACTGAGTGAATCCCTTTCCACACTGACAGCAGGTGAAGGGCTTCTCCCCAGTGTGAACTCGCTGGTGTGACCGCAAGCTGGATAGGTCAGTGAATCCCTCTCCACACTGAGAGCAGGTGAACGGCCTCTCCCCAGTGTGAACTCGCTGGTGTGTTTGCAGCTGGGATAACCGAGTGAATCCCTTCTCACACTGAGAGCAGATGAACGGTTTCTCCCCAGTGTGAACCTGCTGGTGTCTCCACAGAGCGGATGCCTGACTGAATCCCTCCCCACACTGAGAGCAGGTGAACGGCCTCTCCCCAGTGTGAACTCGCTGGTGTTGCTGTAGGATGGATAACCGAGTGAATCCCTCTCTACAGTGAGAGCAGATGAACGGCCTCTCCCCGGTGTGACTGCGCCGATGAGCTTCCAGCTGAGATGGGGTTCTGTATCTCTTCTCACACTCCACACATTGCCACGGTTTCTCCATAGTGCAGATGCCCTTGCCTCTCTCTTAGGTGCAGAATCAGTGGAACCTTGTCCACAACATTAGCACACACTCTCCCTGATGTGAATGGTGTGATGTTTATTCAGGTTGTGTAACTGCCTAGAACTCTTTAGTCAGTGCAGTGGAACACTCTAATTCGAGTGTGGAAGCTTTTCCAGTCACACTGATGTTTGAAATCTTCTCAAACTGACAGATGGACAAACATTTCTCCTTCTAGATTCAAAGGCCGATGATATCCAGCTCCCAAGGAATACGACTTTCAGATCTAAATGTGACGTTTGAGATTTCGGCCTGTGATTCCTCTTTCAATATCCTGTAAAACGAGTTTATTAAAGCCATCACTGTCAGAACTGGATAGAAATTCAGAAGACACAATTCCAGTTTCTGTGGAACATTATTTCCTCTCTGATTCCCCAAAACGTATAAATCCCCATCCCATACACTCTCCCGCCATTTTCATCCTGCTGTATCTAATATTCACACTCCCAATTTTCCTGAAGGTGCTGTTTGAGGCTGATTGACAGATCCATGTCCAGCACACAGAAATTAAAAGAAATCGGAAATGCAGTTGGCCATTCAACCCATCGAATTGCCTCAACCATTGATTGAGAATTGGCTGATCTACCTCAGCACTATTGCGCACACTATTCCCCAGATGGCTCAATGCCTCAACGTCTTCTACATCTCAAAACTTATCAATCTCTGGCTTGAAATTTCTTGATGACTGAGGCCCCACAGTGCTTTGGAGTAGCATAATTCTAAAACTACACCACATACTTGAGTGAGGAAATCCCTCCTCATCTTGACTTTCTTTCCACTTTCCTACCTGTTCCCAACAACGCTTGACTCGTTTATCAATCAAAAATCAGTCTAACTCACCCTGGGAGTTATTCAATGGCCTTCAGCCTCCACTCATCCCTGTGGAAGAGAAATCCAAAGGCTAATGACTCTAATACGCAAGAGATTAATGCCTGGAAATAGCTAAGGTAGCTACAGTACAATATTAAACTGAATCTTTGAGAGAAACAGGAGCAGCAGTTTAGCTGGGCAACAATGCAGGAAGCTCCACACGGCCGTGCACACAAGTCCGTATTCTGATTGGTTGGAGGACCACCGCCCATCCGGTCTTCCAGGCCTTCCCATTGGTCAATCTCCCACATGTAGACAATGAGGGGGTGGAACCCGAGCCCACGAGAAGGTGGGCGGGGCTTTGACCGCTGAGCTGGTGTCCAATCCGCAGTGTTTTTGCTTCTGTAACCAGTGATATCGCTGCCAATGGGAAGCTGTGTGCTGGGAATGCCCCTCTGAGTCATTGTGACGGCACAATGGAGCACTGCCTGAATCAGCCAATAGCAATCACTTTGCTCCGCGGTGACGTCTGCGGGTTCAGCCCCGCCCCACCCGTTATCCCCCCAGTCTGTACATTGCACACATTGTCAGTCCAGGCAGATAGACAGATATCTGTCTGGGAGCCTGCATGGAGATTTTCAGCTCCCTGTGTCCAGGACAGGGATCTGTCAATCAGCACCTTCAGGAAAATTGGGAGGGTGAATATTAGAGACAGCAGAGTGAGAATGGAAGGAGAGTGTGTGGGATGGAGATTTACAGCTTTTGGAGAATGAGAGCTGCTGCAGCAACCATCTCGGTTGAGTCCATCCTCATGTGTGCGGAACTTGGCTATCAGTGTCTGCTCAGCAACTCTATGCTGTTGTGTGTTGTGAAGGCTGCCTTAGAGAACGCTTACCCGAAGATCAGAGACCAAATGCCCATGACTGAATGGCTGTGATCTTGGGGACAGAAAAACAGTCACTGCCTCTCAGAATTACGGACAGCACCTTCCTGGGGTTTTGAATAGCAGGGAACTCATCACTGAACCATTCCCAGGATTAACTACTCATCTTTTTTCTCTTTTTTCATGGGCTATGGGCATCGTTGGCATTTGTTGCCCATCCCCACTTGCTCTAGAGAAGGTGGTGGTGAGCTGCCTTCTTGAATCACTGCAGTCCATGTACTGTGGGTTAACCCACAAAGCCGTTAGGAGAGAATACCAAGATTTTGACCTAGCAACGCCGAAGGAACAGGGATATATTTCCAAGTCGGGATGGTGTAGTGACTTGGAGGGGAACTTGCAAGTGGTGGTGTTCTCATTTATCTGCTGCCTTGTCCTTCTCGATGGAAGTGGTCATAGGTTTAGAAGATGCTGTCTAAAGATTTTTGGTGAATTATTGCAGTGCAGATAGTAAACACTGCTGCTACTGAGTGCAGTGGTGGAGGGAGTGGATATTTGTAGTTGTGGTGCCAATTAATAGGCTGCACAATGGTGCAGTGGTTAACACCGCTGCCTCACAGCACCAGGGCCTGGGTTCGATTCCCGGCTTGGGTCACTGTCTGTGTGGAGCTTGCACATTCTCCCCGCCTCTGTATCGGTTTCCTCTAGTTTCCTCCCACATTCTGAAAGACGTGCTGGTTAGATGCATTGACCCAAACAGATGCTGGACTGTGGTGATTAGGGGAATTTCACAGTAACTTGTGCAGTATTAATATAAGCCTTACATGCGACTAATAAATAAACTCTAAAACTTTAAAAGTGGGGAATATTCCATCACACATCTGACTTGTGCCTTGTAGATAGTGGGATAGGCTTTGCGGAATCAGGAGGTGAGTTACTCGCCCCAGTATTCCTAGCCTCTGACCTGCTCTTGCAGTCAGTGTTAATGTGGTGAGTCCAGTTGAGTTTATGGATAATGATAACCCCAAGGTTATCAGTGGGGGATTCAGTGATGGTTACACCGTTGAATGTCAAAGAGCAGTGGTTAGATTGTCTCTTATTGGTGATGGTCATTGCCTGCCATTAAATGTTACTTGCTCAAGCCTGAATATTGTCCAAATCATTGAATTTGAACATGGACAGCTTCAGTGTCTGAGGGATCGGGAATGGTGCTGAACATTGTGCAATCATCGGGGAGCATCCCCACTTCCAACCTTATGATGGATGAAAGTTCATTGATGACACAGCTGAAATGGCTGGAATTTGGACACTACCCCAAGGGACTCATGCAGTGATGTCCTGGAGCTGAGATGACTGACAGTCCGAAACCACAATCTTCCAAAGTACCAGGTATGACTCCACCCAGCGGAGAGTTTGCCTCTTATACCCCATTCATTCCAGTTTCACTGCGGCTCCTTGATGCCGCACTCGATCAATTGTAGCCTTGATATCAAGTACTTTCACTCTCACCTCACCTCTGGGATTCAGCTCTTTTATCCGTGTTTGAAACAAGGCTATAATGAGATCGGGAGCTGACCCTGGTGAAACTCAAACTGGGAGTCACTGAGCAGGTTATTGCTGAGCAGATGCTGCTTGATAACACTGTTGATAACTCCTTCCATCACTTTACTGATGATCAAGAGTAGACTGATTGGGCGATATTTGGCAGTGTTGGATTTGTTCTGTTTTTTTGTGTACAGGGAAATTTTCCACATTGCCAGGTAGATGCCAGTGCTGCAATTGTAGTGGAAGAGCTTGGCTGTGGAACCGGCAAATTCCAGAGCACAAGTCTGGAATGTTATCAGGGCCCACTGCCTTAGCTGTATCCACTGCCTTCAGCTGTTTCTTGATATCTTGTGGAGTGAATCGACTTGGTTGGAGACTGGCGTCCGAGATATTGGGGACCACTGGGACCCACTCTTTGCTCCAATGCACCATCAATTTAGGCTAATGGTTTTTT
This sequence comes from Sphyrna mokarran, assembly GCA_024679065.1. Taxonomy (NCBI): domain Eukaryota; kingdom Metazoa; phylum Chordata; class Chondrichthyes; order Carcharhiniformes; family Carcharhinidae; genus Sphyrna; species Sphyrna mokarran. The sequence goes on along the minus strand of JAGIQG010000040.1, from coordinate 4,301,937 downwards.
TTTTACATATAAAAAATCATATCTGCACACTCACACCCAAATCCAAAATTATCTCACACATTCTTAACTTTTAGATGTGCTGATGAAAAGTTCAAAGTGAGTGCATGTCTTTCTTATGTCCCACTGTTATGGTGCTGATATTTCACGTAGTGGCCAGGCTTTCAAATATGGATTTCTTTAAAACAAAGTTCATGGACAAAGATATCGGTATTTGAAGAGAAAGTGATCAACTTATTCATCCATCTACACATTCTAGACTTCCTCAAGAATGTAGTTGGATACCAGATTGATGTATCCCATTCAACCAGATTGAAGGTGAGTTATCTAATTCCTTTATTGTCCAGGACAATGTATTCATAATATCTTTAACAGAGAAATTCAACATTGCCATTTGATTTCAGGTATTAACATATTTTGCTTGTTCTTTATTGTCAATGTCAGGTTGGGGAAGTTCCCCTTGGAGGTCGAGAGGAGATTTGATAGAGGTGGACAAGATTCTGACAGATTTAGATAAGGTGGACAAAGAAAAGTTGTTCCCATTAGCTGATGGGACAAGGATGAGGAGGTCACAGATTTAAGGCTTTGGGTTAGAGATGTAGGGAAGGATGTGAGGAAGAATATTTTGATGCAGCGAATGGTAATGATCTGGAACTCACTGCCTACGAGGATGGAGGAAGTGGAGACAATAAACAATTACAAAGGAAATTGGATGGACATCTGGGGGGGGTTTCAAACAGAAATGCTGACTAAATATCTCTGACCTTCCTAACACCCTGTCACTCTGTGATCCTTGTGAAATCTGAAACCAGGTGTTTGCAAAAAGACTCAAAGAGCATCAGCCCACTGGAGGCAAAGTTGTGAGATCGGCCAATCCAGCAGAAAGAAACCCTCTCCATTAACCAACTGTGACAATGAACAAAATGCAGTGCTGAATGTATTTGAGAGCAGAAACAACAACAGCAGAATCCAACCCCTGGAGTCACTTGTGAACTCGCTGGTGTGTCTCCAGATTGGATAACTGAGTGAATCCTTTCCCACACTGAGAGCAGGTGAACGGTCTCTCCCCAGAGTGAACTCGCTGGTGTGCCTGCAGGGTAGATAACTGAGTGAATCCCTTCCCGCACTGAGAGCAGGTGAACGGCCTCTCCCCAGTGTGAACCCGCTGGTGTGCTTGCAGGTTGGATAAATCTCTGAATCCCTTCCCACACTGAGAGCAGGTGAACGGTCTCTCCCCACTATGAACTCGCTGGTGTGTCTGCAGGCTGGATGAATGACTGAATGTCTTCCCACACTCAGAGCAGATGAAAGGTCTTTCCCCGGAGTGAACTCGCTGATGCGTCAGCAAGGTGGATAACTGAGTGAATCCCTTCCCACACTGAGAGCAGGTGAATGGCTTCACTCCAGTGTGAATTCGCTGGTGTTTCTGCAGGCTGGATAACTGAGTAAATCCCTTCGTACACTGAGAGCAGGTGAATGGTTTCTCCCCTGTGTGAACCCGTTGGTGTGACTGGAGGGTGGACAACCGAGTGAATCCTTTCCCACACCAAGAGCAGGTGAACGGTCTTTCTCCTGTATGAATGCGTTGATGAGCTTGCAGCTCTGATGGGGCTCTGTATCCCTTGCCACAGTCCACACATATCCACGGTTTTTCCATGTTTTGAGTCTCCTTTTATCCCTGAAGTTTGGACAACCCGTTGAAAACACGTGTGTGGTTTCCCCGCACTGTGAATGGATGTCAGGCTGTGTAAGTGGTGAAAACTCTTTCCACAGTCAGTGTGCTGGAATATTGTCACTCAGGTGTGTGTGTCTCGGTGTTTTCCCATCCACACTAATGTTTAAAACCTTTTGAAGTTTACAGACCGGTCAAACATTTCTCTGCTATTCACGTCCCAAGGAATCGAGTGATTTTGTCCAACGTGCACGTCACGGCTGAGATTTTTGTCGGTGATTTCTCCTCTTCCAATATCCTGTAAAAACAATTTAGGAAATATCTCACTGTCAGTACAGGATAGAAATTCAAAACAGAGAAGTTTCTACGGAAATGTGCTCTCCTCTCTCATTCCCCAAGAGCTGTAAATTCAGGCTGATTGACAGATCCATGCTCACTGCTTCCTGTCCTGGACACAGATCGAAGAAATAGGAGCTGCAGTTGACTATTCGGCCCATCGAGCCTGCTGAACCATTCAATGAGCTCACTGGCTGATTTACCTCTGCCAGATTAACCTGCTTCTCTCTTGATATCTTCAATATCTAGAAACCTATTCAATCCCCTACTTGAACATACTTCATGACTTAGAATCTGGTGGAGATCACCAAAACTTCACCACATCCTTAAGTGAAGAAATCCCTTCTCATCTTAATTTCTCTCTGTTTTCCCCATAACTCTTGACTCTCTTGTCCCCTCAATGATATATTCAATAATCTTCAGCTTTCACTGGTCCCTGAGGAAGAGAAACCCAACACTCTGAGTGAAGAGATGACGGAAAATATATAAGATAGCTAAAGTGCTATATTACACAGTGAGAAAAGATATTAAATATATTTTATTACAAGACAATAGATAATATATCTGATATGGACCATATAACAATACTAGACATACCTCTTTCTAATATTAATTTACTGTCCCCTTAAATATCAGCCAATTCCTGGGGTAACCAGGACACAAAGTGATGGCTCTGAAAATGTGAATAACTTGTAAAACTAATAGCTCTCAAGGTCTCTCTGTAGGGCACAGTGGTTAGCACTGCTGCCGCACAGCAGAGGCTTCGAGTCCTGGCTTGGGTCACTGGCTGTGCCGAGTTTGCCATTCTCCCCGTGTCTGTGCTGGTTTCCTCCGGGTGCGCCAGTTTCCTCCCATAATCTAAAAGACATGCTTGTTGGGTACGTTGGCCATTCTAAATTCTCCCTCAGTTTCCCCAAACAGGTGCCAGAGTGTGGCAACTGGGGGATTTTCAGATAACTTCATTGCAATGTTAATCTAAGCCTATGTGTGACACTAATAAATAAACTTTAAAAAAAGTTAACTTTTAAAAACTTTGACAAATTGGTTTCTCGAATCTCCTTTTTTATATTTGAAACATGTAGAAAGCCCACCTCAGCCAATTGTTGGGAATTAGTCAATAGGTCTATAACTTGTCAATAATGAAATTGGTTGGGTTTTTAGTTAATTCCACACATTGTCTTAATTTTAAGATACATCTTTCTCTCAAATGGTATCTCTTAGCCTGGGGTAGCCCAAGAGTCGGCCGATAACTGTTTTGCATCAGTTATTCAATGTTGAGACATCTTGAACAGGAGCCTATTCATTCCCTTTAGCCAAGGCTAACAAATCCTTTCATTTTTTTTCATTCTGTCAACGTGAGAAGGGAACATCGTATAATTCCCACAGCATTTTAACCATTCTTAATTATTCCAAATTCTTGCAGGCTATGATTAATGTTTCAGCATCTAATTTATTCCCAGAAATCCTCAATTATGAACTAAAATAGACACGAGTTTCCAGGCAGAGACAGGAATGTGGTCAAGATAGTCCAGTCCCATAATGCTCACATTCAATCTGCAGTCCTTCAATTATAACAGAATACGTGGCTGTATGTAGCTGCCTCGGACATGGTCAACCCCAACACTGCCTTCTTGAACTGCTCCAATGCCTGAGGTGTACGTACATCCACAATGCTGTTCGGGAGAGTCTTCCAGCTACATATTCCAGACTTCCACTAACTATAGGTAGATATCAGATTGATATATTCCATTCAACCACACCCAAGATGAGTTATTCCAATTCCTTTATTGTCCAGGACAATATATTCACAATCTCTTTAAAACAGAAATTAAACATTCCCATTTGATTTCAGACACTAACATATTCTGTTAGTTTGTTCTTTATTGTCAATGTCAGGCTAGGGTTGTTCCACTTGGAGTAACGGAGGTTAAGGGGAGATTTGATAGAGGTGGACAGGATTCTGACAGGTTTAGATAAGATGGACAAAGAAAAACTGTTCCCATTCGTTGATGGGACAAGGACGAGGGGAGATACAGATTTCTTGTTTTGAGTCAGAGATACAAGACGGGTAGGGGAGATGTGAGGAAGAATATTCTGAAGCAGCAAATGGTAATGACCTGAAACTCGTTGCTTACAAAAGGTGGAGGAAGTGGAGACAATAAACAATTAAAAAGCAAATTGGATGGGCACTTGGGATGTTCCAAACAGAAGGACAAAGAAAATTACAGCACAAAAGAAGCCCTATGGCCCTCCAAGCCTGTAGGAACCATGCTGCCCGACTGAACTAAAACCCCCTACCTTTCCGGGGACCACATCCCTCTATTCCTGTGCTAATCACATACATGTCAAGAGACATCTTAAAAATCACTATCGTATCTGCTTCCACTAACTTCCCCAGCAACGAGTTCCAGGCACCCACCACCGTCTGTGTAAAAAACCTGCTTTGTACATCTTCTTTAAACCTCGCCTCTTAAACCTCTGCCCCTAGTATTTGATTCTTGGGAAAAAGCTTCTGACTATCCACTCTGTCCATGCCCTTCATAATCTTGTAGATTTCTATCAGGTCGCATCCCCATCCTGCCTCAACCTCCATCGTTCCAGTGAGAACAAACCAAGTTTCTCCAATCTCTCCTCATAGCTAATGTCCTCCACATCTGGCAACATCCTGATAAATATTTTCCGTACCCTTTCCAAAGCCTCCACATCCTTCCTGTAATGCGGTGACCAGAATTGAACACTAGATTCCAAGCGTGGTCGAACTAAGGTTCTATAAAGCTGCAACATGACTTACCAATTTTTAAACTCAAATGTCTCAGCCGATAAAGGCAAGCATACCGTGTGCCTTCTTGATTATCTTCTCCACCTGCATTGCCACTTTTAATGACCTGTGAAACTGTACACCCAGATCCCTCTGCCTAAGAATACTCCTAAGGGTTCTGCCATTTACTGTCTATTTCCCATCTGTATTAGACCTTCCAAAATGCATTACCTCACATTTGTCTGGATTGAACTCCATTTGCCATCTCTCCACCCAAGTCTCCAACTGATCTATATCCTGCTGTATCCTCTGCTGGTCCCCACTGCTATCCACAATTCCACCAACCTTTGTGTCACCCACAAACTTACCAATCAAACCAGTTACATTTTCCTCCAGATTGTTTATATTTACTACAAAAGTCTCAGCACTGATCCCTGAGAAATGTCACTTGTCACAACCCTCCATTCAGAAATGTACCTTTGTACTGCCAATCTCTGTTTTTTTCTGACTAAACATCTCTAAACTTCCTAAAACCCTGTCACTCTGTGATCCTTGTGATATTTTAAACCAGGTATTTGCAAAAAGACTCAAAGAGCATCAGCCCACTGGAGGCTGAGACCAGCCAGTCCAGCAGAAAGAAACCCTCCAATCCTTCCCATTGACCAACTGTGAGAATGAACAAAATGCATCCTGGATTCAACTGAGAGCAGAAACAATAACAGCAGAATCCAACCTGTCATCACTCGTGAACTTGCTGGTGTCTCAGCAGCCGGGATGAAACTCTGAAACCTTTCCCACACTGAGAACATGTGAATGGTTTCTCCCCAGTGTGAATTCGCTGGTGTACCCGCAGGTCAGATGACCGAGCGAATCCCTTCCCACACTGAGAGCAGGTGAATGGTTTCTCCCCAGTGTGAACTCGCTGGTGTCTCTGCAGGTCGGCTGACAGAGTGAATCCCTTTCCACACTGAGAGCAGGTGAACGGCCTCTCCCCTGTGTGAACTCGCTGATGCTTCCACAGGACAGATGACTGAGCGAATTCTTGCCCACACTGAGAGCAGATGAACGGTCTCTCCCCAGTGTGGACTCGTTGATGTCTCTGCAGGTTGGATGACTGAGTAAATCCCTCCCCACACTGAGAACAGGTGAACGGTCTCTCCCCAGTGTGGACTTGTTGGTGTCTCTGCAGGTGATATGACCGAGTGAATCCCTTCCCACACTGAGAGCAGGTGAACGGCCTCTCCCCAGTGTGAACTCGCTGGTGTCTCTGCAAGTGGGATAGTTGAATGAATCCCTTCCCACATTGGGAACAAGTGAATGGCCTCTCCCCAGTGCAAACTCGCTGGTGTATCTGCAGATCGGATAACTGAGTGAATCCCTTCCCACACTGAGAGCAGGTGAAAGGTCTCTCTCCAGTGTGAACTCGCTGGTGTCTCTGCAGGTCAGATAACTGAGCGAATGTCTTCCCACATTGACAGCAGGTGAATGGCTTCTCTCCAGTGTGAACTCGCTGGTGCATCCGTAAGCTGGATAACTGAACGAATCCCTTCCCACAGTGAGGGCAGGTGAATGGCCTCTCCCCAGTGTGGCTGCGCTGATGAGCTTCCAGCTTAGATGGGACTCCATATCCCTTCCCACAATCCACACATTTCCATGGTTTCTCCATGATGCAGGTGTCCTTACCTCTCTCTCGACTGGACAATTAGTTGAAACTTCGTCCACACACACAACAAGATTACTGTCTCTACCCACTGTGAATGGTGTGATATTTATTCAGACTGTGTAACTGGTTAAAGCTCTTTAATCAGTGCATTGGAACACACTCACTCAAGTGTGGCAGTGTGTTGATGCTTTTTTCACTCACACTGACATTTCAAATCTTTTCAAATCGACAGACTGGACAATCATTTCTCCTTCTGGATTCAAAATCCGATGATATTGAGTTGCCAAGGAGTCTGATTCTGTCACGTCTAGATGTGACGTTTGAGATTTCGGCCTGTGATTCCTCTTTCAATATCCTGTAAAATGAGTTTCCAGAAGTCATCAGTGTCAGTACGGGATAGAAATTCAGACCAGATAATTTCCATGGAACATTCTTTCCTCTCTCATTCCCCAAAAGCTGTAAATCTCCATCCCTCACACTCTCTCCCCACTCTCAGCAGGTCTGGCAGCATTTGTATGGAGAGAAAAGAACTGGTGTTTCAGAGCTTTGACAAAGGGTCACCTAGATAAAAAAAATCAGCTCTTTTCTCTCCTTACAGATGCTGCCAGACCTGCTGAGATTTTCCAGCATTTTCTCTCTTGGTTTCAGATTCCAGCATCTGCAGTAATTTGCTTTTCTAAGGCTGCCGATACCTCCTCCCAAGTAACATGTGTGCGCCCAAAACATCACCATTTTTTTCTCTTATTTCTTTAGCACCCATGGTGCTCTCCGCAGTAAACACAGAGGAGAAGTATTCATTAAAAGTCTTACTCATCTCCTGTGGCTCCACACACAGACGGCCATACTTTTAAGGGGATCTATTCTCTCTCTAGCCATCCTTTTACTGTTAATATATCTATAGAACCTGTCGGAATTTTCTTTAATCTTACCTGCCAGACCCATATCATACCCTCTTTTTATCCTCCTGATTTCCCTCTTCAGTATTTTCCTACACTTTTTATAGTCAGAGTGATTCACTTGTTCTCAATTGCCAAAACCCAATACAGAGCTTCGATATCTCTTGTCTGCCAGAGATCCCTAAATTTCCCATTCTTTCCCTTCATCTTAACAGGAATATACTGCCCCTGGACTTTTGATATCACACTTTTAAAACCTCCCATTTGCCAGTCATTCCTTTCCCTTCAAACAAACTCACCTCATCGACATCTGCTAGATCCTGCCTAATGCCCACAAAAGTGGTCCTGCTCCAATTTAGGGCCTTGACCTGTGGACCTGTCCTATCATTTTCTAGAACTATTTTGAAACTATTGGTGCTCCCAATAGTGCTCCCTGACTGACACTTCAGTCACTTGCTCTACCTCATTTCTTAACTGTCTAATTGAAAGCGAGTCCAGGAATTGATAATGAAAATAAGGAATTGGGAGATGAATTGAACAAATATTTTACCTCAGCGTTCACAATAGAGGATACAGTTAAAACTCAGAAACAGCTGTAAATCTGCAAACAGAAGTGTGAGACGAACTCTGAAAAAGCACAATGACCAGGGAAGTGGTCCTCAGCAAACTGTCGGAGCTGTGGGCTGATGAGTCCACAGGTCCTGCTGGGTAAAAATCCTATCCAGGCTCTATCCACATATTTACCTGTTAATCCCCCTGATACCAAGTGGCAGTTTATCATAGCCAATCCATCTAACCGGCACATCTTTGGACTGTGGAAGGAAACCGGAATGCCCGGAGGAAACCCACACAGACATGGGGAGAATGTAGAAACTCTGCACAGGCAGCGACCCGAGGCTGGAATCGAACCCGGGTCCCTGGCGCTGTTAGGCAGCTGTGCTAACCACTGGGCCACCGGGTCACATGTCAGCACCATCGCCCGACTCCAGCCCAGTCTCAACTCATCTGGAACTCTCACCCATTCCATTGTGACGCCACACTCTCACCCATTCCATTGTGTCGTCACAATCATTCACCCGTTCCACGGTGACGACACACATTCACTCATTCCATTGTGACGTCAGGGCTTCACTCTCCATTCACAATTCCTGCCGACCTCCCACATTCAGCCTCAATGGCCGCAGTCAGCCCGGGTCCAACACTACAAGCTGCGGCTCCATTTGGTACAAATGGGGGGACCGGAAGGTTCTTTTTCGGGGTTTGGGTTTGAACAACATGTTTACGAAGCCTCTCCACCCACCCGCCATATTTATCATTCCCCCACACGCCGCCCTCTACCTCGTAATGATCTCGCTTCCAAGATAAAATCCTCCGTCTATCGCCATTACCCGCACTGCGCATGCTTCAGGTCCCCCTCCTTCACTCCGATTAGTTGGAGGACCAGCCGCTCCCGCTCGGTCCTCCAGCCCTGCCCCTGATTCACTCCGATTGGTTGGAGGACCAGCCGCTCCCGCTCGGTCCTCCAGCCCTGCCCCTGATTCACTCCGATTGGTTGGAAGACCAGCCGATCCCGCTCTGTCCTCCAGCCCCGCCCCCTCTTCCTATTGGTCAGGAGCTGCCGTCAATCAGTCTCCGGGCATTGTGATGTGGATCATGCGCAGTGTCATTGCTGTCCTTGGAGCTTGTTTGTCCCGGAGAAGCGGAGTCAGCGTTAGGCGGTGGCTCGGAGGGTCTGGAAACACTTTGTGGATCCGCAAACCCTTCAGAATCATTGTCAGCTCCCTGGTTTGCAACTGCGGGGTTTCTCCCTCCCTCCCGGGAACAGGACCCAGGTTAACGGCCCCATCCTGGCTCAGCCACTAGAGGATAGTTCACATCAGAGGATGGGGGAGGGGGACAGTAAATAAGAGGTTACACTTTGGCCTCTGATCTCTGGGAAGAAAGGAAACCCTGGGAGGTGGGCGGGGAGGATTCACAAACACCCGCTGGGGATCCCAGCACCCCCAGTAAGAGCCATTGGTTTTATTGTCAGTCTGCAGACAGGAGCTGGAGAACTGAACCCAGACAGAGGAGAGGGAGGGAGAAAACTGGAAGTGGGGGAAATAAATGAAAATATAGGATTTGGATTTTAGCCCAGGGAGGGAGGAGAGTGTGTGGGATAGGAACTTAAAGATATGGGGAAAACAAGAGAGGAAAAAATGTTCAGAGAAACAAGAATTGTCTATTTACAATTTCTATCCTGGACTGATAGTGACAACTTTTCTAAACTGTTTTACAGGATATTGGAGGATTTATAGACTGCAACCAGTCATTCAATTCATTAGGGTCTGAATATCATTGGTCTTTGAATGTGGAAGGAGTAACGTTTCTCTGTTCTGTCTGTGGGAAAACATTTTAAACAGCAGTGTGATTGGAAAAGCACTGAGACACACATCCAATTAAGTGTTTCAGTGAACTGACAATGAAAAGAGCTTTAACTGGTTATACAGCTTGGAAAAACATCACAATGAGGAGATACTGTACATGTTCTGTATATGGACGAAGCTTCAACTAATCGTCCAACCTGGAGAGACACAAGGACACTGACGATGTGGGGAAACCATGGAAATGTGAAGAATGTGATAAAGGATTCAAGTATCCATCCCTGTTAGAAAACCATCGACGCATTCACACTGGGGAGAAGCCATTCACCTGTTCTGTGTGTGGGAAGGGATTTACTCAGTTGTCCTGTTTCCAGTCACATCAACAAACTCACACCGAGGAGAGGCCGTTCAGCTGCACTTCCTGCGGGAAGAGATTCAGGTCTTCATCCAACCTCACTGCACACCAGCGAGTTCACACCGGGGAGAGACCATTCAGCTGCTCCGAGTGCGGGAAGGGATTCACTCGATCCTCCCATCTGCTGGAACACCAGCAAACCCACAGCGAGGAGAGGCCATTCAGCTGCACCAGTTGTGGAAAGAGGTTCAGGTCTTCACCCAATCTTGTTGCCCACCGGAGAGTTCATTCGGGGAAGAAACCGTTCACCTGCTCTGTGTGCGGGAAGGAATACGCTCACCCATCCAACCTGCTGATACACCAGCGCACTCACACAGGGGAGAAGCCATTCACCTGCTCTGTGTGTGGGAAGGGATTCACAAAATCCTTTAACCTCGTGATACACCAACACACTCACACCGGGGAGAGGCCATTCACTTGCTCCGTGTGTGGGAAAGGATTCACTCAGCCATCTAACCTGCTGACACACCAGCGAATTCATAAGTAATTGCGTGGTTGGATTCTGTTATTTTTGCTGTTATTAATCACATTTTAATACTGATAATATTTGGCTTGCTCCTGCTGATACTAACAAACTCTATAACTGGCTGGCTCATAAATATCTCGGCTGTGTGACAGATTTTCAGAGCTGTAAAGTCCCTTTTTGAAAGCATCTGTGATGTTTTCCCTGGATTCAAGAACACCATCTCCTGGAAGCTCACGTCCAATTCCGACTTGAAAATATTTTTGACCATCCTTCACGGTCGCTGGCTCAAAAATCCTTGAATTTCATCCCAAATAGCACTGTTGGTGCACCTACACCCCAGAGACTGCAGCAGTTCAAGAAAGTAGCTCACCACCTCCATTCTTTCAAACCTGAATATCATTGGGCATTTAATGTGAAAGGAAAAATATTTGTCTGTTCTCTCCACGTGAAAAGATTTTAAACGTCTGTGTGATTGGAAAAGCACCGACTCACACACACACACCCCTGAGTGACAGTGTTCCACTGAAGTGACTGTGGAAAGAGCTTTAACCAGTTACACAGCCTGAAAAACAAAACATTCACAGTGGGGAGAAACCGTACACAGGTTCTGTGTGTGGACAAATCTTCAACTGCTTGTCCAACCTGGAGAGAGACAAGGACACCGGCACCATGGAGAAACCGTGGAAATGTGGGGATTGTGGGAAAGGATACAGTTACCCTTCTGAACTGGAAATGCATCGACGCGCTCACACTGGGGAGAGGCCGTTCACCTGCTCCACCTGCGGGAAGGGATTCACTCAGTCATCCAGCCTGCTGACGCACCAGTACGTTCACACTGATCGGACCCCTTTCAAATGTTCTGACTGTGAGAAGGCATTTAAAAGCAGAAAGTATCTGCTGAGGCACCGACACATTCACAGCGAGGAGAAGCCATTCACCTGCCCCTTGTGCGGGAAGGGATTCACTGCTACATCCAACCTGCAGAAACACCAGCGAGTTCACACTGACAAGAGACCCTTTAAATGTCCAGACTGCGGGAAGTGCTTTAAAACCTCCGGTGAAGTGACGTGTCACCAACGTGTTCACACTGACGAGAGACCGTTCAGATGCTCTCACTGTGGGACTGGCTTCAGGCGATCATCTGAACTCACTGTACACCAGCGAATTCACACTGGGGAGAGACCGTACACCTGCTCTGTGTGTGGGAAGAGCTTCATTCAGTCGTACCACCTGCTGAAACACCAGCAAATTCACTCCGATATAAAACCTTTTAAATGTTTTGACTGCGAGCAGAGCTTTAAAAACAGCAATGGTCTCATGATGCACCAGCGAGTTCACACTGGGGAGAGACCATTCACTTGCTCTGTATGTGGGAAGGGATTCACTCAATCATACAATCTGCTGAAACATCGGCAAATTCACTACAATATAAAACATTGTGAATGTTTTGATTACGAGCAAAACATTAAAAGCAACAACAATCTAATGATATCCCAGCAAGTTCACACCTAGGGAGAGACCGGTCACCTGTCCCGAACGTGGGAACGGATTCACTGACTTACAGCAAATGCTAAGACACCAGTAACTTCACGAGTGTCAGCAGGAGGTGGATTCAACTGTTTGTGCTGCTGTTAATCCCATTGAGGACTGAATGTGTGGGTTAATGTGAGGTGTGTAAGAAATGCAAAACGGAAGCTTCTTTACAACTGTGTTTAGAGTCAGGAAGAACAACGGTGAATGTTAGAAACTGTGAGATTTTATTCTGGGGATCAGAGATTACCTAAAAAGGCAGTCAGTGTCATTGGTGATTTTAAATCATTTTATTCAGAAGCAACAGTTTAGATATGGTACATCAGTTAAACAGGCAGAAAAGACAGATAACCCATAACAAGTGAGAATGGTTTTCTGGATCGGGGAATGCTGAGCTCCGTATCTGGAAGTGACAGTCTCCTCGGAATGGTTTACTGATCCCAAATCGGGGGGAAGCTGATCTCTGTGTTTGGAAGTGACAGTCTCCTCAGAACGGTTTACTGGTCTCCGATCAGACACTCGGACGGTTGAAGTTGATCTCTGCAGCTGGAGGTGACGGTGTCCAGATCTCATTCCTCTGGATCCAGTCAATTTGGTGTCAGTCTGAATCCAACAGGGATCACTTTGAAAAACTCTTTCCTCTCCAGAGTGATTCCCCCCCGCCGAGCCTGTTTAACTTTCACTCAGAGAGTTAGTTAACATCGGGGTCATCAGATCCAACCTTATCCGGTTTAGAAATGTCTTATTTCAGGATTTGTGACAGAGACATGTCCTGGGTAGAGAGACAGACCTATCCTGTGTTTGTCATCTGGTAAACTGTGTGGAAGCTTTCTTCACAAGATGTGGAGATGCTGGAGTTGGACTGGGGTGGACACAGTAAGGAATCTCTCACCTGATGAAGGAGCATCACTGCGAAAGCTCGCGATTCCAAATAAACCTGTTGGACTTTGACCTGGTGTTGTGAGACTTCTCACCGTTCTTCATAAGAGAGCAAGCCTTTTCTGTTAATAGTCAATAAATTTCTTGAAATTTTATGAAGATTCGATGGGGATTTCTGTCAAAACATGCAGTCAAATCAGAAATTGATGTAAAACTGTTCTTGACTGTAAGTGATGCTGCCAGTCTGAAAATGTCTTTGATCTGAAGTTTCCAAGTGTTTGTGTGACATTCCTGAGTTTTCTGATGTAAGGCAGTGACAACAGCTGGTATTTACTGTTAACAGATCAAAATATATGCTGCACAGGAGCTCAAAGGTAAGGAGAGGGAAGATGGAGAAATTGTAATTCACCAAAGGTGTATAAATGGTATTTGTCAAGATTTCTTTTTTAACTACCAATAAGTTCAATGTACTGTTTGGGAGCAGGTCCAGCATTAGGATTAGGGTGAGGTATTAGTTAGGGTGAGGTGTTAGTCAGGGTTCAGATTCAGGGTGGAGGTTGGGATCTTGGTTTTGGTGCTGAGAATGCAGACAGAAATTGGGATCTTGCTGTGTTTATGTGTGGAGTTCCAGGAACCAGGATTAAAAATGGGAAAAAGGTTCCAGTACGGCCGTGGTGGCACAGTGGTGAGTACTCCTGCCTCTCAGCGCCAGGGATGCAAGTTCAATTCTAGCCTTGGGTAACTGTGTGGAGTTTGCACGTACTCCTGTGTCTGTGTGGATTTCCTTTGGGTGCTCCAGTTTCCTCCCACATTCCGAAGATACATGGGTTAGGTTGATTGGCCATGATAAATTACCCCTTCGAATCAGGGAGGATTAGCATGTGGGGTTAAGGGAATAGGGTCTGGGTGGGATTGTTGTTGGTGCAGGATCGATGGGCTGAATGGCCTCCTTCTGCGCTGTAGGGATTCTATTATACAGTTTTATCTTGACTGTTTCAGTGTCAGATTCTTGTCTCATCTGTTTACACGTTCTACAATTTCATTGTTCAGAGCTGTTTTTCTCAGTCCCAGATGTGGCAAACAAATTTTGGCTTCAACTGTTAAGTAAATGGGTTCACTGTTTGTATGTGTGTGTGTATATGTGTGTGTGTGTGTCTGTGTATTTGTGCTTGTCTTTGTGAATATCAGATTATGTGTCAGTGTATTTGTGTGTGAACAAAGAAAAGAAAATTACAGCACAGGAACAGGCTGGACATCCATTGCATTGAACTTCACACCATCTAGAAAATACTCCGATCTATCCGTAACCAGGGAGAGAGAGTTGATGTTTTCAGACATTCTGTAGGATTCCCTCCCACAGTCTGATTGGATGTGTCTGTCTGGGGGCATCTTTCCTGGCACTGTCCGTGTTTGGGTGTTGGTGTATTTTCAGGAGCAGCTGGAATTTCTTTGGCTGCTGTCCTCTCAGATATTCCATTAGTTTTTAGTTAAAGTGTCTGGAATCCTTGAGCTTTTCCAGACTGTCTCCAATTATCCTTCCTGTCTCTGGTATATGGGTCTAGGTAGCTTGGTGTAGTTATACACATTGTTTAATTGTCTGTCTGTCTCATTATTATCTGAGGGTGTTGCTGTCCTTGTCTTCTGGTTTTATGATTGTATCGACACTGGACCTCAGCTCCCTGATGGTCTCTTTTTCTCTTGGGGTAACATTCTGTTTGTCTCTTGTGTTTCAGTGCTGTGGCAGGGCAGAAACTGGATTGGAGAGATTCAGACAAGGCGTTCTGAGAAGGATGGGCAGGGATTTTGAAGGTGAGAGCATGTTCGGGGAGTTTGGAAAGAGAGGCTGAAGATGGGGGAGTAGATAGTAAGGATGGTGGGGGTCAAGGGTTTGCTTTTTGAGAAGGGAGTTTTGATGGCAGATTTGAAGGACAGAGTCAGAACCTGAAGAGAGAGATATGTTGACAATGTCTGAAGACACAGGGGCTTTGGATATCAGTAGTTTAGTGGGAGATTGAGTCGGAATAGAGCCAATGAACCAAAGGAGGTGGGACTCATGGACAAGATGTGTCCTGAGAGGACATGAGGGGAGAAGGGAGAGAAAGTAAAGAAATGTGGATTCAGGACTCGGGAAAGGATAAAATTTACAGACAGTTTGGCCCGGATGAGCGAGGAGAAGGGGGGAAAGCAGCAGAGGCAGCTGATCAGATTGTCTCCATCTTCGTGACAAAGAAACTCCATGAGCTCCTCGCACTTGTTGTTGGAGGTGAGGATGGAGCAAATACAGGAGAGAGAGAGCCCAAAATGTGTGTTTGAGATATTAAAAAAGTCAACACGGTGTGTGAGTTTAACGCAAAGCTGATTTATTTGACTTTTAATGAGAATATTAGCCCCTAAAGTGGCTGAGGTTTATTACCAGTGTAAACAGACCCTAATGAAGATGGTTCAGTCCTGAATGTGAGTAACATCCAATCACTGTCATTACTTGGGAACTCACTCGAGTCTCAGCAGGTGGGATGAAGTCGCACATCCCTTCCCACACTCAGAGCAGGGGAATGGTCTCTCCCCAGTGTGAATTCATTGGTGTACAGAGAGTTGAGAAGATTGCACAAACCCAGTCCCACAGTGAGAGCACCTGAAGCAGTGTGAACACGTCGATGTCGCGTCAATTCCCCAGAACGTTTGTAGCACTTCTCACAGTCTGGGCATTTAAAAGGCCTCTCGTCAGTGTGAACTCGCTGGTGTGCAGTTAGTTGGGTCGATCGTCTGAACCCAGTCCCACAGTGAGAGCATCTGAAAGGTCTCTCTTCGGTGTGAACACGTTGATGGGATATCAGTTTCTCAGAGGTTTTGTAGCATTTCTCACAGTTTGGACATTGAAAAGGTTTATTTTCTGTGTGGGCTCGCTGGTGTGTCAGCAGGCTGGACGAGGCAGTGAATCTCTTCCCACATTCAGAGCAGATAAACGGCCTCTCTCCAGTGTGAACTCGCTGGTGTTTCAGCAGGTCGGATGACTGAATGAATCCTTTCCCACACTCGGAACAGGTGAACGGCCTCTCCCAAGAGTGAACTCGCTGGTGAACAGTGAGGTCAGACGATCGTCTGAACCCGGTCCCACAGTGAAAGCACTTGAACGGTCTCTCGTCTGTGTGAAGACGTTGATGGCGCATTAGTTCCCCAGAACTTTTATAGCACTTTCCACAGTCTGGACACCGGAAAGGTCTCTCATCAGAGTGAACTCGCTGGTGACTCCGCAACTGGGCTGAAATAGTGAATCCCTTCCCACACTCAGAGCAGATGAACGGTCTCTCGCTGGAGTGACCTCGCTGGTGTGTGAACAGAGAGGATGACTGAGTGAATCCCTTCCCACATGTGGGGCAGATGAACGGCCTCTCCCCAGTGTGACTGCGCCAGTGCATTTCCAGCTTGGACGGGGACGTGAATCCCTTCCCACAGTCCCCACATTTCCACAGTTTCTCCTCAGCGTGACTGCAATTGTGTCTCAACAGGTCAGATGATTGGCTGAAGCCTTGTCCACACACACAGCACGTGTACGGTTTCTCCCCACTGTGAGATGTGCTTTTTCCTTCCATGTTCAAAATCTGATGGTACCAAAGTTACGATAAATTGAGCCACTCCATCAGCTTCCCAACTGCAAACTCTCCCCTTCTAATACCCTGTGAAATTGATTTAAAATAGAAAAAAAAAGGGAGTGAGAGACAGCCCACAAAAACACAAAGACAGATTGTGAAATTGATCTGAATGAATCCGGTAATTTTTGAGGCTGGCACTAAGAAACATTGACCACGAAAACTGCTGGATTGTCACAAAAACCTAACTGGTCTCTATGGGAGGAAAGAGAAAGAGGTGAAGGAGAAGGATTTTGTATATCTACAGGACATACTAAGAGAGAAGTCAGCAAAGTAAACTTGACCCCGAGCTTCATAAGATGTAATATTGATACATAAACAGGGAAGTTACATTGTGCGAATGAATTAGGAGAAATATCTGCCATCCTTACCCAGTCTGGTCTACATATATCTCCACAGCAATGTGGTTGATTCTTAGAATGTTCTCTGAGATGGCCTAGCAAACCACTGGCTCCAAGGACAATGAGACTCATCTTTTTGTGTAAGTAGATGTAGATTAATACTGCAATGAAGTTACTGTACAAATCCCCTTGTCGCTACACTCCAGCACCTGTTCAGGTACACTGAGGGAGAATTTAGCATGCCCAATGCACCTAATCTGCACATCTTTGAACAGTGGGAGGAAACCAGAGAAAACCCACACAGACAAAAGGAGAATATGTAAACTCCACACAGTGACCCAGGCTAGGAATCGAACTCAGGTCTTTGATGCTGTGAGGCAGCAGGGCTAACTACTGTGCCACCATGCCGCAAGGACAATTAGGGAAGGACAATAAATGCTGACCCAGCCAGTGACTCCCACATCCCATGGGACAAATAATAAATTCCTGGAGACTCCAGTCCAATCCGGGAGAGTTGGTAACTGGTCCAGGCTCACAGCGCATGCGCCCTGTTGTATATTGTTCCTATAAAGATGGCGGCCGGTAACCCGGGCCTGGAGCCGCTCAGCTCCGACTCTATTCGGTGCCGATTGAAACGGTACCGGCAACAGATTATCCGGATTGAGGCATCCACAAGGTGTTTTATGAAACCTCCCAGCCCACTCCGCTGCTTCTATCCCTCCCCGGTCACCCAGCGGCTCCATTACTGAACCTCACTCCATTGTTTCTTCCCGGCTCCTCGCAGCTCCAGTCACAGCCCGGAATGCGCATGCTCCGGTCAGGGTCAGACACTGCGCATGTCCCAGTCAGAGCCAGGTACCGCGCTTGCGCAGCAGTTGCAGTAATGTAGATAGGGCACAGTCTCACCCGCAAAGAATGTTGGGTAATCACCTCTCCATTCAAACCCATATTGTTCAATAGAAAGTACGATTTGCAATCTGATTATGATTGATACCATTGGGTCAAGGATCAAATGTGTTAAATCAATTCTTATAGCAACTAAGCAGCAAAGCCCTTCTATCAGAGTGCTGTCCAGGGTGTGACTGATAACATACCAAACACTTACAGTTAGATGTGAGCCTGTTGAGGTGAACAAGTGATTTGTGTATCATAAATTTAAGAGTTAAATTGCCCTCGCCAATAAGAATGCTGAAATTGGATCAAATGCTTTTAAAGTTAGTGTTAACCACTCAGGAAATCCCTTTGTAAACGTTAAGTGTTTGAGTGGTCTTCCTCTGGTATAACTGTGCTCTCTGTCAGTAAGTAGAAAGACTGAATGAATCAATTTTCTCGTTCAGCTCGGAAATAATCTCTACCCCAACATTCTCCCTTTCTCTGAATGTGGTAACTATAATCTGTAGTACTGCACTGCTATTAATACAGTCAGTAAAAAATAATCTGTTATTGGGAGTTTGATTATCTGGTATCTGAAACCACAAGATTCAATATTTTGAATCAACAAGATGAACAAGGGAACTTGCCAGGGCCCAATACTCCAGCTAGATATTCACAGAAGAAAGTCATCGAGTGGACAGAACAGAGGAAGATTCCAACTCAGTTAGGCCGCACTTGGAATATAGTGTTCAATTATGGTTGCCAGACTATAAGAAGGATGTGGAGGCTTTGGAGAAGATGTAGAAAAGATTTACCAGGATGTTGCCTGGTATGGAGGGCATTAGCTACGAAGAGAGATTGGAGAAACTTTGTTTTTTCTCACTGGAGTGATGGAGATTAAGGGAAGACCTGATAGAAGTCTACAAAATTGACAGACACGGACAGAATGGACAGTTAGAAGTTTTTTCTCAGAGTGGAAGAGTCAATTACTAAGGAAAAATGGTTTAAGATGCAAGGGGCAAGGTTTAAAAGAGATGTGTGAGGCAGGGTTTTTACACAAAATGGGTGCCTGGAACTTGTTGTCAGTGGAGATAGTAGAAGCGGATACGACAGTGACTTTTAAGAGTTGTCTTGATAAGTACATGAATGAGATGGGAATAGAAGGATATGGTCCCCAGAAAGGTAGAGAGTTTTAGATAAGTTGGACAGCATGATTGGTGCAGGCTTGGAGGACCATGTGGCCTGTTCCTGTGCTGTTATTTTCTTTGTTCTTTGTTGTTTGTAAGAAACCCTCCAATTGAATCGTGGAGCAGGCTGTAAGAGCTGAATTTGCCTAATTCTGTTCTTATAAATACAAGTGAAGTTGGAGTTTATTAGTCACAAGGAGGCTTAATGTAATGATGTGATGGTTTGGTCACATTGTGCAAATGAGATGCTGTGATACAATAATAACTTGGGGATTTTCACGTAACTTCACTACATTGTTAATGTAAGCCTACTTAAATAGTGACCCAAATAGTGACTCAAGCTGGGAATAGAACCTGGATCTCTGGTACTGTGCGACATCAGTGCTAACCACTGTGCTGTCCCTCAACGTTGGTCTTGGAAATAGGACAGTGCTGACTCAGTCAGTTCTGGAATGTACGTGGTCAGTTATCCTATTTACAGCAGCACAGCCACATCAGAAAGAGACCATTCAGATATATTATGTGTGTAAATAATTTATTCATTTTCCCCTTCTGTTAACATATGTAAACGTTCAAAGTTTTGATCAACCGTGAGTTCACTCTTATTGTCAAGTCTCTGTGTGTGTGTGTGTGTGTGTGTGTGTGTATGTGTATGTGGAGAGGGGAGTGGATGGTAAATCATCAATTCGTCACACCAGCTGACACTCCAAGGAGTTCATCTTCTGGTGTAAACATTTGTTTTGCAATTAACAAAACTCAGGACAGAGCGGTGGTGTCTGTTGACATTAGCTGCTGTGATGGTTATTTAAATTTTATACCTTTGTGCTTTGGCTTCAGTCGTAATTGAATCACAAAACATAATTATTTTTAAGCAATAACTCACTTCAATGGTGGCTATCTTACCCAGCATTCACAGCGAATGAGAATATGGTCCAGCCGCTTAGCAGACTTTGCGCATGCGTATTGTAGATCTGAAAGTGCATGCGCAGTGGGTGTTCCTGCTCCAGTCGGAGTGAGGCGGTTTTATCGGCTCCGGGTTTCCAGGGAAACGGCTTATTCTAGAGGGTAATGAAGGCGGCGGAGTAGGTGGGGAGGCTTCATAAGCACCCAGTGGAGACAGGAAACCCCGAATAATAACTGTTCGGTGCCGCGTTCATCCCATTCGGGGCCGCGACCACAGATGCCTGAGTTGGAGGCCCCGAGTTAACGGCCGCCATCTTTAACCGGGGCGATGGGCAGCAGTGCGCAGGCGCGGTGCTCCCTGCCGGCAGGAGGAGAGAATGTTGTGAATTTCTATCCTGGACTGACAGTGATGGAGTTTGGAAACTCCTTTTACAGGGAGTTAGAGGAGGGAGGATTTACACACACAAAACTCAACCCAAGAGAAACGTTTCTCGCTTAATTTCTATTCTTCACTGACGGTGATGATTTTTTTTTACAGGAAATTTGACGACACAATTTGAAGGGAAACTCAAACCAGACATCAGAGCAAAACCCGACAGAGTCCATTCCATTCATCAGAACCTGAATGTAAGTGTGTCTGTAGAAAAAGATCCAAACAGTTGTATGACTGGAAATAGGAAACAAAAATGTCATGGACGGATTTGCAAAAAAGGGATCCAAAACTTCACCACATCCTTGAGTGAAGAAATCCTTCCTCATCTGAGCTTTCTCTCCATTTCCCAGCCTGTTCCAGTAAGTCTTGACTCCCTTGTCATCCAAAAACTGTCTAACTCATCCTTGAAGATATTCAATGCCTCTGCTGGTCCCCGTGGAAGAGAAAGCCAGATACTAACAATTCTCTGAGGGAAGAGATTTGTCCAAATATATAATGTAGCTCCAGTCCAATGTTACACAAGCAGATAAGTGCATATTATTACAGAGTCATAAATAATATATAATCTCTACCATATAACAATATCAGACACGTCTCTGTCCTATATTAGTAGACTGTCCCCTTTAATATATTTCAGAAATGAGATGGCCACATGAAGGAAATAAACTTTCAGGGAAAAGGGAATATAGAAGGGGAATGGGACTGACTGGATTGTTCGACAGAAGGCAGCATGGACTTGAGTTACTGAATGGATTCCTTGTGTGTTGTAATGACTTGATGAGTGGAAACATATAACAGAGCTACAGTGCCTCATTACAAGAGCAGAAATAATAAATGTACTTTGTTACAGAACCATAAATAATATATCAGATCCACAATATAACAACACTCGGCATATCCCTGTCCCTTAATAATTTATTATTCTCTCCAATGTCAGCCATCTCTGAGGGAAACCAGCCCTTTAATTGTGAACATTTGGAAAGAGACCATCCTTTTAGCCAGACAAATAAATGTGTCAAGCTGAGGGAGCAAAGGATTTCAATGTCTTTGAGAGAGAGAGTCATAATGCAGAAGTCAGCCAATAAACTTGAGTGAAACTTCCTCCTCTGTGCAATATCTGGGAGGAAAT
This sequence comes from Sphyrna mokarran, assembly GCA_024679065.1. Lineage (NCBI taxonomy): Eukaryota > Metazoa > Chordata > Chondrichthyes > Carcharhiniformes > Carcharhinidae > Sphyrna > Sphyrna mokarran. The sequence continues at coordinate 4,280,449 of JAGIQG010000040.1, read as the reverse complement.
CAATGTTTCCCCTTTTCCATTTCTCATGCTGGGGTAAAGTGGGAACTTGCAACTACTGAAGGGTAAGGAAGTGAATCCAGTCTGTATATTCCACACATTTTTAGTCCAGTCATATGGGCCCAGATCTGTCTGGCTGTCTGCATGGAGAGTTTCAGCTGTGTGTCTACAGAACAGGAAGCAGTGAGCATGGATCTGTCAATTAGCACCTTCAGGAGAATTGGGAGGGTGAATATTAGATACAGCAGAGTGAGAATGGAGGGAGAATGTGTGAGATGGAGATTTACAGCTTTTGGGGAATGAGAGAGGAAAGAATGTTCCATGGAAAGTAGAATTGTCTGTTCTGGATTTCTATCCTGTACTGACACTGATGACGTGTGTCAATTTGTTTTACAGGATGTTGAAAGAGGAACCACAGGCTGAAATCTCAAACGTTAGGTCTAGATCTGGTAGAGTCATATTCCTTGGGACCTGAATATCATCAGCCATTGAATCTGGAAGGAGATTTGAAAAGATTTCAAACATCAGTGTAACTGGAAAAGCATCAACACACTGCCGTATTCAAGTTAGAGTGTTCCAGTGCACTGACTGAAGAGCTTTCACCAGTTACACAGCCTGAATAAATATCACACCATTCACAGCGGAGAGAGACTGTACACGTGTTGTGTGTGTGTGTGGATGAGGCTTCAACTGATTGTCCACCCAGGGGAGAGGCAAGGATACCTGCACCATGGAGAAACCATGGAAATGTGCGGACTGTGGGAAGAGATACAGATACCCATCTCTGCTGGAAGCTCATCGGCGCAGCCACACTGGGGAGGGGCCGTTCATCTGCTCTCAATGTGGGGAGGGATTCATTCGGTTCCGCCACCTGCAGACACATCAACGAGTTCACACTGGAGAGAAACCTTTCACTTGCTCTGAGTGTGGGAAGGGATTCACTCAGTCATCCAACCTGCTGATACATCAGCGAGTTCACACTGGGGAGAGGCCATTCACCTGCTCTCAGTGTGGGAAGGGATTCATTCGGTTCCCCGACCTGCAGACACACCAGCGAGTTCACACTGGGGAGAGGCCGTTCATCTGCTCTCAGTGTGGGGAGGGATTCACTCAGTCAACCAACCTGCGGACACACCAGCGAGTTCACACTGGGGAGAGACCATTCATCTGCTCTCAGTGCGGGAAAGGATTCACTGACTCATCCAGACTGCGGAGACACCTGCGAGTTCACACTGGGGAAAGGCCATTCACCTGTTCTCAGTGTGGGAAGAGATTCAACCAGTTATCCAATCTGCGGACACATCAGCGAGTTCACACTGGGGAGAGGCCGTTCACCTGCTCTCAGTGTGGGAAGGGATTTACTGTGTTATCCACTTTACAGAAACACCAGCGAGTTCACACTGGGGAGAGGCCATTACTCTGATCTCAATGTGGGAAGGGATTCACTCGACCATCCCACCTGCTGAGACACAGTGAGTTCACACTGGGGAGAAACCATTCACCAGCTCAGTGTATAGAAAGGGATTCAGAGTTTCATCCCAGCTGCTGAGACACCAACACGTTCGCGAGTGATATTCAGGGTTCGATTCTGCTGTTACTGTTTCAGCTTTCAGTTACATACAGGACTGCATTTTGTTCATTCTCATAGCTGGTGAATGGGGAGAGTTTCTTTCTTCTGGACTGGCCGGTCTCATGGTTTTGCCTCCAGTGGGCTGATGCTCTTTGAGCTTTGTTGCGATTGCCTGGTTTCAGATTTAGCAAGAATCACAGAGTGACAGGGAAGATCAGAGGTATTTAGTCAGCATTTCTGTTTGAAACCCCTCAGATGCCTATCCAATTTCCTTTGTAATTGATTGTTTTCACTTCTTCCACCCTCATGGGGAGGAAGTTCCAAGTCAATGCCATTTGCCGCAACAAAATATTCTTCCTCACATTTCTCCTCCTGCATCTCTGACTCAAAACCTTAAATCCGTTATCTCCCCTCGTCCTTGTCTCATCAGTGAATGGGAACAACTTTTCTTTGTCCACCTTATCTAAATCTGTCAGAATCTTATCCACCTTTATCAAATCTCCCCTCAACCTCTTTTTCTCCAAGCGGAACAACCCCAGCCAAAGAACAAATGAACAGAATATGTTAATATCTGAAATCAAATGGGAATGTTGAATTTCTGTTTTAAAGATATTGTGAATATATTATCCTGGACAATAATGAGATTGGGATAACTCACCTTGGGAGTGGTTGAATGGAATATATCAATCTGGGATCCACCTACAGTTAGTGAAATTCTGGAATGTGTAGCTGGAAATCACTTCCTAATAGCACTGTGAATGTATTTACAGGCATTGTAGCAGTTCTGGAAGGCAGTATTGGGGTTGACCATGGCTGAGGCAGCTACATACAGCCACATATTCTGTTATAATTGATGGACTGCAGATTGAATGTGAGGCATTATAGGACTGGATTGTCTTGACCACATTCCTGTGACTGCTCAGTTTCTACAATTATGGACCATTAAAGCTGCTTAGCAGAGCCTTGACAAAGGACCTGGTGAGAATATTTACCCGGAATGAGTTGGAATTAAACTTATCCTAAGACCAGCTGGTGTTCAGTGGCTGAAATACCCAAATCTGTAAAAAGGAAGGTGTAACCAATCAACAAACAGTGGTAGGTATTTGGTTAAGAAATTAAGAAGCATTCTCGGGTTTTGTTTAAATTATTTTATCCTAAATTTGTGATAACTGTGACTGATTTGAGACCCGATAGTCAGTGAAGTGCCGGAATATTCCAAGTAGCACTGGACTGAAAAGCAGACCCTCTGAGAGTAGATCTGAATGGTTATTATTTTACCCCATCATGGCTAGTGAAAAATCAGAGCTCGAGTGGGTATCGGACACGTCTCTTACCTGCCATTTGGAAATGAACACAAAACCCATCGATAAAATAGTTTGAGAATAGAGCCATTTCGAGTCTGGATGACACTTCATAAGAGCTCTTATAAAGGGCCTTCCAGACTTGAGACATTGACGCTATTCTCTCTCCACAGATGCTGTCAGACCTGCTGAGATTTTCCAGCATTTTGTGTCATTGTTTCAGATTCCAGCATCCGCAGTATTTCACTTTTATGATAAAATTAAATTTGGAATCCCCATCTACCTCCGCCAGAACAGAAGGGGCAGTGGGAGTGGAAAAAAAAGGATAAGAATGAAGAATTCTGGCTTCTGATTCTCCGAGTCCATATAGAATTAACAAAATGAGTGAATCAGTTTATAAAGCACAGAAGTTACCCATCCCTGACAATAACTGATCAAATTACAATAATTAACAAAAAAACTGAATAGGTGAAGTTTAAAATCAAGTTTTTGTGGTTAGAAAAGTTTTTTTAAATTAAGTAAAATGCCATAACTGCGTGCCAAATTTTTTCTGCTCACTCCCCACCCCCTCTAGGCTCTGTAGAAAAGTTAATCCTTTCAGCAATCAGTTGATTTGTTTTTAAATCACTTGAAAACTCAAATTTATTTTAGTCTATAATTGTGGATTTATTCAAAACAGTTAAATCTGGAAATTTAATTTAGCTTGGAGGGACTTGGAATAACTGTGAGAATTCTGTCGTTGTCACCTCAACCCCAGATAAAGAACAAAAACTTTACAGGTGGTAATGGTAACTCAATAAACTGTCGATTGAATGAGGCTTGAGTGTTGAATGATTCTTCTGAGTTCATTGCCCCCAACACACTGGTACATTGCCACTGAAGACCAGGTATTGCCAAATCCTTCATAGAACATAAAACACTACAGCACAGAACAGGCCCTTCGATGTTGTGCCGACCAATATAAAAAGCAATGCCCCTCCAAACTAAACCATTCCCTTCTCTTCCATATACTTATCAACTAACCTCTTAAACGCCACCAAACTTGGCGCATCTACAACTGCTGCAGGCAGGGCATTCCACTCCCGAACCACCCTTTGGGTAAAGAACCTACCTCTGATATCCGTCCTATAACTATCACCCCTTAATTTAAAGCTGTGTCCCCTCGTGCTAGCTTTCTCCATCCTAGGAAAAAGGCTATCACTGTCCACCCTATCTAAACCTCTAATCATCTTATATGTTTCGATAAGGTCCCCTCTTAGCCGCCTCCTTTCTAACGAAAACAACCTCAAATCCCTCAGCCTCTCTTCATAAGACCTGCCCTCCATACCAGGCAACATCCTGGTAAACCTCCTCTGTACCCTCTCCAATGCCTCCACATCTTTCTTATAATGTGGGGACCAGAACTGCACACAATACTCCAAGTGCGGCCGCACTAGAGTTTTGTACAGTTGCAACATGACGTTGCGGCTCCGAAATTCAATCCCCCTACCAATAAAAGCTAAGACTCCATATGCCTTCTTAACAACCTTCTCGACTTGACTGCCTACTTTCAGGGATCTATGCACATACACACCAAGATCCCTCTGTTCATCAAGACTACTAAGAATCCTACCATTAGCCCTATACTCTACACATTTATTATTTCTGCCATAGTGCATTACCTCACACTTTTCCACATTAAACTCCATTTGCCACCTCTCGGCCCAGCTCTGCAACTTGTCCAAGTCCCTCTGCAAACTATAACACCCCTCTTCACTATCTACCACTCCACCGACTTTAGTGTCATCTGCAAATTTACTAATCCATCCTTCAATACCCTCATCCAGATCATTTATAAAAATTACAAACAGCAGGGGGGCCCCAAAACAGACCCCTGAGGTACACCACTTGTCACCGAACTCCACGATGAATATCTCCCATCAACCACCACCCTCTGTCTTCTATCTGCTAGCCAATTCCTAACCCAATTAGCTAAATCACCCTCTATCCCATACATCTGCATTTTCTGCAGAAGTCTTCCATGGGCCACCTTATCAAACGCCTTACTAAAGTCCATATATACCACATCAACCGCCTTACCCCCATCCACCTCTTTAGTCACTTTTTCAAAAAACTCAATGAGGTTAGTAAGGCACGACCTACCCTTCACAAAACCATGCTGACTATCCCCAATCAATTCATTTCTCTCTAAATAACTATAAATCCTATCCCTAATTATTCTCTCCAATACTTTGCCCACAACAGAAGTAAGACTCACTGGCCTATAATTCCCTGGAAGGTCTCTCTTCCCCTTCTTGAACAATGGGACCACATTCGCTATCCTCCAGTCCTCCGGAACCACACCCGTAACCAACGACGACCTGAAGATCAGAGCCAGAGGCTCTGCAATCTCCTCTCTTGCCTCCCAGAGAATCCTAGGGTAAATCCCGTCCGGCCCAGGGGACTTATCCAACTTCAAACCCTCGAGAATATCTAGCACATCCTCCCTATCTACTTCAATACTTTCCAGTTTGAAAGTTCATACAATAAAAAGACTCACGAAAGTCAGTGTCCAGTTTAAAGACTTATCTTTTATTGACCAACGATTGAAGGGAAATATTATTGGACAGTGTAATACCTCTCAGAGAAGCATCCTGATCTCTGCAATAACTTTGACATGAAATGTTTAGGATAGATCAATTATGCATCCTTCATGTCAAATTCTCCCACCTTTCATTAAGTGTGAACCAATCATTTTCCATAAAAAAAAATCATTAATTATATGTGTCATATACTTTAGCCAATTGCATTTTACCCTCTGAAACAATAGGATTTAATTTCTCCATAGAATCCGGATGCCACATGAAGTGAACAAACTGTTTGCTAAGAGGACTTTTCAATCCAATACAATGACTGCCCACATGTCATCTGTGTCAGGGCGGGATCGCTGTGCTCCCCACCAACACTTTCCATCTCAGTCCCAAGTGTTTGGTGTCCAGGTTCCGGATGAGTAATGGCGGCCATTGCTCCCATAATCCCTCACGTTGCAGAGACCGCCAAGGGAAGGGGTAAGCTGCGCATGTGCGGACCCACCTACGTGCAGAGATTTTGACCAATGGAAAGAGTTGGAGGACCGGAAGGATTTGGTCCTCCAGCCAATCAGCGCGGGCTTTGAGTGAATGAAGGTTGAGCTTCAGAAAGACTCAAACTTTCTCCGCTCTGCAACATTTGTGAGTAAAACTCTTTCTTTTCCCCCCCTCCGTTTCTTTTCTCACTCTAAGGGGAAATTGGAGACTTGTAGCAACTAAAGAGAAAGGAAATGAATACAGGGAGGCTGCAGACTCTGGAAAAGTTGGTCCAGGTCTCTCTCTTTCTCTCTCTCTCCAGAAGATATTGATATTCTTTACTCCTTGTGAGGGAAGGGACTCGCTCTGTTCGGCAGAGACGCCAGCTTCTTCAGACTGCTCTGATGCCTTAAAAAACTTTTATCAGTAAAAGTATTTGATTTTGCCGGACTTTTCTTGATTAGTTGATGCACTTTAGGGAAAGCAAGTGAGAGAAATTCGAAGGCTTTTGAAGAGAATGTGAAATCAGATGAGGAGGGATTTCTTCACTCAAGGATATGGTCAAGTTTTAGAATTCTCAACTCCTCAGCCATCAAACCTTTTCAGGAGAGAGACTGATTGGTTTCTAGACATTGAAGATACCAAGGGATAGGGGTTTAGTGTGGGGAGAATGATGCTGAAGTCGATGAGCCAATTATCTCATAGAATGGTTTAAAATGCTCGATGGGCCAAATGGCTGACTGCATCTCCTATTTGTTATGGTCTCTGTATCCAGGATGGAAGCAGAGAGCATGGATCTGTCAATCAACCTCAATCAGCACCTTCAGGACAATTGGGAGGGTGAATGTTAGATACAGCAGAGTGAGAATGGAAGGAGAGTGTATGCGACAGAGATTTACAGGTTTTGGGAATTGAGAGAGGAAAGAATGTTCCATAGAAACTTGAATTGTGGTTCTGAATTTCTATCCTGTACTGACACTGATGGATATTGTGAACTTGGTTTACAGGAAATTGAAAGAGGAATCACAGACCAAAATCTCAAACATCACATCTAGATCTGACAGAGCCATATTCCTTGGGACCTGAATAACATTGACCTTCAAATTTAGAAGGAGAATTGATTGCCTGGTCTATCAATTTGAAAAGATTTCAAGCATCAGCGTAACTGGAAAAGTACCAATAGAATGCACTCGAATGAGTGTGTTGCAGTATGCTGACTAAAATGCTTTAACCGGTTACAGCCTGAGTAATTATCACACCATTTCCAGTGGGGAGAAACTGTACATGCATTGTGTATGTGGATGAGGCTTCAATTGATTGTCTACCCAAGAGAGAGGCAAGGACATCTACACCATGGAGAAACCATGGAAATGTGCAGACTGTGGGAAGAGATATAGAGCCCCATCCCAGCTGGAAGCTCATCGGCGCAGCCACACTGGGGAGAGGCCGTTCACCTGCTCTCTGTGTGGGAAGGAATTCACTCAGTTATCCAATCTGCAGAAACACCAGCGAGTTCACACTGGGGAGAGGCCATTTACCTGCTCTCAGTGTGGGAAGGAGTTCAGTCATTCATTCAACCTGCGGACACACCAGCGGGTTCATACTGGGGAGAGACCGTTCACCTGCCCTCAGTGTGAGAAGAGATTCAGTCAGTTATGCGATCTGCAGTCACATCAGAGAGTTCACACTGGGGAAAGGCCATTCACCTGCTGTCAGTGTGGGAAGGAATTTAGTCATTCGTTCAACCTGCAGACACACCTGCGAGTTCACACTGGGGAGAGGCTGTTCACGTGCTCTCAGTGCGAGAAGGGATTCACTGACTCATCTAGCCTGAGAAGGCACCAGCGAATTCACACTGGGGAGAGGCCATTCATCTGCCCTCAGTGTGGGAAGAGGTTCACTGACTCATCCAGCCTGCAGAAACACCAGCGAGTTCACACTGGGGAGAGGCCATTTACATGCTTTCAGTGTGAAAAGAGATTCACTGACTCATCCAGCCTGCAGAGACATCAGAGAGTTCACACTGGGGAGAGGCCATTCACCTGCTCTCTATGTGGGAAGGGGTTCACTGACTCATCCAGCCTGCGGCGTCACCAGCGAGTTCACACTGGGGAGAGGCCATTCACCTGCTGTCAGTGTGGGAAAGAATTAAGAACTTTGTCTGCCCTGCTGAGACACCAACAAGTTCATGAGTGATTCCAGAAATTGGATTCTGCAGTTATTGTTTCTGGTCTGTAACATCAAGGACTGCATTTTGTTTATTCTTACAGTTGGTCACTGTGGAGGGGCAGAGGGTGACTTTAAGAACATATGAATATAAAACTAGGAGCAGGAATAAGCCATCTGGCCCCTCGAGCCTACTCCTCCATTCAATAAGTTCATGGCTATTCTTTTTGTGGACTCAACTCCACTTACCTGCCTGCTCAGCATAGCCCTTAATCCCTTTACTATTTAAAAAATCATCTACCCTTGCCTTAGAAACATTCAATAAAGTAGCCTCAGATGCTCACTGTTGAGGGAATTCCACAGATTCACAACCTTCTGCTGGATTGGCTGGTCTCACAACTTTGCCTCCAGTGGGCTGATGCTCTTTGAATCTTGTTGCGAATACTTGGTTTCAAATTTCACAAGGATCACAGAGTGACAGGATATTAGAAAGTTCGGAGATATTTAGTCACCATTTCTGTTTGAAACCCCCCCCCCCCGCCCCCAATGCCTATCCAATTTCCTTTGTGATCATTTATTGTCTCCACTTCCTCCACTGTCATAAGCTGCCAGTTCCTGATCATTACAATTTGCTGTGTCAAAATATTCTTCCCCGTATCCTCCCAGTATCTATGATCCAAAATCTTAAATGTGTTCCCTCCCCTCTTCCTTATCCCATCAGCTAATAGGAACAGCTTTTCTTTATCCATCTTATCTAAACCTGTCAGAATTTTGTCCAACTCTTTCAAATCTCCCTTCAACATCCTTTATTCCAAGGAGACCAACATTGACAATAAAGAACAAACTAACAGAATATGTTAATACTTGAAATCAAAATTCGAATATTTAAATTCTGTTTTAAAGATATTGTGAATATATTGTTCCGTACAATAAAGAGATTTGAATAACTCAGCTTGGGTGTGGTTGAAAGAAATGTATCAATCTGGTATCCACCTACAGTCTAGAGGAAATCTGGAATGTGTGTGGCTGGAAATACCATCCTAACAGCACTGTGGGTGTGCTTACATCTCAGGCATTGTAGCAGTTCAAAATGGCAGTGTTGGGGTTGACAATGGCCAAGACAGCTACGTACAGCCACATATTCTGCTATAACTGAAGGACTGCAGATTGAATGTGAGGCATGATGGTACTGGACTATCTTGACCACACTCCTGAACTGCTCAGTTTGTGCAGTTAAAGCTGCTTAGCAGGGTCTCAACAGAGAACCGGGTGAGAATATTTACTTAGAATGAGTTAGAATTAAACTTATTCCAGGACTGGCTGGTGTTCAGCGGTTGAAATACCCAAACCTGGAATCAATCAACAAACAGTGGTAGGTAGTTGGTTGAGAAGAAGTGTTTTCAGGCATTGTTTAAATTATTTCACAGTAAATTTGTGATAACTGTGAGGACTTGCAACCCAATAGTCAATGAAAATAGTCAATGATGCTATATCCAAATAGCGCTGCACTGAAAAAGGGATCTGACCAACAAGTGTTTTCAGGCATTATTTAAATTATTTCAAGATAAATTTGTGATAGGAGCTGTGAGGGACTTGTAACCCAACAGTCAGTGAATTAACAGTGTACTCCAAGTAACACTGGACTGAAAAGGGGATCTGAGCAAGAAGTGGTGATTTCATTGTCTGAATTACATCATCACGGGCCAACTTCCGCTTTGTGACGTCACAGCGGAGCCATAATTGAAACAACCAATAGGATTCACTGCTCCGCGGTGACGTTTGCGGGGTCCCAGTGCGGAGGCCCGGGCGCGCGGTCCCGGGAGCCCCGCCCCCACCCGTTGTTCCCCTCCGGGAGCCCCGCCCCCGCCCACTGTTCCCCTCCGGGAGCCCCGCCCCCCACCCATTGTTCCCCTCCGGGAGCCCCCGCCCCCCACCCTTGTTCCCCTCCCGGGAGCCCCGCCCCCGCCCATTGTTCCCCTCCGGGAGCCCCGCCCCCACCCATTGTTCCCCTCCCCCTGCCCCTCCTCGAGCCAAGGTTTCCAGACAAGCGGCTGGCGGCTCCGGGCAGAGCGAGAAGCCGCTCGGTGATCTCCCCCTCCCCCCGGGCCCGGGACTGCGCATGTCCAAGGGAGAGAGAGAAGCTGCGCATGTTCTGGGGGAGCGCCCACCCTCTGACCTTCCCGTTGAATTGTTGACCAATGGGAGGAGTTGGAGGACCGGAAGGACTGTGGCCCTCCAGACAATCAGAGCGCCAGCTTTGTGACAATGCAGATTGAATTTCAGACAGACTGAAATTTCCTCTTTTGTTGGTCAGTTGGTTAACAAGCTGTACCTAAAAGAGGCCAACGTCTGTGAGTAAAATGTTTCCTTTCCCCCCCCACCTTTCTACTTCTTCTCATTCTGGGAGAATTGTTGACTTGCTGCAGCGAAAGGGAAAGGAAGTGAATCTAGGGATTCTGCAGACTCTGGAAAGTTTGGCCCAGGTCTGTCAATCAGCCTGTGGAGGCTCAATATTAAATCCAGCAGAATGAGAATGGAGGGGAGTTTTTTTTTCTTCATTCATAAGACATGGGCATCGCTGGCTTTTGCTACCAAATAAACCTGTTGGACTTTTAACCTGATGGTGTGAATCGTCTTACTGTATTTACCCCAGTCCAACACCAGCATCTCCATATCATTGCTGGCTGGCCAGCATTTATTGCCCATCCCTCAGTGTGCTTGAACTGATTGGCTTACTGGGCTGTTTTAGAGAGCAGCTGAGAATCAACACATTGCTGTGGCTTTGGTGTCACGTGAAGGCCATGCCAGGTGAGGATGGCAGATTTCCTTCCCTAAAATAGTATTAGTGATGGGGTTTTCTGATAATCAGCAATAGTTTCACAATCATCAATAGATTCTTAATTCCACATTTTTGTATTGAACTCAAATTCTACCATCTGCCATGGTGGGATTCGAATCTGGGTCCCCAAACGTTAGCTGAATTTTGGATTAATAATCTAGTGATACAGTAGGGCATTGTCTCTCAATGTGTGAGATGGAAACTTACAGCTTTTGGGGAATGAGAGGGGGAGAAAATGCTCCTGAATTGTCTGTTTTGAATTTCTATCCTATACTAATGCTGATTACTTTTGTTAACTTTTTTTACAGATGTTAGATGTGAGGATTTAAGCAAGAAATCTCAAATCAAACATCGCATCAGCATCTGAAAGAATCAGTTGATTCATTCCAAAGTGAAGATCAGTGGCCTTTGAATCTAGATGGAGAAATAATTGTCTGCCCTGTCAGCTTCATCAGTTATTAATTATCAATGTGACTTGAAAAGCATCAACACACATACTGTGAACTGATTGTTCCAGTCTCAACCAGTTACACAGTTTGAAAAAACATTCCCATTTGGAGCTGGGAAAGACCTATACGTGTTCTGTGTGCAGAAACTTAATTTGATTGTTGAACATGGAGAGGAATGAGGACACCGGCACTACTGAGAAACCATGGAAATGTGAGGACTGTGGAAAGAGATTCATAACCCCCTCAAAACTAGAAACTCATCGACGCATTCACACTGGGGAGCGGCCGTTTACCTGCTCTGATTGTGGGAAGGGATTCACAAATTCATCCCACCTGGTGACACACCAGCGAATTCACATGGAGGAAAGGCCATTCACCTGCACTGCATGCGGGAAAGGTTTCAAACATTCATCCACCCTGAAGCTACACCAGCGAGTTCACTCTGGGGAGAGGCCATTTGTTTGCTCTGAGTGTGGGAAGGGATTCACTCAGTTATCCAACCTACAGACGCACCAGCGAATTCACACTGGGGAGAGGCCATTCAGCTGCTCTGACTGTTGGAAGAGATTCAATCAGTTATCTGATTTGCTGACACACCAGCGAGCTCACACTGGAGAGAGGCCGTTTACCTGCTCTCAGTGTGGGAAGGGATTCACTCAGTCATCCAACCTGCAGACACACCAGCGAGTTCACACTGAGCAGAAACAATTCAGCTGCCCTCACTGCACGAGAAGGTTTAGATGGTTATCCAACCTGATGCGACACCGACAGGCTCACACCGAGGAGAGGTCATTCATCTGTTCTGACTGTGGGAAGGGATTCAAAAATTCAACCCATCTGCTGACACACCAGCGAATTCACACCGAGGAGAGGCCGTTCATCTGCCCAGTGTGCGCAAAGAAATTCAAAGATTCATCCACTCTACAAAAACACCAGCGAGTTCACACTGGGGAGAGACCATTTACTTGCTCTGATTGTGGGAAGCAATTCCGAGATTTGTCCAACTTGAGAAGACACCAGCGAGTCCACACTGGGGAGAGACCATTCACCTGCTCTGACTGTGGGAGAGGATTCACTCAATCGTCTACCCTGTTGAGACACCAGCGAGTTCATAATTGATGACAGTGGTTGGATTCTTCTCTTATTGCTGCTGTTAATCACATCCAGCACTGAACTATGTTCACTCTGACAGTTCAAGTGGGAGGGTCAGCGAGTTTCCTTCTGCTGAACTGGCCGGTCTCACGACTTTGCTTCCCTGTTTTTAAACAAAGGCACAACATTTGCCACCCTCCAGTCTTCAGGCAACTCACCTATGGATGTCAATTCAAAAATCTCTGCTAGGGGATTCACAATTTCCTCCCTAGCCTCCCACAACGTCCTGGGACACACTTCATTAGACCCTGGGGATTTATCTACCTTGATGCACTTTAAAGAGCCTCACATCTGTCGTGGGTACGCTGGTAGAAGGTATTTTGAGAGACAGGCTCTACAGGCATTTAGAGGGGCAAGGACTGATTAGGAACAGTCAGCATGGCTTTGTGAGTGGAAAATTATGTCTCAGAAATTTGAGTATTTTGAAGGGGTAACCAAGAAGATAGATGAGGACAGTGCAGTTGATGTTGTCTATGTGAACTTTAGCAAGGTCTTTGATAAGATACCACATAGCAGGTTGTTGCATAAGATTATATCTCACGGGATCCAGGGTGAGGTAGCTAAATGGATGCAAAATTAGCTTGATGACAGAAACTAGAGGGTGGATGTAGAGAGTTGTTTTTCAAACTGGAGGCCTGTGACCAGTGGTGTGCCTCAGGGATCGGTGCTGGGTCCGCTGTTATTTATCATTTGTATTAATGATTTGGATGAGAATTTAGGAGATATGATTAGTAAGCTTGCAGGTGACACCAAGGTGAGTGGCATAGTGGACAGTGAAGAAGGTTAGCTCGGATTTCAATGGGTTCTTGATCAATTGGGCCCGTGGGCTGACGAATGACAGATGGAATTGAATTTAGACAGTGCGAGGTGATGCATTTTGATAGATCGAACCAGGGTACAAAGAACAAAGAATAACATAGTATGGGAAACAGGCCCTTCGGCCCAACGAGCCTGCGTCGCCATTTTAACAGCGTGAGTTCCCTCTTCCACCCATGACCCTTGTCTATGTTTATGGAAATCCACATTGGAAACTAGATTGGAGAGACAATTTAGGGACAATTTGTTTCACCAATCAGCCTAAGAGCACATCTTTGGGGTGTGGGAGGAAACCGGAATACAAAGAACAAAACAGCACGGGAAACAGGCCCTTCGGCCCAATGAACGCACACCGCCACCTCGATGTTCCCACTTCTACCCAGGATCCCTGTCTATGTTTATAGATCTATGCATTGGAACCAAATTTGAGACAATTTAGGGAGAATTTGTTCTGCCAATCAGCCTAAGAGCACATCTTTGGGATGTGGGAGGAAACCGGAGCACCCGGAGAAAACCCACGCAAGCACGGGGAGAATGCGCAAACTCCCACAGACACAGGCCCCAAATCCATGTATCTGCACAGCACAGCGACAGTCACTGAGCTGTCGTGTTGCCCATCAACTGGTCCAGGTCAAGCGTACACTAACGACGTGAAGCACTAGGCTACTCTCAAAATCCAAGAGCAGCCTTTGCACAACCCATCGCGTGTATGCCCCTTGTTGGACAACAAGGTGGACTGAAGCACCTGTGGAATATAAGAGAAGAACATCAATAACCTGCACATCTTACGCACACATTCAAGGAAATCCCCAGAAGCTCAAAAGTAAAGCGAATGAGCCAGGAAATATGTTGGAAGGTCCGTAGGAATCAATTAATTCCCAGGAACGTCCCAAGGTTCTTGACCCCTATTTAAAACAATCTTCTATATCCCTCCATCTCTATTCTGCTCACGTGCCTTTCTAAGCATCCCTTAAACAACTCCAGCATGCCTGCCTCCACCACCTTACTTGGCAGTGCATTCCATACCCCCACAACCCTCTGTGTGAAAAACCTCCCTCTAACATCCAAATTATACCTTGCCCCCCTCACCCTAAGCCCATGGTCCCTCATAATATTTGTTTCCCATCTAGAAAAAAGTTTACCACTGTTTATCTGTACCCTTCATAATCTTATACACCTCTATTAGATCTCCTCTCAGTCTCCATCTTTCTACAGAAAACAGCCCCAATTTGCCCAACCTTTCCTCATAACCCAGACCTTCCATACCAGGCAGCATCCTGGTAAACCTCCTCTATACTCTCTCCAGGGTCTCCGTGTCCTTCCAGCAGTAAGGCGACCAAAACTGGATGCAGTATTCCAAATGAGGTCTAACTAACGTTTTATACAAGTGTAACATTAAACGCCAGCTTTTGTACTCTATACACCTTCGTATAAAGGCTAGCGTTCCATAAGCTTTCTTCACAACCTTCTCTGTCTGTACTGCCACCTTCAAAGACTTCACACTGGGGAGAGGCCATTCACCTGCTCTCAGTACGGGGAGGGATTCACTCAGTCAACCAACCTGCGGACACACCAGCGAGTTCACACTGGGGAGAGGCCGTTCATCTGCTCTCAGTGTGGGAAAGGATTCACTGACTCATCCAGACTGTGGAGACACCAGCGCGTTCACACTGGGGAGAGGCTGTTCACCTGCTCTCAGTGTGGGAAGAGATTCACTGTGTTATCCACTTTACAGACACACCAGCGAGTTCACACTGGGGAGAGGACATTACCCTGATCTCAGTGTGGGAAGGGATTCAGCGATTCAGCCAGCCTGTGGAGTCATCAGTGTGTTCACATTGGGGAGAAACTGTTCACCAGCTCAGTGTATAGAAAGGGTTCCGAATTTCATCCCAGCTGCTGAGACACCAACACGTTCACGAATGATATTCGTGGTTGGATTCTGCTGTTACTGTTCCAGCTCTCAGTTACATCCAGGACTGCATTTTGTTCATTCTCACAGCTGGTCAGTGGGGAGAGTTTCTTTTTGCTGGACTGGCTGGTTTCATGGGTTTGCCTCCAGTGAGCTGATGCTCTTTGAGCTTTGTTGCGATTGCCTGGTTTCAGATTTAGCAAGAATTACAGAGTGACAGGGTGTAAGGAAGGTCAGAGATATTTAGTCAGTGTTTCTGTTTGAAATTCCCCAAATACCCATCCAATTTCCTTTATAATTGATTGTTTCCACTTCACCCTTGTAGGGAGCGGGTTCCAAGTCAATACCATTCGCTGCAGCAAAATATTCTTCCTCCCGTTCCTCCCCCCTGCATCTCTGACTCAAAACCTTCAATCTATCACCTCCTCATCCTTGTTCCATTAGCGAATGGAAACAACTTTTCTTTGTCCACCTTTATCTAAACTTGTCAGAATCCTGTCCACCTCTATCAAATCTCTCCTCAACCTCTTTTGCTCCGAGTGGGAACAACCCCAGCCTGACATTAATAATAAAGAACAAACTAACAGAATATGTTAATACCTGTTTTAAAGAGATTGTGAATATATTGTCTTGGACAATAATGAAATTGGGATAACTCACCTTGGGTGTGGTTGAATGGAATATATCAATCTGGGATCCACCTACAGCCAGTGAAAGCCTGGAATGTGTAGCTGGAAATCCCTCCCTAATAGCACTATGGATGTATTTACAGGCATTGTAATAGTTCAAGAAGGCAGTGTTGGGATTGACCATGGCCAAGGCAGCTACATACAGTCACATATTCTGTTATAGTTGATGGATTGTAGATTGAATGTGAGGCATTATGGGACTGGACTATAGAACATAGAACATTACAGCACAGAACAGGCCCTTCGGCCTTCGATGTTGTGCCGACCAAAATAAAAAGCAATGCCCCTCCAAACTAAACCATTTCCTATCTTGACCACATTCCTGTGACAGCTCAGTTTCTGCAATTATAGACCATTAAAGCTGCTTAGCAGGGCCCCAACAGAGGACCTGGTGAGAATGTTTACTCGGAATGAGTTGGAATTCAACTTCTTATAGACCATTAAAGTTGCTTAGCAGAGGCCCAGTAAGAAGTCTGACAACACCAGATTTAAATCCAAGCAATTTATTTGATAGTAAACTCACAAGCTTTCGAGGCTCTGTTCTTCGTCAGGTCAATGAGGTGTTCACCTGACAAAGAGAGTAACCTCGAAAGCTTGTGAGTTTACTATCAAATAAATTGGTTGGATTTAAATCTGGTGTTGTTAGACTTCTTACTGTGTTTACCCCAGTCCAACGCTGGCATCTCTACATCATAGCAGAGGCCCAACAAAAGACTTGGTGAGAATATTTACTCGGAATGAGTTGGAATTAAACTTATCCCAGGACCGGCTGGTGTTCAGCAGCTGAGATACCCGAATCTGTAAAAAGGGGGTGTCTGACCAATCAACAAACAGTGGTAGGTAGTTGGTTAAGAAATTAAGAAGCATTCCCAGGCATTGTTTAAATTCATTTATCCTAAATTTTTGCTAAAAACTGTGACTGATTTGTGACCTGATAGTCAGTGAAGTGACAGTGTACTCCAAGTAGCATTGGACTGAAAAGCGGACCCTCTGAGAGCAGATCCAAATGATTATTATCTTACCCCATCATGGCCAGTGAAAGATGAGAGCTCGAGTGGGGATCAGACACGTCTCGTACCTGTCATTTGGAAACTAAGATTGCAAAACCTATTGATAAAATAGTTCGAGAATAGAGCCATTTCAAATCTGGATGACACTTCATAAGAGCTCTTATAAAGGGTCATCCAGACTTGAGACATTGGCTGTATTCTCCCTCCACAGATGCTGTCAGACCTGCTGAGATTTTCCAGTATTTTGTGTCATTGTTTCAGATTCCAGCATCCGCAATATTTCACTTTTATGATAAAATGAGATTTGAAATCCCCACGACCCTCCCCCATAACAGAAGGAGCGGTGGGAGAGGAAAAAAGGACAAGAACAAAGAAGTCTGGCTTCTGATTCTCCGAGCGCATGTAGAATTAACAAAATGAGTGAATCAGTTTATAAAGCACAAAAGTTACCCATCCCTAATAATAACTGATCAAATTATAATAATTAGGTTGACTAATGTCACAAAAAGTGAATAGATGAAGTTTAAAATCAAGTTTATTTTGCTGTTAGAAAAGTTTGTTTAAATTATGTAAAGTGACATAATTGCGTGCCAAGTTTTTTCTGCTCACTCCCCACCCCTTTAGGCTCTGTAGAAAAGTTAACCTTTCAGCAGTCAGTTGATTTGTTTTTAAATCACTCAGAAACTCATGTCTATTTTAGTTTATAATTGTGGATTTATTCAGACTCGTTAAATCTGGAAATTTTAAATGTGGCCCGGAGGAATTTGGAATAACTGTGAGAATTCTCTCGTTGTCACCTCAACCCCAGATAAAGAACAAAAAATTTACAGCTGGTAATGGTAACTCAATAAACTGTTTGTCGATTGAATCAGGCTTGAGTGTTGAATGATTCTTCTGAGTTCATTGTTCCCCCCCCGCCTCCAACGCACTGGGTACATTACCACTGGAGACCAGATATTGCCAAAACCTTCAGACAATACAAAGACTCACAAAAGCCAGTGTCCCAGTTTAAAGACTTTTCTTCTATTTGACCGACGATCAAAGGGAAACATTATTGGACAGTGTAATACCACTCAAGAACAGAAGCGTCCTGATCTCTGAAATAACTCTGACGTAAAATGCTTAGGGTAGTTCAATTATATATTCTTCAACTCAAATTCTCCCACCTTTTATTAGGTGTGAACCAATCGTTTTCCATACAAAAAATAATTAATTACACAAGTCATATACTTTAGCCAATTGCATTTTACCCTCTGACACAATGGGGTTTAATTTGTGCATAGAATCCGGATGCTTCCTCTCCCTATTGCTGACATACTTCCCCTATTGCTTAGCAACCCCAGATACTTAGCTATAAAGATCATAGTTACTGTTCCCACCAGCTCTGACTCTGCCACTGGCAATGCAGACCAAGAACTCAGTAAGAATTTAGCAACACCAATTTATAATCCAACCGATTTATTTGATAGTAAAAACGCGAGCTTTCAACACTCTGTGTCTTCCTCAGGCAAATGCAGTGTTCTGGTCTGTTCAGACCAATACAGATGTTGCTGTGTGGGAAGGCCCTGCCTGATGTGGACAGTGTGAATGAATCCTATTCATGAAGCTGCCTTCAAAACCTTTCTGTTAGAAACGTCACTTCATTCCCGAGCTCCCATTGGTCCATCTCCCCGCAGACAGACAATGAGGGGCGGAGCCCCACGCGGGGGTGGGGCGGGGCTTGGCCCTCCAGCCGCGCTGAGCTGCTGTCCAATGGGAAAGGCTGGAAGACCCGGACAGACAATCGTCAGTGCGCCGGCTCTGTCCCGGGCCCGGCCTCACATCCGCACATGCGTACTTGTAATTCACCGCCCCTCACCAGCTCTGGCCAATAGGAAGAGTTGGAGGACCGGAAAGCCTCAGGTCTTCCAGCCAATCAGAGCGCGGGCTTTGTGTGAATGAAAATGAAGCTTCAGATAGACTCAAACTTCCCCTTGTGGCCAAACATCTGTGAGTAAAACACGTTCTTTTTCTTCCCTTTTCCATTTCTTTTCTCATTCTGTGGTTAACTGGGAACTTAAAGCAACTGAAGGGAGAGGAAGTGAATCCAAGGAAGCTGCAGACTCTGGAAAGGTTGGCCCAGGTCTCTCTCTTAAAGAATTGGCATCCTTTGCTCCCTCAGCTTGACTCATTTAATTGTTTGGCTAACAGGATGGCCTGTTTCCTGATGTTCACATTTGAAGGCTGGTTTCCTCCACCAGAGATGTCTGACATTTAAGGGAACAATAGATTAATATAGGACAGCGATGTGTCTAGTTTTGTTTTGTTGTACAAGTTGGATTTTATTTATGGTCTTGTAATAAAGTACGTTTATTTGAAGAGAAAGCGAAGATGAGGTGGGATTTCTTCACTCAACATGTGGTGAAGTTTTGGAATTCTTTACCCAAGACTGTAAAACTCAGTCACCAAGAATAT
Source organism: Sphyrna mokarran (assembly GCA_024679065.1). Classification (NCBI taxonomy): domain Eukaryota; kingdom Metazoa; phylum Chordata; class Chondrichthyes; order Carcharhiniformes; family Carcharhinidae; genus Sphyrna; species Sphyrna mokarran. The sequence continues at coordinate 4,261,050 of JAGIQG010000040.1, read as the reverse complement.
TCAAGTGAGGGTTTGCTAGGTTTCTAGATATTCAAGATATTCAAGATATCAAGACATATCAACAGTGGGGAAAATGGTGCTTAGATACATCTGCGTGGTATGGTGGCTTAGTGGTTATCACGGCTGTCTCAAAGCATCAGAGACCTGGGTTCGATTCCTAGCTTGAGTCATTCTCTGTGCGGAGATTGCATGATCTCTTTGTGGATATCTTCCAGTGCTCCGGTTTCCTCCCACAATCCAAAGATGTGTGGATTGGATTGATTGGCCATGATAAATTGCCCCTCAGTGTTGGGGGATTCGAAGTGTAAATATGGGGTTTACAGGGATTGGATCTGGTTGGGATTGTTGTTGGTGCAGGCTCAATGGGCCTAATAGCCTCCTTCTGTACTGTAGATTCCATGATTCTATGAATGGTTCAGCAGACTTGAATTGCTGATTGCAATTCCATTGTAGTTATGGTTTCTATGTGTTGGACAGGAAGCAATGAGCATGGACTGGTCAATCAGCCTGAATCAATCAGCCCCAATTAGGAGAATTGGGAGGCTGAATATTAGATACAGCAGATTGAGAATGGAGGGAGAGTGTATTGCATGGAGATTTACAGCTTTTGGGGAATGAGAGAGGAAAGAATGCTCCATAGAAACTAGAATTGTTTGTTTTGAATTTCTATCCTGTCGTGATAGTGATGGCTTTTGTAAATTCCTCCCACAGGAAATCAGAAAGTGAAGATTTACAGACACAAATCTCAAACCACATCTCACATCAATATCTGACAATATTCATCTGGATCTGAATATCATCGGCCTTTAAATCTAAAAGAAGAAATATTTCTCATTTCTGTCTGCTTCAGAAGATTTTATACATCAGCATCACTGGAAAAGCACCGAGACACACACGCACTCAACTGCGAGTGTTCCAGTGCACTGACTGTGGAAAGAGCTTTAACCAGTTAGACAGCCTGAAAATACATTGCGGCTTTCACAGCGGGAGAAACTGTACCTGTGTTCTGTGTGAGATTCAACTGATTGTTTAACCTGGAGAGTCACAAGGACACCCGCACCATGGAGAAACCGTGGAAATGTGGCGATTGTGGGAAAGGATTCAAAGCTCCTTGTAAACTGGAAATTCATCGGCGAAGTCACACTGGGGAGAGGCCATTCACCTGCTCTGTGTGTGGAAAGGGATACAGTCGTTTTTCCAACCTGTGGACACACCAGCGCATTCATACTGGGGAGAGACCATTCATCTGCTCTCAATGTGGGAAGGGATTCACTTTGTCATCCAGCCTGCAGAGACACCAGCAAGTTCACACTGGGGAAAGACCGTTCACCTGCTCTGTGTGCGGGAAGGGATTCAGTCGGTTATCCAACCTGTGGACACACCAGCGTGTTCATACTGGGGAGAGACCATTCACCTGCTCTCAATGTGGGAGGGGATTCAGTCGGTTATCTAATCTGTGGACTCACCAGCGAGTTCATAGTGGGGAGAAACCGTTCACCTGTTCTCAGTGTGGGAAGGGATTCACTAACTTATCCAACTTGCAGAGACACCAGCGAGTTCACACTGGGGAGAGGCCTTTCACCTGCTCTCAGTGTGGGAAGGGATTCACTGACTCATCCAGCCTACAGAGACACCAGCGAGTTCACACTGGGGAGAAGCCGTTCACCTGCTCTCAGTGTGGGAAGGGATTCACTGACTTATCCAACTTGCAGAGACACCAGCGAATTCACACTGGGGAGAGGCCGTTCACCTGCTCTCAGTGTGGGAAGGGATTCACTGACTCATCCAGCCTGCAGACACACCAGCGAGTTCACACTGGGGAGAGGCCATTTGTCTGCTCTCAATGTGGGAAGGGATTCAGCGTCTCATCCATCCTACTGAGACACCAGCGGGTTCACAAGTGATTCTAGGGGTTGGATTCTGCTGTTACTGTTTCAGCTCTCAATTATATCCAGGACTGCATTTTGTTCATTCTGACAGTTGGTCAATGGGGAGGGGTGGAGGATTTCTTTCTGTTGGACTGGCCAGTCTCACAACTTTGTCTCCAGTGGGCTGATGCTGTTTGAATCTTGTTGGGAATACATGATTTCAAATTTCACAAGAATGACAGAGTGACAGGGTATTAGGAAGGTCAGAGATATTTAGTCAACATTTCTGTTTCAAACCCTCCAAATGCCCATCCAATTTCCCTTGTAATTGTTTATTGTCTCCATTTCCTCTGCCCTCGTAGGTAATGAGTTCCCGATCATTACTATTCACTGCATCAAAATATTCTTCCTCACATTCCTCCCTGCATCTCTGACTCAAAACCTTAAATCTGTGCCATCCTCGTCCTTGTCCCATCAGTGAATGGGAACAACTTTTTTTTGTCCACCTCATCTAAACCTGTCAGAATCTTGACTACCTCTTTCAAATCTCCCCTCAACCTCCTTTGCTCCAAGGGGAACAACCCCAGCCTGATATCGACAATAAAGAACAAACTAACAGAATATGTTAATATCTGAGAGTAGATTCTAATGGTTATTATCTTACCCCATCATGGCCAGTGCAAAATCAGAGCTCAAGTGGGGACCGGACAGGTCTCTTACCTGCTACTTGGAAACTAAGAACAAGAGACTTATTGATTAAATGATTTGAGAACAGAACCAACATTTTCAGACACAGAATCATAGAAACCCTACAGTGCAATCTGGATGACCCTTCGTAAGAGTCCTTATGAAGGGTCATCCAGACTCAAAACATTGGTCCTATTCTCTCTCCACAGACGCTGTCAGACTTGTTGAGATGTTCTAGCATTTTCTGTTTTTGCTTCAGATTCCAGCATCCACAGTCTTTAACTTTTACGATAAAATGTTTAATCAAAATAGAGGCAAAAAGGGTAAGGATGATAAAGTTTGTTTCTGATTCTCCGAGTCCATATAGAATTTAAAAAAATGAGTGAACCAGTTTATAAAGGACAGAAGTTCTTCATCCCTAACAAAAACTGATCAAATTAAAATAATTAAGGTGAGGGATGTAACAAAATTAATAGATGAAGTTTAAAATCAAATTTGTTTTTTTGTTAGAAAGTTTTTGAAACTCTGTAAAGTGATGTAATTGTGTGCCAGGTTTTTTTCTGCTCATTCCCCATCTCCTTTAGATTCTGCAGAAAGATTAACCCTTTCAGCAGCCAGTTCATTTGTTTTTAAATCACCTGAAAACTCATGTATATTTTATTTTATAATTGAAGGTTTATTGGAATTGACTAAGGTAGGTATTTGACATTTTTAATGGATTGAAAAGAGGTCTTGAGAAGGCAATTTGGTGGAGGGAGATGTTTATAAAGGGGTGTTGAGGGCTGTTAGTTTTACAAGTTTTATAAGAACATAAGAAATAGGAGCAGGAGTAGGCCATCCAGCCCCTCGAGCCTGCCCCACCATTTAATAAGATCATGGCTGATCTGTAGTGGTTCAGTACCACTTTCCCATTTTCTTCCTGTAACCCTTAATTCCCTTGTCAATTAAAAACCTATCCACTCTTGACTTGAACACTTTCAGTGAGGAAGCTTCCACCACCTCATCAGGCAGAGAATCCCAAAGATTCACCACCATCTGCGTGAAGAAACCCCTCCACAACTCCGATCTGAATTTCAGAGCCGTGACTTCATGCCCTGGTCTGAGAAGGATGGAGAGAAGTCTGTTCAATTGTTAAAGTGAAGCTTTCTCCATTAACTCTTAATCTATACTTTGCGTTTTATCTTTCTGACTTGTTAGATTTTTAATGGTTGATAAAGTTTCTGAGTTCACCATTTAAAGTGTTCTTTCTTGCCATATGGTTAAGTCAGTGGAACTTGGGTTGATTTACAATTAAGAAAGTTGTTGTAAACAAGAGTCAATCTTAGTTCAAATAAATCAAAGTTTTCAGAACTGGAATGCTAGTCTTTATTATGAGAGAAATTGAACATAGGTATAAAGATGTTATGCTTCAGTTATACAGGGCGTTGCTGAGACTGCATCTTGAATACTGGGTTGCAGCTTTTAAGAAATGATACAAATGTATTGAAAGGGGTTCAGAGGAAGTTTAAAAGATTGCTTTCCAATTCTTGACCCTCACAGTATAAACGTTGTCTGATTTTCCTTGTCTTCAGCTCTGACAAAGGGTCATCCTGACTTGAAATGTTGTCTCTATTCTCTCTCTACAAATGCTGTCAGATTTGCCGAAATTGTCCAGCATTTTCTGTTTCTGTTTCAGATTCCCGGAACAGCAGAATTCTGCCTTTATGCCAATTCTTGTTGCAAAAGGGAATCAAAAATATCGGGTGTAGAACTAGAATATAAGGAACTTAACACAAACAGATCAGCCATGATCTAAATAAATGGGAGAGCAGACTCAAAGGGACAAATGGCCTACTTGTGCTCCTGTGTCGAATGTTGGTCACAAATTCCTGAGAATTGTGAAACAAGGCTGGAAGATTCGCCTTGCTTGTGTTAGTGAGAAAATGTCCAGGAGAACCATCACTTTGAATGACAATTCTGGAATTAAAAGATTGCCAGACTGGAAAAGGAAAACAATAGAAATAAACCCTCAGGAGTGAAGAATCACTTTGGACTCATTCTTAGAGAATTGAGTGTCAACATTCCAAGGCAGAGTAAAATATAGTGTAAATTGATTGGGACATTTGATTGCGTTAAGAGCAAAATTGCAAAATTCAATTTTACAGCTTCCCTCCAAAAAAGCAATCATTGTTGCCTCCAGTTTGTTGACTTGAAGTTTTGTTGTGCGATTCTTTAATTTACTCACTGGGGTTAGAATTCATTTTTCTTAAATTGTTGATCATTACAGAGATCCTAACAGTTCATTTAAAGTCCCAAGTTTTGACTTTCCATTTGAGCCTGGGGCACCTTTCTTTCTCTCTATTGCTCTTGTCAAGCCAGGCAATGGAACTGAGGGCTGAATTTAGCTGAGAATAACGGGGACTGTGCCCAGTTAGAAAACTGCCATTGGCATCGCACTAATAGAGAGACAGGAAGGTGCTGGAGGACTGAGTGGGAAAAGGGCCTCCAAGCAATTGTTATATCGTTCACTCAGCTAAAGAGAAACCTGTTTCCTTAAGTACATACAGTAAGAAGTCTCACAACACCAGGTAAAAGTCCAACCAGTTTGTAGAAGGTTCCACACACCTGATGAAGGCACAGCGATTCCGAAAGCTTGTGGGATTACTATTGAATAAACTGGTTGGACTTTAACCTGGTGTTGTGAGACTTCTTACTGTGTTTACCCAGTCCAATACCAGCACCTCTACATCTTTAAATACATACACAGTGTAATGAAATCTGTCCGTTTTAACCTGCACAAAAGCAGGAGGCTGAGATTGACAGCTTGCAGGAAGAGACCATTCAGCTCATCATGCCCCTGCTATCTCTTTGAAAGGATTCTGATTTATCCAACTCCTCTGCTCTTTCCCCACAGCCCTGCAAATTTTTCCCTTTCAAGTCTCTACCCTTTCAAAAGATTCTATTGAATCTGCTTTCAGGCAGATCAGAACAACTTGCTGTGTCAAAAAATAAAATATAATCTTGTAACATAAACAGGGCCTAGTTTTATGGCTGATAAAATTGGATATCCTAAATTAAAGAATTGGGCATATTTAAAATCAAATACAATCAAACCTCAGGCAGGCCGGTTGTACAATACACAAACCTGTCTGGGCCTGAATCATCCCCCTCCTATCAAAGGGCCTTGCACCCTACTGATACTTAGCAGGAGATCATTGCACCCCATTGAAATGCATCTGCCTATTGTTAGAAACCCAGATTGGGCAGACTTTCTGTCACCGAGAGTTCCTGCAGTTGGCTTAATCTGATAACAGGTCACATGTAAACAGCAGCATGGAGATGGCCCCCAGGGGGGGGGTGGAGCCTGGTGTCCTGTCAGGCAGACATCAAGAAATTCACTGGGTATTGGAGCCACCCCTCCTGGGACCTCATTGGCTGGAAGCCAGAGAAGTTTCTGGAAAGGCAAGCAGGCAGGGGATAAAGGAACACACTTTCAGACACCAGCGGGGAAGACTCGGTGAGGGAGGTGACTCTTGACCATTTGGAAGCTGACCAGGGAAGGAAGGAAGAAGCTGCCATCGAGACTCACCTTCATGATGATGGACCAGAGGCAACAAAGAAGAAAGAATAAAACAGCACGGGAAACAGGCCCTTCGGCCCAACGAGCCTGTGCCGCCACCCTGATGTTCCCACCTCTACCCGCGATCCCTGTCTATGTTTATAGATCTATGGATTAAAAACCAAATTTGAGACAATTTAGGGAGAATTTGTTTTGCCAATTAGCCTAAGAGCACATCTTTGGGATGTGGGAGGAAACCGGAGCACCCGGAGAAAACCCACGCAAGCACGGGGAGAATGCGCAAACTCCCACAGACACAGGCCCAAATCCATGTATCTGCACAGCACAGCGATAGTCACTGAGCTGTCGTGTTGCCCATGAAATGGTCCAGGTCAAGCGTACATTAACGACGTGAAGCACGAGGATACTCTCAAAAAAAATCCAAGAGCAGCCCTCTCACGACCCATTGCGTGTATGCCCTTCGTTAGACAACAAGGTGGACCAAAGCATCTGTAGGATAAAAACAAGTACATCAATATCATCATCTATTTACACACTTGCCAGGGACTCCCAAGGCTCACGATCCCTATTTTAAATCAGTTTTCTATACCCCTCCATTCCCATTCTGATCATGTGCCCATCTAAGTATTTCTTAAATAACTCCAGAGTACCTGCCTCCAACTCAGAGAATCGAGCCTGCAGTTTTAACCAAACCATCTTTGCGGGTGGTATATCTGATTTTGGGATATCCTCTTGTTTTATGTGGGTAATTTAAGGATTAGTTGTGTAATTGTTAATAAACTTGTTGAATCTTTACTTGTGTTTGTCCACCTTGCAAATAAAGGCACCGGGGTAAAACATTGGAGCAAACAAACTGGTTGAAAGAATCAGAGATTTTAAATTACAACAATCTCATCTCCCCCTCTGGCTCCTTTGCCAATTACCTTCGAGAGACTCACGTTCTGTTAAAGACTCTGCCAACCCCTCTCACCCACTTTCCCTCAAGTCCATCAATCTCATCAGGAAAAGTCCAGCAACACCAAGTATTTTTACTGATAAAAGTTTATTAATGAAACAGAAAGTGGTTAAAACAAACAGAAAATGACTTGAGGATCAAAGCCAACCAGAGTAAAAGGATATTCACAATGTTCTGGACACAAACGGTTTCCCGTTAATTCATCTGTACCTGTTCCCTGACCTCTTTTGTGGTAAAGGCAGAATTCTCTGGATAGTAAATTTAATACGAAGTTTATTGAATGAAAAAGTTTTACTGAACAACTTTAAGACATTGACTTTTACAACTTCATGTGGGTGATCAGTCCGTAGAAGCGTAACCCTCTCTGGCTCCTTCTTTCACAGGAATTCAGCCTCGGGAGTCTGGCTCCTTCTCTGTCGGGAATTTCTTTGGAACTCAGCCTCGGGAATCTTCAATATTTGACTCGCCGGGAAGACCTTCAGAACCTCTACTTTTATCCCCAAAGTGACGATTACCTCACGTCAGAGTTGGGCCTGTTGTATCATGACAATTGGTCAATTTGATCGATCGATTAATTTAATGGGATCCTCAATTACTAATACCGCCTTCTCTCATTATCTTAGACACGAATACAAGAGAACTGGTTCATACTATCCCTTTAGCTGTTTCTGTACAATCCCTTATTTACACAGTTTCAAACGTTGAAGCTAATCAGAGCTTAAAGGTCTCTCTCGCCAGTACATTTATCCTCATGCACATTCTTTATATACACAGCAATTAAACTTTTACAGCAAATAAAACTCAACTCTTTCACTATAATTACTGATTTGTTGATTAACTAGAACTCATTTAAGGCTAATGACTTTCTCATTTGTTAATGACTGGTAGCTAATAAATAACTACCAGTTGGGGCAGCTCTCTTCACTAAATCACCACTCCAACTGCTCCTCTGGAAACAATGAGGTCGAACCCTCTTTAACCTTTTAAAGGAACAAAAACCTTCCCAGGTCTCACTGGGGCCTAATTTTGGTTTTACACGCCCGGCTGAGAAAAAATGTCATGAAACCGGACAGTCCAGCAGAAAGAAACCCTCCGACCCTCCCATTTCACCATCTGTCAGAATGAACAGGGTTCAATCCTGGATGTGATTAACAGCAGCAATAACAGCAGAATCCAACCCCTATGATTACTTGTGAGCTCGCTGGTGTCTCAGCAGGAGTGATAAACTGGTGAATTTCTTCCCACACACAGTAGCTGTGAATGGACTGGTAGATCATCAGTTCCCGAGAGCTTTTGAAACCATTCCCACACTCAGAGCATTTAAAGGGTCTCCCCTGGGTGTGAGGGACATTGTGCATCAGCAGCTGGGGTATCGAGTGAATCCTTTCGCACACACACAGCAGGTGAATAGTCTCTCCCGGAGTGAACTCGCTGGTGTCTCCTCAGTGTGCATGCTCTTCCAAACCTCTTTGTGCAGAGAGAGCAGCTGAACGGTCTCTCCCCAGTGTGAATGCGCTGGTGGTCTATCAGATGCTCAGAAACTTTGAAGCTACTCCCACAGTCAGAGCATTGAAAGGGTCTTTCCTGGGAGTGAGTGACTTTGTGTCTCTGCAGGCTGGATAACCGAGTGAATCTGTTCCCACACTCGGAGCAGGTGAACGGTCTCTCCCCGCTGTGAACTCGCTGGTGGCTCAGCAGGGTGGATGACTGAGTGAATCCCTTCCCACACTCGGTGCAGGTAAATGGTCTCTCCTCACTGTGAAGACGCTGGTGTGTCAACAGGGTGTATGACTGACTGAATACCTTCCCACACACAGAGCAGATGAATGGTCTCTCCCTGGTGTCTCTGCAGTGTGGATGACCTCTTAAACCTCTTTGAGCAGTGAGAGCAGCTGAACGGTCTGTCCTCAGTGTGAATGCGCTGGTGGGACACAAGTTCCCCGGAAATTCTGAATTCACTCCCACAGTCCGAGCATTTAAAGGGCCTCTCGCTGGTGTGAATGATTTTATGACTCAGCAGGTTGGATAAATTAGTGAATCCCTTCCCGCACACAGAGCAGGTGAATGGCCTCTCTCCGCTGTGAACTCGCTGATGTGTCAGCAGGGCAGATAACTGAGAGAATCCCTTCCCACAGTCAGAGCAAGTGAACGGTCTCTCCCCGGAGTGAACTCGCTGGTGGTTCCGCAGGTTTGAGGGTGATCTAAATCTCATTGTGCAGTGAGAGCAGCTGAATGGTCGGTCCTCAGTGTGAATGCGCTGGTGGGACATCAGATCCCGAGAACTTTTGAAGCAACTCTCGCAGTCAGAGCATTTAAAGGGTCTCTCATTGGTGTGAGTGACTTTGTGTGTCAGGAGGGCAGATGACCGAAAGAATCCCTTCCCACACACACTGCAGGTGAACGGTCTCTCCCCAGTGTGAATTCGTTGGTGTGCCCGCAGTTCAGAGGACCGAGTGAATCCCTTCCCACAGATGGAGCAGCTGAACGGTCTCTCCCCAGTGTGAACTCGCTGGTGTCTCCGCAATGTAGATGACCATTTAAATTTCATCATGCAGTGAGAGCAGCTGAACGGTCTCTCCTCACTATGACTGCGCTGGTGGGACACCAGTTCTCCAGAGCTTTTGAATCCGCTCCCACAGTCAGAGCATTTAAAGGGTCTCTCACTGATGTGAGTGAGATTGTGACTCTGCAGGTGGGAGAACTTAATGTATCCCTTTCCACAGACTGAGCAAGTGAAGGGTCTCTCCCGAGTGTGACTGCGTTGATGAATTTCCAAGTCACAGGGCAACATGAATTCTTGTCCACAATCGTCACATTTCCACAGTTTCTCCATGACGCATGCGTCCTTATGACTCGCCAGGTTTGATGATCAATTGAATCCTTGTCCACACACAGAACACGTGTACGGTCTCTCTCTCTCCACTGTAAATGGTGCAATGTTGTTTCAGCCTGCGTAACTGGTTAAAGCTCTTTCCACTATCAGTGCACTGGAACACCCTCAATCGGGTGTGTTCCAGTCATACTCATGTTTAAAATCTTCTTAAGCAAACAGATCAGAGAAACATTGCTTTTCTAGATTCAAAGCTTGATGATATTCAGGTCCCAATAAATCAAATGACTCTGTCAAATCTTGATGTGAAATTTAGTTTGAAATTTCTGTCTGTAAATCCTCACCTCTTGATAGCTATGAAAGAAATTTATAACAGACATCAGTGTCAGTACAGGATAGAAAATCAGAACAGACAATTCTTGTGTCTATGGAGCATTCTTTCCTCTCTCTCATTCCCCAAAAGCTGTCAATCTCCATTCCACACACTCTCCCTCAATTCTCACTCTGCTGTCCTGCATATACAACCTCCCAAGTCTATTGATTCAGGCTGATTAACGGATTCATGCTGACTACTTTCTGTGTTGGACACAGAGATCTGAAAACCTACGTGGAATGACTGGCCTACACGCTAGAAATTAAAATCTGTGCCATGTGTGGGATTGAATTACTGGATTGGAAGAGGAGAAGGATGTGGGGAAAAATTTTATTTCAGTGCTGAAAAGTCATGACCTGGAACCCGCTGCCTCATGCAAATGAACCATGATTGATCTTCAAGCTGAAGCCACGTTAAAGTTTTACATTTGGACATCAATGAGCAGCCTGATGATGTGTGTAATGCACTGTATTACCTGGTTATAAATACATGAGGAGGATTTTTATTTAGGCAGCAGGTGGTGACCTAGAAGTTCAAAATTGAAGCTGAAAATGGAAAGGGGGAGAAAAGAAGTGTTTTACTCACAGATGTTAGAGACAGGAGGAAGTTTGAATCAGTCTGAAGCTCAATCTTCATTCAGAGAGAGAGCAGCAGCAGCAGCTTTACTGGACTGGAATGAGCGGGTGAACAAGCTCATTGTCCCAACTTCCGCATTCAGACAATGGGGAAGCTCTGACTGGCTGAAGGACAAGAGTCCTTCCGGTCCTCCAACTCTTCCCATTGGTCAATACGTCAGCATGAGAGTCGGGGCTTGGCACGCCCCCGCATATGCGCAGTTTCCCCTCTCCCTTGGACATGCGCAGTCCCGGGCCGGGGGGGGGGGGGGGGGAGATCACCGAGCGGCTTCTCGCTCTGCCCGGAGCCGCCAGCCGCTTGTCTGGAAACCTTGGCTCGAGGAGGGGAGGGGGAGGGGAACAAAGGGGGGGGGCGGGGCTCCCGGGAGGGAACAATGGGTGGGGCGGGGCTCCCGGAGGGGAACAATGGGCGGGGGCGGGGCTCCCGGAGGGGAACAATGGGTGGGGGCGGGGCTCCCGGGAGGGGAACAATGGGTGGGGGCGGGGCTCCCGGGTCCGCGCGCAGGAGATCCCACCCCCTGACCTTGGAGAGTGAAAACTTCCTGCTGTCTGCAACATCTGTGAGTAAAACACTTTCTTTTGTCCCCCTTTCTATTTCTTTTCTCATTCTGGGGGAAACTGGGAACTTGCAGCTACTGAAAGGAAAGGAAGTGAATCCAGTCTGTACATTCCACAGGTGAGAACTCTCCATTCCCTGACGAAGGGGCAAACCCTGAAAGCTTGTGGGTTTATTATCAAATAAACTGGTTGGATTTTAACCCGGTGTTGTGAGATTTCTTACTGTATTCCACACATTGTCAGTCCAGTCAGATGGACGTATATCTGTCTGGCAGCCTGCATGGAGATTTTTAGTTCTCTGTGTCCAAGACAGGATGTGGAGGTGACAACAGTAAGAACACAATAAGAATTCTCAGTAAGAAACCCTGAAAGCTTGTGGGTTTATTATCAAGTAAACTGGTTGGACTTTAACCTGGTGTTGTGAGACTTCTTACTGTGTCCAGAACTGGAAGCAGTGAGCATTTAGATGGTGGCATAGTGGTATTGTCACAGACCCAGAGTAACGCACTGGAGACAGGCTTCAAATTCCACCATGGCAGGTGGTGAAATTCGAATTTAGGGTGATACGATGGTACAGTGGTTAGCACTGTGGCTTCACAGCACCAGGGACTGGAATTCAATTCCAGCCTCGGGTCACTGTCTGTGGAGAGTTTGTACATTCTCCCATGTCTGTGTGGGTTTCCTCTGGGTGCTCCGGTTTCTTCCCACAAAGCAAAGATGTGCGGGTCAGATGGATTGGCAATGCTAATTTGACTTTAGTGTCAGGGGATTAGTGAGGTAAATACATGGGGATAGGACCTGGGATTGAGGTCGGTGCAGACTCTGTGGACTGAATGGCCTCCTTCTGTACTGTAGAGATTTTACGAATCTAATTAATTCTATGATCTGTCAATCAGTACCTTAAGTAGAATTGGGAGGGGGAATATTAGATACAGCAGAGTGAGTGGGATGGAGATTTACAGCTTTCAGAGAATGAGAGAGAAAAGAATCTTCTGTGGAAACTAGAATTATCTGTTCTGAATTTCTATCCTATGCTGACAGTGATTATTTTTGTAAACCCTTTTCACAGGATACCAGAAGATGGAGGATTTGCAGACAGATGTCTCAAATCAAACATTAAGTCAAGATCTGACAATCACTCAATTCATTGGGACTTGAATATTATCAGTGTTTAATTCTAGAAGGAGAAATATTTCTCTCTTCCGTCTACTTCGAAAGACTTTAAACATCAGTGTGACTGGGAAGTTACTGAGAGACACACAAACATCCGAGTGAATGTTCCATTGCACTGGCTGACTGTGGAAAGAGCTTTAACCAGTTACACAGCCTGAAAATACATCGCGGTGTTCACAGCGGGCAGAGACTACCCGTGTTCTGTGTGAGATTTAACTGATTGTTTAACCTGGAGAGTCACAAGGACACCAGCACCATGGAGAAACCGTGGAAATGTGGGGAATGTGGGAAGGGATTTAGGTTCCCATTTCAGCTGGAAATTCATCAGCGCGGTCACACTGGGGAGAGACCATTCACCTGCTCTGTGTGTGGGAAGGGATTCACTCAGTTATCCAGACTGCGTGCACACAATCTCACTCACACCCAGGAGAGACCCTTTAAATGCTCCGACTGTGGGAGCGGTTTCAAAAGCACTGCAGAACTTGTAACCCATCAGCGCATTCACACTGGGGAGAGACCATTCAACTGCTCTCACTGCTCAAAGGGATTTAAGAGGTTATACACTCTGCAGAGACACCAGCGAGTTCACACTGGGGAGAGACCATTCACTTGCTCTGTGTGTGGGAAGGGATTCGCACAGTCATCCAGTCTACTGAGTCACAAAATCACCCACACCAGTGAGAGACCCTTTAAATGCTCTGAGTGTGGGAGCAGCTTCAAACGTGCTGCAGATCTGAGGGACCACCAGCGCAATCACACTGAGGAGAATCCGTTCAGCTGCTCTCACTGCGCAAAAAAATTTAGAACGTCATCCACACTGCGGAAACATGAGCGGGTTCACACCGGGGAGACACCTTTCACCTGCACCGTGTGTGGGAAGGGATTCACTCAGTTAAGCCACCTCTGGAGACACCAGCGAGTTCACACGGGGGAAAGGCCATTTACCTGCACTGTGTGTGGGCAGGGATTCACTCAGTTAAACAATCTCCTGAGACACCAGCGAGTTCACACGGGGGAGAGGCCGTTCACCTGCACCGAGTGTGGGCAGGGATTCACTCAGTCATCCGATCTGCAGATACACCAGCGAATTCACACCGGGGAGAAACCATTCATCTGCTTGTGTGTGGGAAAGGATTCAATGATTCATCCACCCTGCGGGCACACCAACAAGTTCACACTGGGGAGAGACCGTTCAAATGCGCTCAGTGTGGGAAGGGATACATTCACTCTTCCGACCTGCAGACACACCAGCGGATTCACACTGGGGAAAAGCCGTTCAGTTGCTCTCATTGCACAAGGAGGTTTCTTCGGTCGTCGACCTGCTGACACACCAGCGAGTTCACACCGGGGAGAGACCGTTCACCTGCTCTCACTGCACAAAGAGGTTTCATCGATCATCTGACCTGCTAAAACATCAGCCAGTTCACACTGGGGAGAAACCATTCACCTGCTCGGTGTGTGGGAAGGGATTCACTCAATCATCCAGCCTACGGGTTCACCAGAGGGTTCATAGCAGGAGTGACTGCTCACCTGCTCCGTGTGTGGGAAGGGATTCACTCAGCCAGTAAACTTGGTGAGACACCAGCAAGTTCACAACTGATTCCAATTCTGGGATTATTCTTGTGAATCTTTGTTGTGCCTTTTCCTCTGTCTCCGTTTTTCCAAATTGAGATCACAAATATCGACAATACTCCCAGTGTAGTCTTGTGATAAAAATATAGACTGGTTCGGTGAAATGTCGATAAGAGGTAGAATTGATACCTAATGAGGGCTTTATACTTCAGAACTGAATACAGGGCTTATTGTTACTAACAGGTAAAGAAGGATTAAAACCATTGACCAGAACCCTTTTCACTCACACATGGACATCTCTGAGTTTGACACACACCAAATGGAACATTACACAAGGGGCTGGAATTCACTGGAATTTCTGAACAACCTTTCAATAGAAATGTCCTAGTACAGACTGTGAGAGAGGACACAACAGACAGCAAGAACCAGGAGAAACCTTTAACCCAGAGAGTGTTCAGGACACTGGTGCCAGGTTTGTGTCTGTCTTTATGAGCCCATAAAATAGTCCAAAGATGTGCAGGATAGATGGATTGGCCTTGTCAAATTGACGCTAATGTTAGGGGGAATTAGCAGGGTAAATGTATAGGATTACAGGAATAGGGCTTTGGTGGGATTATGGTCAGTACAGACTCGATGGAACAAATGGTCTCCTTCTACATTATAAGGATCCTATGATTCTATGAATACAATTAGACATGTTTTAGATGGTGATTATCTGTGTTAGTCTGCATTTATAAACCCATTAAATTCTGTTGCGGATTCAATAAGTTGCCAATATCCGCACAGTGTCAAAATACAAACATTTCTTTCCTCTCGTTGCATCCTAAACTACAACAGTTCTGATTCATAGAACATAGAACAATACAGCACAAACAGGCCCTTCGGCCCACGAGTTCCCTAAAACATTTCAGGCTGAGATCAGAGCGAAGATAATATAGCTGCAACAATGAGGTTCAGATAATGTTCAGCAACAAACTGCAATCATGCCGACGTCTCTCTCCCTAAAAGAAAAAGTTTGATTAATGTTCCTGCCCGGTTTCAAACTAGAGACCTTTTGCAGATTAGGCGAGTGTGATAACCAGTACACTACAGAAACAACTAACTGCACCCAGGAGCCAATCGACCTGTCTGCAATGTTCAACTCTGCTGCGGTGCTGCAGGGTCTGATGTTTCGACTGAGAACCCCTGTCACTTAACACAGGAAGACAAACATTAATTCCCACCTAATGTCTAAACTTATCTTGAACTTTAAATTTAAAAGTGTTTATCCAACCTAAGAGAGCAATGATTTCTACTCAATCATTAATGCATCATTCCCATCTTCCTTCCAATAATTTCAGCCAATTTTACCTAGAATTATTTCATGGTATCATAGAATTCCTACAGTGCAGAAAAGGCCATTCTGCCCATCGAGTCTGCACCGACTCTCTGACAGAGGCTCCTCCACTACCCTATCCCAGAACATCACACTTTTCTCATAGCTAACCTTGCTCACCTGAGGGGCAATTTAGAATGGCCAATCCACCAAATCTGTGCATCTGTGTCCAACATTTAATATCAATACATTTATTTAACAAAGATGGTGGTTGATGGGAGATATTCATCGTGGAGTTCGGTGACGAGTGGTGTGCCTCAGGGGTCTGTTTTGGGGCCCCTGCTGTTTGTAATTTTTATAAATGATCTGGATGAGGGTATTGAGGGATGGATCAGTAAATTTGCAGATGATACTAAAGTTGGTGGTGTGGTAGATAGTGAAGAGGGGTGTTTTAGTTTACAGAGTGACTTGGACAAGTTGCAGAGCTGGGCCGAGAGGTGGCAAATGGAGTTTAATGTGGAAGTGTGAGGTAATGCACTTTGGCAGGAACAATAAATGTGTAGAGTATAGGGCTAATGGTAGGGCTCTTAATAGTGTTGAGGAACAGAAGGATCTTGGTGTATGTGTCAATAGATCCCTGAAAGTAGGCAGTCAAGTGGATAAAGTTGTTAAGAAGGCATATGGAGTCTTAGCTTTTATTGGTAGGGGGATTGAATTTAGGAGCCGCAGCATCATGTTGCAACTGTACAAAACTCTAGTGCGGCCGCACTTGGAGTATTGTGTGCAGTTCTGGTCGCCACATTATAAGAAAGATGTGGAGGCATTGGAGAGGGTACAGAGGAGGTTTACCAGGATGTTGCCTGGTATGGAGGGCAGGTCCTATGAAGAGAGGTTGAAGGATTTGAGGTTGTTTTCGTTAGAAAGGAGGCGGCTAAGAGGGGATCTTATTGAAGCATATAAGATGATTAGAGGTTTAGATAGGGTGGACAGTGATAGCCTTTTTCCTAGGATGGAGAAAGCTAGCACGAGGGGACACAGCTTTAAATTAAGGGGTATGAGTTATAGGACGGATATCAGAGGTAGGTTCTTTACTCAAAGAGTGATTAGGGAGTGGAATGCCCTGCCTGCAGCTGTTGTAGATGCGCCAAGTTTGGTGGCGTTTAAGAGGTTAGTTGATAAGTATATGGATGAGAAGGGAATGGTTTAGTTAGGAGGGGCATTGCTTTTTATTTTGGTCGGCACAACATCGAAGGCCGAAGGGCCTGTTCTGTGCTGTATTGTTCTATGTTCTATGTTCTATGTTCTATGTCCTCATTCGGAATTAAATATCTCTGGAATATGCAACATTGAATTGCAAACATGACTGACCAACAAAAGAAATTGATTCGCTGGGTAATACACATGGTGCTTATTTGAGATTAGCCACAGTCAGTTTTTAACCAAAGTAAAATATCTTTCAAGGGAAGAGATTTAAGAATAATTTGTTAGTTATATTTGATCCTCTTTATTTTGGATGTGAAACATTCTGGTGCCTAAATCACATTCATCTTTAGGAAAGTCTAGCAGATCCGCACTGAGTCTCAATTTCCTCATCTGCCTCAGAAATCGGATTTTTTCTGATTTCTTTATAATGATAAATGATTTTAAAAAGATGGTTTTGCACCATTGTGTGCCATTTCCCCTAGTTCAGTTGCAGTATCACTTCTGTCTGTCTGTATGAGCACATAAACAGTCTAAAGAGATGTGGATTAGATGGATTGGCTGTGTCAAATTGACTCTGTGTTTGGGGATAAGCAGAGTAAATGTGTGGAGTTACGGGACTAGGGCTTGGATGGGAATGGCCACCTTCTGCACTATAGGGATTCTATAATTCAATCAGTATTACTAGATGTGTTTCAGATAGTGACTAACTATGTTTGCCTGAATCTGTGAACTGATTGATTTCTGTTCTGGACTGAACAAGTTGCTAATATGCGTACAGAGTTAAAAATACAAACATTTCTTTCCTCTCATTGCATCCTAAACTACAACATTTCTGATTTTGCTTGAAGTTTTTGAAGCTGAGGTTAGGAAGCTCATTGCTAGTTGTCCTTGAGAAGGTAATGGTGAGCTGTGTTCCTGATTTGCTGCAGACCACGTGTTGTGGGTTGACCCACAATGCTGTTAGGGAAGGAATTCCAAGATTTTGACCCAGCGACCATGAAGGAATACCAATATATTTCCAATTCAAGGCGGCGAATGGCTTGGAGGGGAACTTGCAGGTGGTGATGCTCCCATATATCTGCTGTACTTGTCCTTCTAGATGGAATTGGTCATGGGTTTGGAAGATGTCTGAGGATCGTTGGTAAATTTACCCTGTTAATCCCCCTGATAGTGAGGGCCAATTTGGCAATGGCTAATCAACCCAATTGGCACATGTTTGGTGTGTGGGTGGAAACTGGAGCACCCGGAGGAAACCCAGGCAGACACGAGGAGAATGTGAACACTTCACACGGGCACTCACCCAAGGCAGTAACCTGAACCCGAGACAGCAGTACTGACCACTGTGCCTCCACTTATCAAATAATTAACAGAGATTTGTATTGTTCCAAATTCTAAAAGGTTTGCTGTAATACATTGTGCATAACTGCTTTGTACAGCAGAAAATTCAACAATGCAGGTACGCCAGTTTGGAGAAGGAAACAGGTAAATATTGTATTCACTTATTGCAATGCCATTTGTTGAAATCTGAAAACACTAGTGATAGTTTGGTGGCAAACCAATTTCTGTCTCTGATAAGGATTTCTCAGACTGCAGTTACAGTTATTGTGGAACAAGGTTACTGCTCACTATTCATGTCTAAATCAATAATTCCTTCCCAGTTTAAATCCACTCATTCCAATTCTCCTGTAACTGAGATGTTCTAATGGACACACTGATCACGATGTTGCTGATGATGAAACAATGATTCTCACCAACTCATTCCTAGCTACCTTGTAACCTTCAAGTGACCCAACTGAACCTTATTTCCTCATCCTTACACATACTTCCTTCTTTCTCTTGACAAAACATTCAACTATGTTTGTGAACCATGTTTTCCTCATTCAGCCATTTCCTCCCTGCCTGACAGAGACGTATCTATCAAGGACACACAGTATTTGGTCCCTGAACAAGCTTCACTTCTCATTTGTGCCCTTACCGATCAATTTCCGTTGCCATCTTATGCTCTCTAATTCTTGCCTAATCGCATTATAATTACCCCGACCCAATTATAAACTTTGCCCTGCTGTGTGACCTTATCTCTCTCTCCATTGCAATAATGAAAGACAACAAATTGTGGTCACTGTCTCCAAAGTGCTGTCCCACAAACAAATCTAACACTTGGTCTGGTTCATTACCCAGTTTAGTGGAGCATGAGGTGATTTGATCAAAACCTGAGCGGCTTGACAGAGTGGATGTGGAGAGAATGTTTTCTTTTAATGGAGAATCTAAAACTGATAGGAGTGGAGGAAATATTTACAAATAAGACGTTGCTCATCTATGACAGAGATTAGAGATGTTTTATCTTAGAGGGCTGTGAGCCTCTGGAACTCTTCCTCAAAATAAAGTGGAAGCATTGTCTTTGAATATTTTAAAGGCACAGCCAAAAAGATCCTTGATTAATGAGGAACGGAAAGGTTATTAGGGGCAGCCAGGACTGTGGGATTCAGGCTAAAATCAATTATAGCTATGACTGCAATACTGCGTTCTGCATCTTCCCCTTTCCTTCTGTTTGTCAGTAAAATGTACAAGAAATAATACTTCTCACTGTACATTTGACAATAATAAATCAAATCAAATCAAATTTCAAACTATAAGCACCTGCTTTCTCCCTATCAATTGTAAGCCTAATTCTTTTGACCATCCTCTTTATTTTTCCCCAGTTCTCCCCAAGGAAGCTGCTGAGTCTGGGGTTCAGTTTCACACTGAATTATTCCACTCCCCAATATGTCACCCAAGTGTCTAAATTTTTACACCTGAATTTAACTGTTTTGCTAAGGCGGCGTCGCTGTCAATTCCAGTGACTACCCAAATGTGCATTATGTTCGGATGGAGTCACTTCGTCTCCTCTCCTTCCTTTCCATCGCAGTTCCAGGTGTTTGGAGACTGAGCTCCAGCCGAGTAATGGCGGCCGCAGCTCCCACAATCCCCCGCGCTGAAGAAATCGCTCTATTCGCTGAGTGGGACTGCGCATGTGCGGAGGATCGCGTTTCCCATTGGCCAATAGCTGAGAGCGACCCGGGGTCAAAGTGTCTCCCACACACTTCCGCTGCACCGCCACCGTCGTGAGGGGTATTGACCAATGGGAGGAATTGGAAGACCGGAAGGACACTGGTCCTCCAGCCAATCAGAATGCGGTCCCTTTGAATGGGAAGGGATTCTATGATTTCAGAGAATTGTAAATTGGAGATTCCTGAGATCGGGAAGGATAAGGTCATGGAGGAATTCCAAAATAAGGATGTGAATTTTAAAATCAGGGCATGACTTGGCTTAAAGTCTATGTAAGTCAATAAGCAAGGCGGGAATGGGGGAAAGATGGATAAATAGGATTTGGTGTAAGAAAGCAAACGGGCGGCAGAGTTTTGCATAATCTCTACGTGGGGAGCGAGGTGAATGTGAGAGGCTATGAACATTTTGGAGATTGGAATATTTGGAATCAGTGATGGGATGGATATGTGGCCACAAATTCATCTTGTTAAACCTGACACCAAGACTTGAATTTTTCATGCATTGGGCACATTCACATAGAAGTACCTGGAAGCGGGTGCAATCGGCCCTGGAAAGTGATTTCATGCTGGCTGATGAATGGGCAGTGTGAAACGTGCACTGCGAAAGGCTCAGTGCTGCTGGCGAGGGAGGGAAGGGAACGGACACTGAGAAAAGCAAAGGTGTTCTTGGCATTTCCAATAAGCTCTCTCAGGGGGACAGCTGCTGCGGATCCTGTCTCACAGCTACAGTCCTGTAAAAAATACACTGCGATGGAGGTGAGGATGGAGAGATGGGGAGAGGGAGAACCCTACAAAAGGAAACAACTTCTGTTAGTGACATTTAAAAGGTACAATACACTGTGTTTAACACAAAGCTGATTTATTTGACTCTTACCCAGAATATTTACACCTACAAGCAGGCTGGTGTTTATTAACATCAGCAGAACCAGACTCCAGTGAATGATATTCAGGTTATTAACAGCAACCCAATCACTGTCATTACTTGTGACCTCGCTGGTGTCTCAGCAGATGGGATGACTGAGTGAATCCCTTCCCACACACAGAGCAGGAGAACGGTTTCTCCCCGGTGTGAATGCGCCGGTGTTTCAGCAGATTGGATGAATGATTGAATCCCTTCCCACACTCAGAGCAGGTAAGCGGCCTCTCCCCAGTGTGAACTCTCTGGTGTACAGTGAGCTGAGATGATTTCCTGAATCCAGTCCCACAGTGAGAGCATCTGAAGGGTCTCTCGTCAGTGTGGACACGTTGATGGGTCACCAGTTCCCCAGAACTTTTAAAGCACTTCCCACAATCCAGGCATTTAAATGGTCTCTGGTCAGAGTGAACCCGCTGATGGGATGTCAGTTCCACAGAACTTTTGAAGCACTTCTCACAGTTCAGGCATTTAAAAGGTCTCTCATCAGTGTGAACTCGCTGGTGTTTCAGTAGGTGGGATGACTGAGTGAATCCCTTCCCACACACACAGCAGGTAAATGGTTTCTCACCAGTGTGAATTCGCTGGTGTTTCAGCAGATCAGATAACTGAATGAATCCATTCCCACAATCCGAGCAGGTAAATGATCTCTCTCCAGTGTGAACTCGCTGATGTATCATCAGGTGGGATGACTGAGTGAATCCCTTCCAACACACAGAGCAGGTGAATGGCCTCTCCCCAGCGTGACCACGTTGGTGTCCTAACAGATTGGATAACTGAGTGAATCCCTTCCCACAGTCAGAACATGTGAACGGCCTCTCCCCAGTGTGATCTCGCTGGTGTTTTAACAGACTGGATGACTGAGTGAATCCCCTCCCACACTGAGGACAGGTGAATGGTCTCTCCCCGGTGTGACTGCGTCGATGAGTTTCCAGGTCAGATGGGTAACTGAATGCCTTCCCACAATCTCCACATTTCCACAGGTTCTCCCCAGTGTGACTGCGCTTGTGTCGTGACAGGCCAGATGATCGATTGAAGCCTTGTCCACACACACAACACGTGTACGGTTTCTCACCGTGAACAGTGCCTTTTCTTTCCATGTTTAAAATTCAATGATATTCAGGTTACGATAAGTTATACGCCTCTGTCAGCTCCTGATATGATGTTTGGTTTCAGTTTCCCGACTGCAAATCCTCCTCTTCTAAAACCCTGTGAAATTGATTTAAAACAAAAAAAACAGGAGTGAGAGAGAAAACACAAAGGCAGATTGTGAAATTGAACTGAATGAATCTGGTAATTTGTCTGTTACTAGGAAGAAGGGACCATGAACAGTGCTGGATTATCATAAAAACCCAAATGATTCACTAATGTCCATCAGGGAAAGGAATCTACCACCCATTCTGGGTCTGTACAGACTCAGGCCTCTACATAAGGAGAGTACAAGGCAATGGGAGAGAATGGGGAGTAATGCAAAAGATAAGGTTGAGAAAGGGATGGGGAGGTGCTGGTGATGGCAGGAGGAGAGGGATTTTACACATTTATAATTCAGCTGGAGCTTTGACAGAATCTCCCAAACCCTTAACTTCCACCAACTGGAAGGACCAGGATCACAAGTGTGTATGAACATCTCCAAATTCACCTTCAAGTCTCACATGCTTGGGGATTTTCACAGTAACTTGATTGCAATGTTAATAAAAGCCTACTCATGACATGAATAAATAAATGAAAAAACACTGTCCTATGTTGTCTGACATCCAGTTCTGGATGAACTGATATTTTGTATATTGGGAAGACTGAAGCCATCGGTTTCAGTCTTTGCTACAAACTTTACTCCCCAGCCACTGACTCCATCTCCCTCCCTGGTAATTGTCTGAGGCTGGACGTGATTGTTCACAACCATAGCGACATATTTCACCTCAAGAATTAGGAGTAGGCCACTCAGACCATCAGGTTTTTCACCTCTGTCAATGTTTCAAGTCTGGATGACTGTTCTCCACACAGTCACTCAGACTTGAAATGTTGGCTCTATTCTCTCTCCAAACTGAGATTTTCCAGCACTTTGTTTTTGTTAAACATTCACTTGATTTCAGTTCGCTGTGGATAAATCCTCCCCTTCTAACCCATAAATAAGTTTCCAAAACCTGTCACGCTCAGTCCAAGATAGAAATTCACAATGTTGTGTCTGCCTGCTTTTGGCTCAGGATTACTTCAACTGGGACACATCTTCATTGGAAGCTGATGAGAAAATGTTCACTCAGTTGACTCCTGTGATGAAGGGGTTTGGCTTCTAAGGAAAGATGGAGGCAGGTTGGATCTTTACCCATTGGAATTCAGAAGAATGAGAGGTGATTTTGATGAATCATAATAGATCCTGGGGGAGCTTGACAGGGTCAATTCTGAGAGGGTGTTTCCCCTCATGGGGTAATATAAAATTATGGAACAGTTAAAAAATAAGAGCTCCCTCAGTTTACACTATGAGGAGAAACATATTGTCTATGAAGATCATTAGTCTTTGGAAATCCTTTCTCCAGCAAGTAGGAAGCTTGGTCATTGAACAAATTTAAGACTGTGTTAAGTTCATAAGAGGTCTGACAACACCAATTTTAAATCCAACCGATTTATTTGATAGTAAACTTGCAAGCTTTCGGCCTTTGTAGCCTTCGTCAGGCGAATGACGAAGGCTACAAAGGCCGAAAGCTTGCAAGTTTACTATCAAATAAATCGGTTGGATTTAAAATTGGTGTTGTCAGACCTCTTACTGAGTTTACCCCAGTCCAACACCGGCATCTCTACATTAAGATACAGGAGCAGAATTAGGGCATTCGGCCCATCGAGTCTGTTCTGCCACTCGACTGTGGCTGATATGCTCCTCATTCCCATTTTCTTCCCCATAACCATTTAAAAATCTGTCTAACTCCTCCTTAAAAATTTACTCACTGTCCCAGCATCCACTGCACTTTGGGGTAGCAAATTCCAGATTCACAAACCTCTGGGAGAAGTAGTTTCTCCTCAACTCTGCATTAAATTTGCTACCCCTTATCCTAATTCTGAGTTCTTGTCTGAGAATACCTCAAGACAAAACATCCACTCCAACTGTACTTTATTCATACCTTTTATATCTTGTGTATCTCAATTTGATCTCCCCTCATTCTTTTAAATTCTAGAGAGTAGCAGCCTAAACTGTTAAATCTCTCTTCATACAACAAATCCTTCATCTCTGGAATCAATCCAATGAACCTCCTCTGAACAGTCTCCAACATCACAACATCTTTGCTCAAATAAAGGAACCAAAACTATGCACAATACTCCCAATGTGGTCTCACCAATGCTTTGTATAGTTCCTTATATTTATATTCTATTCCTTTAGCTATAAATGCCAACACTCCACTCACTTTCTTTATAAGCTGCTGTACCTACACACTAGTTTTCTGTGACTGGTGAACGAGGGACATCCAGATCCTTCCGCACTGCAGCACCCCAAAATCTCTCCCCACTTGGATAATAAATCAGCTTCCCAACACTCCAGCCCAGGCATCATGTTGGTAACTCTCCTCTGCACTCTTCCTAGTACAATGTCATCTGCCCTATAGTGTTTCTCAGTGTTACATTTTGTCCAATTCTGTCAGTTGACATTTCTGAGATTCACCTTGGGACATTAAAGGTCTGATATTAATGAAAGTTATTTTTAAATCAGATTGTAACAGCCTGGAGAAGTCAGGATTAAAACAATATCTGGGTAAACGGAGTTTGGTCACAGATCAGCCGTGACCAGTCAATAAGAGAACAGGCTCAAGGGGATAAATGATTTCCTCCTGATCCCAATAAACTTGGGTTCAAACACTAGCTGATGAATGAAAAGTGATGGGAGGACAGGGAGGTAGGGGTGAGAGAGAGAGAGAGCGCGAGCGAGAGATATCCATTAGTCCATCTGAACTTGAACACTTGTTAACTCAATCTGGTTACAGCAGTTATTAACAGCAGCAGAAACACACCATAGCTACAAGAATGAACATGGGTTAGTGCAGGATGTCATTAACTGTTCAATAACTGGGGAATCTGCCTTCAGAAGACTTGTGGACTCGCTGGTGTCTCATTATGTTTTGCAACTGAGTGAATCTGATCCCACATATGGAGCAGGTGAACGGCCTCTCGCCGGTGTGAACTCGCTGGTGTATCAGGAGATCAGATGAGTTAGTGAATCCCTTCCCACACATGGAGCAGGTGAAAGGCGTTTCCCCAGTGTGAGCACGCTTGTGTTTCAGCAGCTGAGATGAACTGCTGAATCCCTTCATACACACAGAGCAGGTGAATGGCCGCTCCCCAGTGTGAAGTCGCTGATGAGGCTGAAGGTTGAACATTCGACTAAAACTCTTCCTACACACGGTGCAGATGACAGAGTTTTCCCAGTGTGACTGCGCTGATGTGCTTCCAGCTGGGATGGAGAACTGAATTCCTTCCCACAGTCCCCACATTTCCATGGGGTCTCTATGGTGTAGATGTCCTTGTGTCTGTCCAGGTTGGATGAGTTTACGTGTGTATATTTCAAATATCCTCTAAAAGGAGTTTAGAAACATCACCATTGTCAGGACAGGATTGAAATTCAGAAGACATTTCTACATTCTGTGGAACATAGTTTCCTCATTTGCTCCTGTAAAGCAGTAAATCCTCATCCTGCCACACTTTCACTCCCACATTGGCCAACTGTCTCATATTTCAATGGACTGTCACATGTTCAAGTCCAGTGTAAGAACTCAGTAAGAATTTAGCAACACCAATTTTAAATCCAACCAATTTATTTGATAGTAAATTTGCGAGCTTTTGACACTCTGTGTCTTTGTCAGGCAAATGCAGTGTTCTGGTCTGCAATGGATTTAAAATTGGTGTTGCTAAATTCTTACTGAGTTCTTACTACCCCAGTCCAACGCCAGCATCTCTACATCAAGTCCAGTGTGCCAGGCTGCATGGCGTTTGGGTGCTGTTTCACCCATAAGATGGATCTGTGCAGCACCCTCTTCCAGCTGCCAACCAGCCCCAACCCACCCACACAGTTCTAGCAGCACCCACACACAATATTACTCACCTGCTCCAACAGTCATGAAGAATGTCCTTTCATTTTCTTTGAAAGCGTTGGTCAGCCTGGCAAATTCAGTGTGAAATATCTTCGCAAATCTTTTCTCCCACCCTCTATTCTGCCTGGGGTCGGTTTTGTTTTGTAAAGAGTGAAAATAAAATCAATTATTTTTTCTCCTGGTCACTGCAGGGAACTGCAGCTTCTTATTGGGGATGTTGAGTCCTACAGTGGGTGTTTGTGATCCTTCCCGCCCACCTCCCAGGGTTTCCTACCTTCCCAGGGATCAGAGTCCCCATTGATTTGAGGCCAAAGTGTAACCTCTTATTTATTGCCCCCTCCCCCATCCTCTGATGTGAACCATCCTCCAGTGGCTGAGCCAGGATGGGGCCGTTAACCTGGGCCTGTTGCCGAGAGGGAGAAGCCCCGCAGCTGCAAACCAGGGAGATGACAATGATTCTGAAGGGTTTGCGGATCCACAAAGTGTTTCCAGACCCTCCGAGCCACCGCCTAACGCTGACTCCGCTTCTCCGGGACAAACAAGCGCCGAGGACAGCAATGACACTGCGCATGCTCCACACATCACAATGCCCGAGGACTGATTGACGGAGGCTCCGGACCAATCGGAAGAGGAGGCGGGGCTGGCGGACCGAGCGGGAGCAGCTGGTCTTCCAACCAATCGGAGTAAATGAGAGGCCGGACTGGAGGACCGAGCTGGCGCGAGTGGTCCTCCAACCAATCGGAGTAAATGAGAGGCCGGACTGGAGGACGGAGCTGGCGCAAGTGGTCCTCCAACCAATCGGAGTGAATGAGGGGCGGGTCCAGGCTGGGAGCAGGGCATGCGTAAAGATGATGAAGCGCTCGGAGTCTGGGAATGCACTGAGCAGGAGAGGGGAACACATTGAGAAATCTCACAGCAGCGGGTGGAAATGCAACAGGTTTATCTGGAATATCAGAGCTTTCGGAGAGCCTCCTCTTAATCAGGGGACTCACCCCAATCCAACACCCACATCTCCACATCAAAGGACTCACCCCAGTCCAACACCCACATCTCCACATCAAGGGACTCACCCCAGTCCAACACCCACATCTCCACATCAGGGGACTCACCCCAGTCCAACACCCACATCTCCACATCGGGGGACTCACCCCAGTCCAACACCCACATCTCCACATCGGGGGACTCACCCCAGTCCAACACCCACATCTCCACATCGGGACTCACCCCAGTCCAACACCCACATCTCCACATCGGGGGACTCACCCCAGTCCAACACCCACATCTCCACATCAGGGGACTCACCTCAGTCTAATACTGACATCTCCACATCAGGGGACTCACCCCAGTCCAACACCCACATCTCCACATCAGGGGACTCACCCCAGTCCAACACCCACATCTCCACATCAGGGGACTCACCCAGCAACACATCTCCACATCGGGGACTCACCCCAGTCCAACCCCACATCTCCACATCGGGGGACTCACCCCAGTCCAACACCCACATCTCCACATCAGGGGACTCACCCCAGTCCAACACCCACACCTCCACATCGGGGGACTCACCCCAGTCCAACACCCACATCTCCACATCGGGGGACTCACCCCAGTCCAACACCCATATCTCCACATCGGGGGACTCACCCCAGTCCAACACCCACATCTCCACATCGGGGGACTCACCCCAGTCCAACACCCACACCTCCACATCAGGTGACTCACCCCAGTCCAACACCCACATCTCCACATCAGGTGGTGTGGATGCACACTCTGAGCATGTTCAATGTCAGTCATGGTGAGGGGAAAGTTCAGGAGGAGATTGCGAGCTCACGGTAGGAATAGAAACCACAGCTGTACTGGAAACAGCACCAACCTCTGGTCCAGGCCACAGGGCCCGGCTTTACTGCAGGGACAGTCTGGGAGGAGCGCTGAGCCAGAGGCTGGACATTGAGGAGGATCTGGAAACACTTTGTGGATCTGCAAACCCCTTCAGAATCATTGTCAGCTCTCTAGTTTGCAGCTGCGCGGCTTCTCCCTCCCTCCCGGGAACAGGACCAGGTTAACGGCGCCATCCTGGCTCAGCCACTGGAGGATGGTTCACATCAGAGGATGGGGGATGGGGACAGTAAATAAGAGGTTACACTTTGGCCTTACTTTCTTCATGAGCCTACCATGGAGAACCTTATCAAACACCTTACTAAAATACATGTATACAACATCAACTGCTCTACCTTCATCTACACACTGAGATACCTCCTCAAAGAATTCAAACAAATTTGTGAGGCAAGACTTACCCATCATGAAACCATGCTGACTATCCTGGATTCAGCTGCATCTAAGCACAAGTTCCCACTACTGTTCTTGACTGGCCCTAATCTCATCCTGGTCATTCTTTAATTTCTCACGTAAGAGCAAAAACCCTTGGAGTTTTCCTTGATCTGACCCGCCAAGGACTTCTCATGCCTCTCATAGCTCTACTAAGCCTTTTTTAAAAACTCATTCCTAGCTACCTTGTAACCTTCAAGTGACCCAACTGAACCTTATTTCCTCATCCTTACACATACTTCCTTTTTTCTCTTGACAAGACATTCAATTATCTTTAAGAACCATGTTTTCCTCACTCAGCCGTTTCCTCCCTGCCTGCCAGAGACATACCTATCAAGGACACGCAGTATTTGTTCCCTGAACAAGCTTCATTTCTCATTTGTGCCCTTACCGGTCAATTTCCATTCCCATCTTATGCTCTCTAATTCTTGCCTAATCACATTTAATTAGCCCTGCCCCAATTATAAACCTTGCCCTGCCGTGTGACCCCATTTCTCTCCATTGCAATAATGAAAGACACCAAATTGTGCTCACTGTCTCCAAAATGCTGTCCCACAAGCAGTCTAACACTTGGTCTGGTTCATTACCAGTTTAGTGAACTCTGCGGGAGTTTGCGCGTTCTCCCCATGGTTGCGTGGGTTTTCTCCGGGCACTCCAGTTTCCTCCCACAACCCAAAAATTCGCTCTTAGGCTGATTGGGAAACAAATTGTCCCTATAGTGAGAATCTTCCATATTAGGAATAACCTAAATTTAGAATAGGATAATGGAATTGCTACTATATACTTATGACGGCGGCGCGAGCTCGTTGGGCCGAAGGGCCTGTTTCCCATGCTGTGTTGCTCTTTAAAAAAAAAATTAGGTGATTTGATCAAAACCTGAGCGGCTTGACCGAGTGGATGTGGAGAGAATGTTTTCTTTTAATGGAGAATCTAAAACTGACAGGAGTGGAGGAAATATTTATAAATAAAACGTTGCTCATCTATGACAGAGATTAGAGATGTTTTATCTTAGAGGGCAGTGAGCCTCTGGAACTCCCCCTCAAAATAAAGCGGAAGCATTGTCTTTGAATATTTTAAAGGCACAGCCAAAAAGATCCTTGATTAATGAGGAATGGAAAGGTTATTAGGGGCAGCCAGGACTGTGGGATTCACCCTAAAATCAGATCAGCCATGATCTTATTGAATTGTGGAGCAGACTGGAGGGACTGAGTAGCCTGCTCCTAGTTCATTTGTTCATATATTCTTATGCCTCTTTCCCTGGAAATCTCTCTCTTGGGAATGTCTGTCACACAGCTTTTCCACTCACACTGATGTTTGAAATCTTTTTGAACAGGGTATCAATGTTCCTCTGACATTTGATCGCTGATGATAGTCGTGTCCAAATGAATCAATATATTTCTGATTGAAAATCCTTCCATTCTAATCCCTTGTAAATAAAAACATGTATCAAAGCAACGAATATAAGCACAGAATAGAAATTTGAAACTGATATTCTGATTGTCACATAATATTCTCCTCTGTTTCTGGAAAGCATTCTTCCTGGTTATGTCACAATTTTGGTGTTGTTCCTGCTCTGTCTAAGACAATATGAAACTACAAAGGATCTTGAATGAAGCCCAATCCATCATGCAAACCAGCCTCCTATTCATTGACTCAGACATTTCCCACAGTCTCAGAAAAGTAACCAGCATAATCAAGACCCCATGCACCCGGATATTCTTTCTTCCACCTTCTTCCATTGGGAAAAAAGATACAAAGGTTTGAAGACACATACCAACCAACTGAAGAACAGCTTCTTCCCTGCTGCCATCAAACTTTTGAATGGAACTACCTTGTATTAATTTGATCTTTCTCTATATCTAGCTATGACTGCAATACTGCAGTCTCTTTGTCAGTAAAACGTACAAGAAATAATACTCCTCACTATACATGTGACAATAATAAATCACATGAAATCAAATTTCAAACTATAAGCATCTTCTTCCTCCCTATCAACCTAATTCTTTTGACCATCCTCCTTATTTTTCCCCAGTTCTCCCCAGGGAAGCTATTGAGTCTGGGGTTCAGTTTCACACTGAATTATTCCACTCCCCAATATGTCACCCGAGTGTCTAAATTTTTACACCTGAATTTAACTGTTTTGCTAATTGATATCAATTTAACTGTTTTGCTAATTGATATCAATTCCAGTGACTACCCAAATGTGCATTACGTCCGGATGGAGTCACTTCGTCTTCTTTCCTTCCCTTCCATCCCAGACCCAGGTGTTTGGAGACTGAGATCCGAATGAGTAATGGCGGCCGCAGTTCCCACAATCCCCCGCGCTGAAGAAATCGCTCTATTCGCTGAGTGGGACTGCGCATGATTAACCCAGAGAAATGCTGCTCATGTGCGGAGGATCGCGATTCCCATTGGCCAATAGCTGAGAGCGACCCGGGGTCAAAGTATCACCTACTCACTTCCCCTGCACTGCCATCGTCGTGAGAGGGGTATTGACCAATGGGAAGAATTGGAGGACCGGAAGGATACTGGTCCTCCAGCCAATCAGAGTGCGGGCTTTGTGACAGTGCAGATTGCGTATGGGACAGACTGAAGTTCCTCCTGTCTTCAACATCTGGGAGTAAAACACTTTCTTCTCTTATCCTTTCCTTTTTTCCCTCATTCTGGGGTTAAATTGGTAACTTGCAGCGACTGAATGGAAAGGAAGTGAACCCAAGGAGGGTGCAGACTGTGGAAAAATTGGCCCAGGTATCTCTCTCTCTCCCTCTTAAAGACATTGCCATCCTTTACCCCCTCAACTTGACACGTTGATTTGTCTGGTTAAGAGAATGGTCTATTTCCTAATGTTCACAATTTAAAAAGATTGTATCCCTTGGAAATAGCCAAAATTTAAGGAGCAGTAAATTAATATAGGACAGGGGTGTGTACAGTACAAATTAGATATATTGTGCATGGTCCAGTAATAAAGTTCATTTTTTATTATTTTTAGTTTTGTTAATATTGTAACTAAGTAGTTTATTTTCAATCATCTGGTTATTGTAGCACACAAGGAGTCCATTCAGCAACTCAAATCCCTGCTGACTCTCTGTAGAGCAATCCAGTCAGTCCTATTCGCTTTTAAGTTCATAAGATATAGGAGCATAATTAGATCATTTGGCCCACTGCATCCGTTTTGCCATTCTATCATGGCTGGTATGCTCCTCATCCCCTCTGTATTCTTGTTCCCCGACAGTCTATTTTGACTGCCCATCTAATTTCATTTTAAAATAACCACCCTCATAGCCAAAAAATTGATATTCAAAGACATTCACTGTCAAAATAGCTTTTCTGTACTTCTAATTATTGAAGCGGTGCCCTATGTTACATACATTTTACTACACTGAATATATTTACATATTTAGACTAGCAACCTGCATGAAGATATCTCAGCACTGAAAAAGAAGCAGCGAGCATGGATTTGTTGGACAGCATGAATCAACACCTTCAGGAGAATTGGGAGGATGTATTATATGTACAGCAGAGTGAGAATACAGGCATTCCGTATGGGATGGAGACATACAGATTCAGAAGAATGAGAGAGGAAAAAAATGTTCTGCAGAAACTAGAATTATCTGTTCTGAATTTCTGTCTGACAGTGATGACTTTTGTGAACTCATTTTACAGGAAGTTATAAGGGGAAGATTTGCTGCCAACAATCTCAAAACATGTTAAGGCTTAACAGAGTCTCTCAAATGATCAGAACCTGAATCACGTCAGACTTTGAATGTAGAAGGAGAAATATTTGTCTGTTTTCTCTGTCACATCAGTGTGAAAGGCACCAAGAATCACAGACCTGAGAGACAGTTCCAGTACGCTGACTGTGAAAAGCCCAGTTACACAGACTGCAAAAATATCACATTATTTACAGCGGGGACAGACAGTGCACATGGCCTGCGTGGATGAGGATTTAACTGATTGTTAAACCTGGAAAGACAACGACGTCCACACCATGGAGAAACCGGGAAAAGGGGAGGATTGTGGTAAGGAATTCTGTATCCCGTCTGCACTGCAAACTCATCAACATGGGGAGAGACTGTTCTCCTGCTCCAAGTGTGGGGAAGGTCACTGCTCCCCATCTGCCCTGAAGATTCATCAATGCAGCCAGACTGGGGAGAGATCCTTCATCTGCTCTGAGTGTGGGAAGGGTTTTCTCCAGGCAGCCGACCTGTGGAATCACCAAGCAGTTCACAGCAGGGAGAGGCCGTACGTCTGCACTGAGTGTGGGAAGGGATTCACTCACTTATCCCACCTGCTGACACACCAGCAAGTTCACACTGGGGAGAGACCGTTCAGCTGCTCTGAGTGTGGGAAGCAATTCAATCATTCATCTGACCTTGCGAATCACCAACAAATCCACACTGGGGAGCGACCGTTCACCTGCTCCGACTGTGGAAAGGGTTTCACTCAGTCATCCCACCTGCAGATACACCAGCGAGCCCACACCAAGGAGAGGCCTTTCAACTGCTCCGAGTGCGGCAAGTGTTTTATTCAATTATCACACCTAGTGACTCACCAGGGAGTTCACAAGAGGGAGAGGCCTTTCCCCTGCTCCGCGTGTGGGAAGCGTTTTATTCAGTTATCGCACCTAGTGACTCACAAAGAAACCCACGCGAGGGAGAGACCATTCAGCTGCCCCGAATGTGGGAAACGTTTTATCCAATCATCACACCTACTGTCACACCAGGGAGTTCACAGCAGGGAGAGGCCGTTCGTCTGCCATGAGTGTGGGAGGCGTTTTATTCAATCGTCCCACCTACTGTCACACCAGGAGGCTCACACCAGGGAGAGGCCATTCACCTGCTCTGAGTGTGGCAGGGGATTCATTCAGTTATCCGACCTGCAGAATCACCAGCAAGTTCACACCGGGGAGAGGCCGTTCACCTGCTCCGAGTGTGGGAAGGGATTCACTCGTTCAGCTAACCTGCAGGCACACCAACGTGTTCACACCAGGGAGAGACCATTCACCTGCTCTGAGTGTGGGAAAGGGTTCGCTCTTTCGTCTTATCTACAGAGTCACCAGCAAGTTCACACTGGGGAGAGGCCGTTTATCTGCTCTGAGTGTGGAAAGGGATTCATTCAGTCATCCCACTTGCAGACACACCAGCGAGTTCACAAGGATTCACAAAGGGATTCAGTCAGTCATCCCACCTGCTGAGACACCAGTGAGTTCACAAGTGATGACAGGAGTTGGATTCTGCTGTTAATCACATCCAGGACTGAACCACGTTCATTCTGTCAGTTGCTGTAGTGGGAGGGTTGGAGGATTTCTTTCTGCTGGACTGGCTGGTCTCGCAGCTTTGTTTCCAGTGAGCTGAAGCTCTTTGAGTCTGTGAGAACACGTTTCCACTGAAATGATCCACAAAAAAAGCTGATGAACCAGGTGCCAACTCGACACAGCCACTCAAGGCCGGAATCGAACCCAGGTCCCTGGGGCTGTGAGTGTCTAATCACTGTGCCACCCATATCATGGAACCCTGGCAAAACTGGAATCAATGGATATCAAGGAGCAAACTTTCTGCTGGTTGGACTTATACCCGGCAATTAGGAAGATGGTTGTTGTTGTGGAGGGTCAGTCACCTCAGTTCCAGGACATCTCTCAGGATAGTGTCCAAGGCCTAACCATCTTCAGCTGCTTCATCAATGACCTTCCCTCTGTTATAAGGTCAGAAGTGGGGATGTCCACCAGTGAATACACAATGTTCAGAACCATTTGCGACTCCTCAGATACTGAAGCAAATTCAAATCCAAATACAACAATATCCAGGCCACGTAAGTCCAAGGCAATGATCACCTCCAATGGTAGAGGATCTAACCATCATCCCTTGACATTCAAGGGCATTACCATCACTGAAACTCCCTTCCATTATCAATATCCTGGAGGAGGGAGGTTTATCATTGACCAGAAACTCATAGATACTGTGGCAGGTCAGAGACTCTGACTCCCCTACCCAAAGCCTATCCACCATCTACAAGACACAAGTCAGGAATGTGATGAAATACACTCTACTTGGCTGAATGAGTACAGTTTCCAACAGCACTCAAGAAGCTCAAAACCACCCAGGGCAAAGCAGCCACACTTGATCAACACACTCACCACAAACATTCACTCCTTCTACCACTGACAGACAATAGCAACAGTGTGTAGCATCTACAAAACACACTGCAGGACCTCACCAAACTCCTTAGGCAGCTTCTTACAGACCCATGACCATTACTACCTAGAAGGACAAGAGCAGCAGATACATGAGAATGTCACCATTCTCTGGAAGTTCCTCTCTAAATCACTCATGTCAGGAGGTAGTTTTAAGTTGTCTATTTTTGTATTGTTAAATATTAGAAATAAAGTACAAATTTAATTAAGTTTGATTTAGTGTAGGAAGAGTAGAATTTTGGTTGAATTCATGTTGAACAAAGGTATTTGCATGTGTGCGGAATAGGCTTCAATTCAAATTGTGTTCCTGTTGTACTGAGAGAGTTTATGGCGTGAAAAATAAACATGAAGTTGGAAAAATAATGCATTGTTGCATAGCAACCAGGGGCATCTTTAGAGTGAGAAAGTGTTTTGAGTGTAGTTTTTGTTGAATTTATAGCAGTTGGGGTGAGGAAATGAGAGGGTGAGCAGCTCTCAGTCTGCAAAAAGCAGGCAAGCCATACAATGGAGTAATGTGTGTGAAAGGACAGTTGGTTTGAGAAACCTGGGAATGGAAAAGAGGTTCCAGGAATATTGAAGTAAAAAAGGAACAGCATTGTCTTTGGAACGGGATACTATTCATGAAAGTTAAACATAGACTTGAGAAAAAAAAGAACTGATGAGGTTGGTGACAGACAAGCCACGTATCTGAAACAGTGGGAAGGTTTGATTTCCTTAAATTCAGATGTTGAAGCAATTGTGTTCTGTTAGGGACTGATGATCTGAGTTTCTGCAGAATTTTGGATGCGTGTTGCAATTCAAGGCAAAGGAATTCTGAGAGTTGAAAAGTTGGAGGCAGCTTCTTGCTAAAAGAGTGGAGAGAAAGCCTTGTTTGAAAGGATAATTGGAAAACCTGGAAGTGGATTATTGTTGAAAGCAGCAGAGAGAAAATTGGTTTGGAAGGGGATATTAACATGTGTCTTTTCTAGAATGGAGTTTGGAAACACTCGTGACAATCATCTGGGGGGAAATTTGAGAAATCCATAGAAGATTGATTGAGTTGCATCTGGTTTCAGATTGGGAATTATCTGATCACAGCCAACTTGTGGGTTTAAAGGAACTGTGTGTTTACTGAGAATATTACAGCATAAGAAATTTTAAGTCTGTGTTATCCTTGAAATCTGTGTACATTTGTGAAGGCAAATGTGAGTCAAGGAGTATTTTGTTATCGTCAAACTCTTCATGTTCAATATTTTATTGTTAAAAGCTCATTGACAGTCCTGTGATTCTCCATGTTTTCTAAAAGAAACATTTGCAGTCTTTTGAGCCACGGTTCCACCCTGGAATCATCCTGTCCAGTTATAACACCAACTGGGATCGTAACACTCATCACCTTGACTTCAAAATGTATCGCTGTTCCTTCGCTATCACTGAGTCAAAATCCTGGAACTCCCTCTCAAACAGCACTGTGGGTGTATCTATATCACATGGAATGCTGGGGTTCTGGAAGGCAGCTCACCACCACCTTCCCAAGGCCCATTAGGAATGTGTAATAAATACTGACCCAGCCAATGATGCTCATCTTTTATCAGACTATGGGCTTTGATCTCTGCAACTGAATAAAAAGTGAGTTAATACCTGTTGTTAGTCCATTGAATTGGTTTTCAATGACAGCATTGCCTTCTCCCTTGTTCTTATATCCTGGGCCTATTACACTGTTACGTTTGAAGGAATAGAGCCAGCCTGACTCCACTGTGTTATCTCTGACACAGTTATCAATCCCCAAGCTGTTATAGACATCTTTATTAGCTCAAACAAACACATCTTTGGCACAGTTTGAGGCCAGTTCTCCTGCACAATTTAATTCATTTTGCAGACATTGCTAATTCCAGCAGGGCTGTGACCTGACCACATTGACCAGTATACTGAGTCCAAAATGCAGTTCAGTGCAGTTCCTCAGACATCCTCGGTCTTCTATCACCCTCGATGTTCCACGTTACCACCATGAGAGAGACTCCACACACAGGATTACACCGCAACCCATCTACACTGATTAATCAGGGAGATCTGATAGAGGTGGACATCATTATGACAGGTTTAGATCAAGTGAAGAAGGAAATTGGTCAGGATCTACAGAGACTGCAGGAGGCAAGGCTGTTGGTAAACGTAACCTTTTACTGCACATTCTTCCAACAATGTACGATACAAAGTTCAGCACGAGGCTTCAATAGAACCATCTCTCAGTATACTTTTGTCACTTGATCTTGCATCACTGTGTAGATTATTTACAAATTTTACATGAATCCATTACACTGCACCAAGTCTTTAGTCAGCCCTTCCAATATCCCCTTCTTTCACTCAGTGTCAGTTGTCTGATTTGTCAGTTGATGTTTCTGAGATTCACCTTGGGACACTCTCCTACATTGAAGGTCTGATGGAGATGGAAATTATTTTTAAGTCACATTGTAACAGACTGGGGAAGTGAGGATTAAAACAATATCTGCGTAAATGGAGTTTGGTCACAGATCAGCCCTGACCTCAGTGAATGAGAGAACAGGCTCGAGGGGGATAAATAACCTCCTCCTGTTCCTGGTAAACTTGGACTCAGACACCAGCTGGTGAAGGAAAGTGATGAGAGACCTGGAGGGAAGAGAATTAATCAGAAACCTACACTGAAGCAGAGTTAGAGAGTGGGAGAAGCCTAAGGAGAAACTACACAGGAACTGGAGTAGGTTGTTCAGCCCTTTCAGTCTGCTCTCTCATTCAATTAGGCAATGGCTGAGCAATCAGATTATCAAGATTTGATTCTGTTCTGTAGATTAAACTGCAGCCCAGTTTTACAGGAAATTAAAGTCAGTAGAAACAAACTCCCAAATGTCATAATGTAAAGATGTGAATTAGGAGCAGGAGAAGGCCGCTCAGCCCCTCGAGCCTGCACCACTATTCAATAAGATCCTGGCTGATGTGATTATAGCTTCGACTGCACTTTCCTTCTTACTGGATATACTCTATTGACTCTCTAGTCAATCAAGAATCTATTAAATGCAGAATATTCTGTCAGCCAGCCTCCAACACTCTTTGTGGAACTGAATTCCACACTCTAACAACACTCTGAGAGAAAAGGTTTCTCCTCCTCATTAAATGGGAGACCCCTTATTTTTAAACTGCCTCTAGTTCTCCTCTCTCTACAACCAGCATCCACTCAGTCAAATCCCCTCAGAATTTTACATGTCTCAATCAGATCCTCTCTCATTTTTCTTAATCCAGTAAGACCAAAACTGTACACCATATTCTAGATGCGGTCTCACCAATACTCTGAACAAATGCAGAAAAACATTTCTGCAATCAACAACAATTCATTTACTTTTCTAATTATTTGCTGTATCTGCATACTAATTTTTCCTGATTATAGTACCAGGACACCCAGATCCCTCTGTACCTCAAAGGTCTTCAATCTTTCTCTGTTTAAATAATCTACTGCTTTTCCATCCTTCTTGTCAAAATGGACAAGTTCACATTATCCAAAAATCTTGTTCCAGCTGCCAACATTTTGCCCACTGACCTAACCTTTCCATATCGCTTTACAGCCTTGTTATGGTCATTCACATCTCACTTTTCTACCTACCTTTGTGTTATCAATAAATTTCTACCCTGTCATCCACATCGTGAAAATAGCTTGTCAATAGTTAAAGCCCTAGCACTGATCCCTGTGGCATCTCACAGGCTACATCTTGCCATCCAAAAATGACTTGTTTCTCTGTCATCTCTGTTTCCTATTAGCTAATCAATCTTTTATGCTTGCTAATGTAAAGAATCAAAATGGATGGGATGCTACTATGCTCTGATAGGGAGAGTGGAACTTGGTCATTGTAAACCCTGCCCCATAGATTGCACACCCTTTTTGATTTTCTCAAACACCTTTTATTGATGTTTTGTTTGCACTTCAGTCCCACGCTCCTGATCTACGGATACCCGGTGTGGAGAGGGGAGGGGAGGATGCCAATCTCCTCGTGAACCTGCTCCTGGGCCCGGCGAGATGTGCCATCAATAGGTCCAGGCAGCGGGCAATCGGGTGGGGTCGTCCGTCCCGACTGTCTGCCCCTCTACTGCGTCTACATTCATGGCCAGATGTCCTTGGAGAGGGAGCATGTGGTGTCTGCGGGCACAGTCGACGCCTTCTGTGCCCGCTGGGCACCGCAGGGGCTGAGATGCCAACCCCGACAATCACATTTTGATTTGACGGGTCTTAAGTTTTCTTTGTACTTTTTATTTTTGTTCGGTCTGTTCCCCTTCCTTTTGGGAAGCCGCCCCTTTTACTTTGTCCTAATGTAATTTGAGTTTGTTCACTTGGTTCGACCTAAAAGACCCCCCATCACCCCCCGCACTGACCTCTAACCCCACACCTCACAATGCCCCCGGGACTGATTGACGGCAGCTCCGATAGGGAGAGAGGAGAATGGTCATTGTAAACCCCGCCCCCCCGGCACTGACCTCTAACCCCACACCTCACAATGCCCCCGGGACTGATTGACGGCAGCTCCGATAGGAGGAGAATGGTCATTGTAAACCCCGCCCCCCCGGCACTGACCTCTAACCCCACACCTCACAATGCCCGGGACTGATTGACGGCAGCTCCGATAGGGAGAGAGGAGAATGGTCATTGTAAACCCCGCCCCCCCCGGCACTGACCTCTAACCCCACACCTCACAATGCCCCCGGGACTGATTGACGGCAGCTCCGATAGGGAGAGAGGAGAATGGTCATTGTAAACCCCGCCCCCCCGGCACTGACCTCTAACCCCACACCTCACAATGCCCCGGGACTGATTGACGGCAGCTCCGATAGGGAGAGAGGAGAATGGTCATTGTAAACCCCGCCCCCTCGGCACTGACCTCTAACCCCACACCTCACAATGCCCCCGGGACTGATTGACGGCAGCTCCGATAGGGAGAGAGGGGAATGGTCATTGTAAACCCCGCCCCCTCGGCACTGACCTCTAACCCCACACCTCACAATGCCCCGGGACTGATTGACGGCAGCTCCGAGCCACTAGGATGAGAAGAAGATGGACGACCGCGCGGAAACAGCTGGTTCTCCGACCAATCGGAGTGAATGAGGGGCGGGACTGCGTGAAGCATGCGCAGTGTGGGTAATGGCGATGGAGAGAGGCTTTGTCGGATGCACAGTCAGTAAAGGTGGGAATGGCAGGGCGGAGGACACCATAGACCAGGCGGGGATTTGGAGAGGCTTCGTAAACATGTTACGTAACCCGCGGACCCTTAAAAAGAATCTCCCGATATCAGAGGATGGTCTCAGCCCTTTGCGCAGAGCAGAGCCTCAGCATTCTCCCAATTACAGATCCAGCGCCATCTTTATCGGGGCACCGCAATACGGCGCATGCGCGTCCGCCATTTTTGTTTGGGGCAATGTTTTGGGAATTGCCAGTGGCAGAATGTGGACAACTTGACCATCTAACTGCTTCACCCTTTCACTTCCAATTTCTGACTGATGAGAGCAACGATATCAGGACAGTTGCAATAATTTATATTCATATTGTGTCTTTAACAGAACAAAACAGTTTCCCCAAACAGTTTCTCAGAAGTATTATACAGTGACATTTGATACTGAGTCACGTTCGGACAGATGACCAAAGGTTTCGTCAAAGAGGTGGGTTTTAAAGAAAGCAGAAGTCATGGAAAGGCAGAGAGATTTAAAGAAGAGATTGCAGAGCTTGTGGCCCGTGCAACTGGAAGGATGGTTTGTAACGTAGAATGATTAAAACTGAGAATGCTCAAGAGGAATTAGATTATAGTAGAGTTCTCAGAGGAGTGTGAGGCTGGAGAAGTTTACTGACACAAGAATGATTTGTAACCATGGAGGAAAACAAAGATAAGAATTTTTAAATTCTGATGCTTCTTAAAAGAAAGCATTTATAGATCAGCAAGCATAGGGGCGATGGGTGAACATGATTTGGTGTGAGTAAGCATATGGGCAGTTTAGGATGATTTGGAGGAGGGTTGCTTAATGTTGGAAGTCAGTTAAAACCGAATTTGAAATTGTTTAGTCCAGAGGTAAGAAAGGAATGGATAATGGTTTCTGCAGCGACATGGTGATGCAGTAGTTAGCATTGCTGCCTCATAGTGCCAGGGACCTGGTTTTGATTCCTGGGTTGGATCACTATTTGTGTGGAGTCTTCACATTCTCGCCGTGTCTGCGTCGATTTTCTCCCATATTCCGAACGTATGTGGATTGGGTTGATTGGCTATGCTAAGTTGCCCCTTAGTGTCAGGGTTGAGCAGGGTAAATACATGGGGTGATGGGGATAGGTCCTAGGTAGGATTGTTGTTGGTGTGGGCTTCATGGGCCGAATGGTTTCCTTCTGCACTGTAGAGATTCTTTGATTGACTGAGGCTAAGGCAGAGCTGAGGGATGTTACTGAAACGGAAATAGATGATTTTGGTGATGATGTAGATATGTGGTCTAAAATCTTCTCAAGTAAGACATCATGGTTAGTTCAGCTTCAGACATTTAACGTGGAGAGGGTGAAGTCAGTTGTGAGGGTGGTAAAGTTTGTAGTGGGACTGAAGACAGTGACTCCAGTCTTCCCGATACTTAAATGCTGGAAACTTCTGTAATTGATATCAGACAAGTCAGGATGTTGTACGAGTTGAAGGGGAACCAGGAGGTGATGATCCTACTACTATCTGGTCCAGATAAATGATGGTGGTTGAGAGATTAGGTGATTCTGTCAGAGTTCTGGTCAGGATATAGATGTAGAGAAACCCTCTCCTTCACTCTTTGCTTCTTCCACCTCCCTCTCACTCCTTCAATAGATATTGCTTCATGTGTCAGTCCAGACCCAGTGGGAGGTTTCCTTCTCTGAAGCACGAGTGAATCAGTTGGGTTTTTACGACGATCCAGCAGTTTTCATGGTCACTTTTTCTTAATGCCGGCCCCATAAATGACCCCATTCATTCAACACAATTTCACAACATGTTTTTGTGTTCTCTCTCACTCCCTTTTTTTTTAGAATCAGTTTCATCGTGTTTTAGAAGTTGGGAAACTGAAACTAAACTCCACATCAGGATCTCACAGAGTCGCCTAATTTTTCATAATCGGAATATCATTGGATTTTGAACATGGAAGGAGAAAGCACCGTTCACAGTGGGGAGAAATCATACCCGTGTTGTGTGTGTGGGCAAGACTTCAACCAATCATCTGGCCTGTTCAAACATAAATGCAGTCATGATGGGGAGAAGCCGTGGAAATGTGGGGAATGTGGGAAGGGATTCAATTACCCATCCCAGCTGGAAACCCATCAGCGTGGCCACACCGGGGAGAGGCCGTTCACCTGCTCGGACTGCGGGAAGGGATTCACTAAGTTATCCACCCTGCAAAATCACCAGCGCACACACACTGGGCAGAGGCCATTCACCTGCTCTGACTGTGGGAAGGGATTCACTCAGTCATCCACCCTGATTAAACACAAACTAATTCACACCGGGCAGAGGCCATTCACCTGCTGTGTGTGTGGGACGGGATTCACTCAGTCATCCACGCTGCTGACACACCAGCGAGTTCACACCGGGGAGAAGCGATTCACCTGCTCTGAGTGCGGAAAGGGATTCACTCACAAATCCACCCTGCTGACACACCAGCAAATTCACACCAGGCAGAGACCATTCACCTGCTCCCAGTGTGGGAAGGGATTTGTTAATTCATCCATCCTAATTACACACCAAAGAGGTCACACTGATGAGAGACCGTTTAAGTGCCTGGACTGTGGGAAATGTTTTAAAACCTCTCAGGAGCTGGTGTCCCATCAACAGGTTCACACTGACGAGAAACCATTCAGATGTTCTCACTGTGGGACTGGGTTCAGACGGTCATCTCATCTCACTGTACATCAGCGGGTTCACACCGGGGAGAGACCATTCACCTGCTCCAAATGTGGGAAGGGATTCACTCAGTCATCTGCGTTATTGAGACACCAGCAAGTTCATAAATAACTAGAGACTGGATTTTGTTGTCAGTCACATTGTGGTCTGCATCTGCTGATTTTAAAAAACTTCAGGCCGGTTATAAAGACAAAATTCAAATATACTGTCTTTGTGTTAATGTATTCTCTGTTGTCTTTTTTAAAAATCTGTGACTGGTTCTCCTTTTGAAAGGCCTCTCTCCTGTCTCCTCCATCCTCATCTTCAACAACAAGTGTGAGGAGCTCAAGGAGCTCCTAAGATTGAGACAATCTGGTCAGCTGCCTCTGCTGCTTCCCTCCCTCCCACTGGACAACCAGACCAAACTGTCTCTGAAATTCCCTTTTTCCAAATACCGAAGTCACATCTTTCTCCAATTCTTCTGCTATTTCCCATCAAACCCTCTCACTGCTCATCTTGTCTATGAGACCTCCCTACATCTCCCTTTACCCTCTAAACCACTGATAACCCAACTTCCCCACATTATCTAATATTGTCAATGGGTCTGATACTGTTCCTCTCATTTGTAACTCAGCTTCACTAATGAATCTCCTCTGCGCCCCCTCCAACGCAATCATCTCTTTATAACGTGGCGACCAGAACTGCAGACAGTGCTCTGGCAGTGATCTCACCACAGTTTATGCAACTCCAACACGACTTCCTTGCTTTTATAATCTATACCTTAATTGTTAAAGGCAAGTGTCTAACATGCCTTTTTCACCAGCCTACTAACATGCACTTCTGTCCTATGGACAATCACATCCAAGTCCCTTTGTTCCACTAGTTCATTAAATTTTTCCTTGTCAAAAAGTGTATCACCTCACACTGAATCTGCCCATTTGATCATTTCTTCCTGGAGCCAAGACACTCACCCTCACTGATTTTGTTTTGATTTGATTTATTATTGTCACACTATAAGACAAAACATACCATTCATAGAGAAGGAAACGAGAGACTGCAGAATATAGTGTTACAGTCATAGCTACAGTGTAGAGAAAGATCAACTTAATGCGAGGTAAGTCCATTCAAAAGTCAGTTAGTAGCAAGGAAGAAGCTGTTCTTAGTTGGTACGTGACTTCATACTTTTGTATCTTTTTCCCGAATGAAGAAGGTGGAAGAGAGAACGTCCAGGGTACACGAGGTCCTTAATTATGCTGGTCGCTTTGCCGAGGCAGCGGGAGGTGTAGCAGAGTCAATGGATGGGAGACTGATTTGCTGATGGATTAGGCTCCATTCACGACCTTTTGTAGTTCTCTGGGTCTTGGGCAGACCACCTGGCCAATTCTTGTGTCATCCGCAAACTTATCAATCCTATCCGCCACATAGTCATCTATATCATTTATATAAATAATAAATATTAGGTGTATGTCACTGGACCCTGGCCTCCAATTACTAAAGCATCCTTCTGTCATCACCCTCTGCCTCCTACAACTGAGCCAATTTTGAATCCACTTTATCAAGTATCCCACGCCCAGTATATTGAGGAAGAGCAGGGGAATTATCCTGAGTGCAGGCCAATATCTATCCACCAACATCATTAAAAACACATCAACGGACATTGTTCATGGGCTCTTGCCGTCTGTAAATTGGCTGCCACATTCCCTAAATTACAACAGTGACTACACTTCAGAATGGCTGTAAAATGTTCTGGGACTTCCTGTGGATGTGTAAGATGCTATGTAAACGCAAGTTACAATATAATGATCTATTACTTTGATTCATCAATAATAACCTAATCAAAGTTCATCACTGAATAATCATCTGTCTCATAACTGGCTTTTAATACAAAACAAATGCAGACTTAACGAAGAAAAGTTACAGAACATGGAGAGATTACAGAAAGCCACATGATCAAATTGGTTTCCTTGACATTGTTACCTGTAACAGTGAATAGAGTATGAAGTGATTGATGGTTTAAACTAAAATCTGATTACCCAGACCTATCTATAGTTTCTTAAATCGAGATTACAATTCAAATGTACTTCATTGGCTGTAAAATGCTTTTGAAGATCCTGTGGTTCTGAAAGTTGCTATAGAAATGCAACTGCGGTCGAACAATGCAAACAGGGGATCTATAGCTGCCAATTCTACATTCCCAGCCTACACAGGGTGTTTATTTAGCCTTTCAAATCCAATTACTGGCTCCATTCCTCCCCGCTCACCTCCAGTTTCTGAATCTGAATCACTCTGAAGTTCCCTCCAACAACATTACTCCAGTATCGGCACTGCACATGCTCCACATCACAATGTCCAGGACTGATTGACGGCTGGGGTGGGGCTGGAGG
The DNA here is from genome assembly GCA_024679065.1 of Sphyrna mokarran. Lineage (NCBI taxonomy): Eukaryota > Metazoa > Chordata > Chondrichthyes > Carcharhiniformes > Carcharhinidae > Sphyrna > Sphyrna mokarran. The sequence continues at coordinate 4,216,541 of JAGIQG010000040.1, read as the reverse complement.
ACAGAGCGGGAGAGGCTGGTCCTCCAACCAATCGGAGTGAATGAGGAGCGAGGCTGAGCCCAGATCTCCCTCACCTGCTGAAACTCTTCATCAAAGTAAAGTTTATTTATTAGTCACAAGTAGGCTTACATTAACACTGCAATGAAGTGACTGTAAAATTTCCTTAGACGCCACAGTCCGGCACCTGTTTGGATCAATGCACCTTATCAGCACGTCTTTTAGACTAGGAGGGAACTGGAGCACCCGAAGGAAACCCACACAGACATGGGGAGAATGTACAAACTCCACACAGACAGTGACCCAGGCTGCGAATTGAATCTGGGTCCTTGGCGCTGTGAGGCAGCAGTGCTGCCTTCATTGTGAAAGCTGCTTTGTGTCAAACTCCAGGAGAAAACTGGATCTTTCTGTTAGTGGCTTTAAACTGATGGAGCCCTGGGGGTGTGGAACAAACAGATCAACATTTCTCACTGAGATGTGACAGCAATTCACAGCAATCGTAGGGCTAAAGGAATAACTTAGCAAACAGGGATTGTGACCATTAAAATCCTTGTTTCAGTAAATGAACCAACAGGAGGGTTAGGGCAGATTTGGGATAAAGTCATCATTCAGAACAACACAGGCTATAAAGGAACAATTAATCTTAACGAAAAATTTATGTGCTGTGAAGAGTGGGTATGCTGAATCAGGTTCAAAAATACTAAATAATGTTTCTTATAAAAATCACTGCAGTGGAGAAAGAGGCCATTCAGCCCATTGAGTCTCACCGACTCTTACGTAGGCTGACCCCTAACCCCATGTATTAACCGCATTAATTCCCCTAACCCATACAATAAGAGGCAATTTGCACAGCCAATCCACCTAATCTGCACATCTTTGGAATATGGGAGGAAATTGGAGCACTCGAAGCAAACCCATACAGACACAGGGAGAATGTGCAAACTCACATAGAGAGCTGTGGGACAGTGGGTAACACTACCTCAGAATGCCAGGGATCCGGTTCAATTCCAGTTTTGGGTGACTGGTTGCACGTTCTTTCTGTATCTGCATGGGTTTCCTCCAGGTGCCGAGGGTGCTTAGCAGTGCTGTCTCACAGCTCTAGAGACCCGGATTCGATTCCCAGCTTGGGTCACTGTTTGTGGGGAGTTTACAGTATAGATCCCTGTATAGATTTCCTCCAGTTTTCTCCCACAGCCCAAAGATGTGCAGGTTAGGTGGACTGACCACGCTAAATTGCCCTGATGCATAATTTAGAGGGGTAAATATATGGGGTTACGGGGATAGGGCCTGGGTGGGATTGTTGTCAGTGCAGATTTGATGGGCCGAATGGCCTCCTCCTATGATTTCTAAGAATCGTTATATAAATATAGAAACATAGAGAATAGGTGCAGGAATGGACCAATCAGCCCTTTGAGCCTGCTCCACCATTCATTATCATGGCTGATCACACACTTTCAATATCGCACTCCCATTTCTCTCCAGACCCATTGACCCCTTTAGCCATAAGGGCCACATCCAGCTCCCTCTTGAATATATCTCACAAACTGGTCCTCGAGTTTTCTGTGGTGGAGAATTCCACAGGTTCACAACTCTGAGTGAAGAAGTTCTTCCTTATCTCAGTCCTGAATTGCTTACCCCTTATTCTTAGACTGTGACTCCTAGTTCTGGACTTCCCCAAATTCAGGAACATTTTTCCTGCCGCTAGCCTGTCCAGTGCCATCAGGATTTTATCTGTTTCGATGAAATCCCCTCTCATTCTTCTAAATTTAGTGAGTACAAACCCAGTCGATCCAGTCTCTCTATTTGTCAGTCCTGCCATTCCAGGAATCAGTCTGGTGAACCTTCACTGGACTCCTTCAATAGCAAGAACGTCCTTCCTCAGTCCAGGAGACCAAAACTGCACACAATACTCAAGGTGTGGCTTCCCCAAGGCTCTGTACAACTGCAGCAAAACATCTTTCCTCCTGTACTCAAATCCTCTTGCTATGAAGGCCAGCGTGCCATTAGCTTCCCTCACTGCCTGCTGTACCTGCGTGCCAACCTTCAGCAACTGTCCCACCATGACACCCGGCTCACGCTGCACTTCCCCTTTTCCTAAACTGCCACCGTTCAGATAATAATCTTTCTTCCTGTTTTTGCCACCAAAGTTGATAATCTCACATTTATCCACATTATGTTGCATTTGCCAAGTATCTGCCAACTCAGCCTGTCCAAGTCACCCTGTAGCCTCTTAGGATCCTCCTCACAGCACATATTGCCACCCAGCTTAGTGTCATCTGAAAATTGCAGATATTAGATTCAATTCCTTCATCCAAATTATTGATGTATATTATGAACAGCTGGGGTTGCAGCACTGAACCCTGTGGTACCCACTAATCGCTGCTTGTCGCTCTGAAAAGGATCCATTTATTCCCACTCTCTGCTTCAGTTTGAGCATAATCTCCCTCCTCTTATATACCAGGCGTGGGCCAAATGTCTTCTTGACCACCCGATTGAGAAACTCATCAGCCTTGACTGAATGACAGAGCAGACTCAATGGCCTAATTCTGTTCCTACATCTGATGATCTACCTGCCCAGCCTCCTTCACAGATGCCTGGATATTAACTCCAGGTTCTCTCTGATCCTCTATAATTCTCAGCATCATCCCCTTTATTGTTCATTCCTATGTCTTGTCTAATGTCCCAAATTCATTCTCTCTCACTGCTCCAGATCGAATTCCATGGGCCATTTTTCTGTCTATCTGACCAGCCCACTGATATCTTCCTGCAGTCCACAGCTTTCTTCTGGATTGTTAAACACAAATACAATTGTTGTATCGTCTACAAACTGAATTATAACCCTTACATTTAAGTCTAAGTCATTGATATATATCACAAAACAGTGGAACCTCACTGGTAACCAGACACTATTCAGTCCTCGACGTGATAATCAGCAGCAATAACAGCAGAATCCAACCCCTGCTGTCGCCTGTGAACTTGCTGGTGTTTCAGCAGGTTGTTTGACTGAGCGAATCCCTTCCCACACATGGAACAGTTGAACGGCCTTTCCCCAGTGTGAACTTGCTGGTGTTTCAGCAGGTTCTGTTTACTTTTAAATCTCTTCTCACAATCAGAACACTCAAAAGGTCTCTGATCAGTGTGAACAAGTTGGTGTGTAGTCAGGTGGGATGACTGAGTGAACCTCTTGTCGCACAGGAGGCAACTGTAAGGTCTCTCTCCAGTGTGAACTCGCCGGTGTATCAGAAGGTCGGATGTATCAGTGAATTCCTGACAACACACAGGGCAGGTGAACGGCCTCTCCCCAGTGTGAACTCGATGGTGTCTCAGAAGGTGGGCTAATCGAGTGAATCCCTTCCCACAGAGAGAGCAGGTGAACGGCCTCTCCCCAGTGTGAGTGTGCTGGTGTTTCAGAAGATCCTTTCTGCTTTTAAACGTTTTCTCACATTCAGAACAATTGATAGGTCTCTGATCAGTGTGAACAAATCGGTGTTTCAGGAGCTGCGATGAACAAGTGAATCCCTTCCCACACACGGGGCAGATGAACGGCCTCTCCCCAGTGTGAGTGCGTTGATGAATCAGTAAATCCTTTCTGCTTTTAAAGTTCTTCTCACAGTCAGAACATTTAAATGGTCTCTGATCAGTGTGAACACTTTGGTGTGTCAGGAGGTGGGACGACTGAGTGAATCCCTTCCCACACGTGTTGCAGATGAACGGCCTCTCCCCAGTGTGAGTGCGTTGGTGAATCAATAAATCCTTTCTGCTTTTAAAGCTCTTCTCACAATCGGAACATTTAAACGGTCTCTGATCAGAGTGAACCTGGTGGTGAGTCCGGAGGTTTGACAAGGCATTAAATCCCTTCCCACATTGAAGACAGGTGAACGGCCTCTCCCCAGTGTGGACATGCTGGTGTGTGTACAGGCTGGATGACTGAGTGAATCCCTTCCCACACACACAGCAGGTGAATGGTCTCTCCCCAGTGTGAATACGTCGATGGGTTTCCAATTCAGATGGGTAATTGAATCCCATCCCACAGTCCGCACATTTCCACGGTTTCTCCATGATTATTGACAGGCTATCGGGCGTAGGCGGAATGCAGATTCAAGCTGACTATCAGATCAGCCATGATGTTATTAAATGGTGGAACTGGCCTGTGGGGCTGAATGGCCTGTTGCTGCTCCTTGTTCACACGATGCAAGTGTCCTCATGTCTCTCCAGGTTATCCAATCAGTTAAAAACCAGGTCCACACAAAGAACACGAGTACGGTGTCTACCTGATGTAAATGCGTTATTTCTTTTCACTCTGACTGGTTAAAGATCTGTTCCAGCTGGGGAAAAATAATGGAGATGTCTGAGTCTCGGGGCTTTTCCAGTCACAATGATGTTGAATAATTTCCCAAAGATAAAACAGGCAAACATTTCTCCTTCCACATTCATCGGCCTTTGATATTCAGATCCTGAAGAATTGTGTGACACTGTCAGATCCTGAGAGGTTTGGTTTGAATCGCCCGTCTGCAGATATTCTGGAAAAGGAGTTTATATTGAATTACTTTGAATATACAAGACTCAAACAAATCAGTTTAATTCTTTATACTTGACACATCTTCTCCTGCCCCATGTATCTCATCTCAGTCTTTCAGTTGATTTTTCTATTTCTTTTTCTCTTGTGCGCTTCTCCCATTTCCTTTTGAAACAAACAATCTCAGCAATTTCCTCAACTCATTTCTCTGGTAATTCTAAACCCGAGAGTGAAGAAATTTATCCTTATTGCCTGCCTGGATTTGGTAGTAACTATCTAGTATTTATGACTGTTTGTTTACTGATTGTTGCTCCTTTTAGACTCTGTCACAAGTGGAAGCATTCTCTCCACATTTCTCCAAGGCACTGATAATTTTAAAGACTTCTATCAGATCACTGCTCTATAGGGAAAAAAAACTTCAATCCATTTAATCTTTCCGGAAAGCTGTAATCTCTGTTTACGAAAAAAAATTACAACCAATGCAGAATATAAATTACAAAGAGACAAATATTTCTCTTGGGGTTAAATTTTCTGTGTGTTAATCGTCAAATTGTAACTGTGTGTAAAAACAATTTTAAAAATCAGCTCACAATAGAAACAATGAACAGACAATTCTCTTTCCTCCACTCCCAGTTTTCTCCCTCCCTCTCCTCTGTCTGGGTTCAGTTCTCCAGCTCCTGTCTGCAGACTGACAATAAAACCAATGGGTCTTATTGGGGATGCTGGGGCCTCCAGCGGGTGTTTGTGAATCCTCCTTGCTCACCTCCCAGGGTTTCCTTCCTTCCCAGAGATCAGAGTCCTCATTAATTTGAGGCCAAAGTGTAATCTCTTATTTACTGTCCCCCTCCCCCATCCTCTGATGTGAACCATCCTCCAGTGGCTGAGCCAGGATGGGGCCGTCAACCTGGGCCTATTCCCGGGAGGGAGGGAGGGAGGGAGAAGCCCCGCAGCTACAAACCAGGGAGCTGACAATGATTCTGAAGGGTTTGCCGATCCACAAAGTGTTTCCAGACCCTCCCCAATATCCAGCCGCCGGTTCCAGCGCCTCCCCCTCCGCTGCTGCAACGTTTGCTCCACATTCACCTGGTTTCTTCTGAGTGTTGGTCTCCAGCCCCGCCCTCCTTTACTCCGATTGGTTGGAGGACCAGCCGCTCCTGGTGAGACCTCCAGCTCCGCCCTTCATTCACTCCGATTGGTTGGAGGATTAGCCGCACCCGCTCGATCCTTCAGCCCCGTCCCTCATTCACTCCGATTGGTTGGAGGACTACTCGCGCCAGCTCGGTCCTCCAGTCCCGCCCCTCATTCACTCCGATTGGTTGGAAGACCAGCTGCTCCCGCTCGGTCCGCCAGCCCCGCCTTCTCTTCCTATTGGTCAGGACTCGCCGTCAATCAGTCCCCGGGCATTGTGATGCGGATCATGCGCAGTGTCATTGCTGTCATTGGCGCTTGTTTGTCCCGGAGAAGCGGAGTCAGCGTTAGGCGGTGGCTCGGAGGGTCTGGAAACACTTTGTGGATCCGCAAACCCTTCAAAATCATTGTCAGTTCCCTGGTTTGCAGCTGCGGGGCTTCTCCTTCCCTCCCGGGAACAGGCCCAGATTAACGGCACAACATCCTGGCTCAGCCACTGGAGGATTTGGAAACATTGTGGATCCGCAGGCGGTGAGGAGCTGGAACCAGCGGGTTTTAAATGGGAATTTTAAATGATGCGGATCCACAGCCCGAAATCAAACCGGAAACATAAATGGATCCGGGGGGTGAGGCTTCTGGTGTCGGCCAGATGCTGGATCTCGGGGCAGGGTGGTACAGTGGGTTAGCACTGCTGTCTCACAGCGCCAGAGAGCTGGGTTCAATTCCCAGCCCGGGATACTGTCTGTGTGGAGGCTGTACATTCTCCCCGTGTCTGCGTGGGTTTCCTCCTTGTGCTCCGGTTTCCTCCCACAGTCTGAAAGACGTGCTAGTTAGGTGGATTGGCCAGGCTAAATTCTCCCTCAGTGTAACTGAATAGGCACTGATATGTCGCAAGAGGGGATTATCATAGTATCTCTATTACAGTGTTAATATAAGCTTACTTGTGATTTTAATCCCTCAATTTGCGAGGCTACATTCTTAGACATTAAGATTGGCCATCTTTACAAAAGGCAAAACCAAATGGATTAGCCATCAACAAACAAAACATCAGAGCTAATGTTTGTTGCGAAATCATAGGTTGTTTATAAAACAGGAGGTCAGAGTTAAAGCCAATAATAATTTCTATTTAAAATGTCATAAATCATCTCAGTACACTTAGTAGGGGTGGCATGGTAGTACAGTGGGTAGCACTGCTTCCTCACAGTGCCAGGGTCCTGGGTTTGATTCCCAGCTCGGGTCACTGTGTGGAGTTGCATGTTCTCTCTGTGTCTGCATGGGTTTTCTCTGGATGCTCCGGTTTCCTCCTACAGTTGGAAAGATGTGCTAGTTTGGTGCATTGATCCAAACAGGTGCTGGCAATGAAGGGAATTTCATTGCAATGTTAATGTAAGCCTTACTTGTGACTAATTAATAAACTTTAAGGGAGAGTGTGTGGGATGGGAATCTGCAACTCTGGGGGTTTGAGAGGAAAAAAATTGCGAAGAAACTAGAATTGTCTGTTTAGAATTTCTATCACGGACTGTCAGTAATGACTTTTTTTGATGGTTTTTACAGGTATTAAAGTTGAGGATTGCAGATGGGGGAATCTGAAACTAAACATCACATCAAGATCTGACAGAATCACTCAATTCCGAGGACCTGGATATCATCATACTTGGAATGTGGAAGGAGAAATGTTTGTTTGTTTTCTCTGTGGGAAAAGATTTCAAACATCAGTGTGACTGAAAAAGCACTGAGACACATGCACACCCGAGTGAGAGTGTTCTAGTGAACTGTGGAAAGAGCTTTAAACAGTTACACAGCCTGAAACAACATCACCATTCAGTGAGGGGAAATGTACACGTGTTGTATGTTTAGACGAGGCTTCATCTGATCATCAACATGGAGAGACATGAAGACACTGATACTACAGAGAAACCGTGGATATGCGGAGACTGTGGGAAAGCATTCACTTGCCCATCCAAACTGGAAACTCATCGACGCACCCACACTGGGGAGAGACCCTTCACCTGCTCCATATGTGGGAAGGATTTCACTCAGTCATCCAACCTAGCGTTACACCAGCGTGTTCACACTGGGGAAAGGCCGTTTAGCTGCTCTGTGTGTGGGAAAAGGTTCATTCAGTCATACAATCTAGCATTACACCGGCGGGTTCACAGCGGGGAGAGGCCGTTCACCTGCTCTGTGTGTGGGAAGGGATTCATTAATTCCTCGAACCTAGTGGCACACCAGCGAGTTCACTCCGGGGAGAAACCATTCAGCTGCACTGACTGTGGAATGAGCTTTAAACTTTCGTCCACTCTGCTGAAACACCAGCGAGTTCACTCCGGGGAGAAACCATTCAGCTGCACTGACTGTGGAAAGAATTTCAGACACTCGGGCAGTCTCACGGTACACCAGCGAGCTCACACCGGGGAGAAGCCATTCACCTGCTCCATGTGTGGGAAGGGATTCACTGATTCATGCCAACTGCTGAGACATGAACGGGTTCACACTGGGGAGAGGCCGTTCTCCTGCTCCGAGTGTGGGAAGGGATTCATTGATTCATCTCAGCTGCTGAAACACCAGCGAGTTCACAAGTGACGGCAGGGATTGGATTCTGCTGTTATTGCTGCTGTTAATGGCAACCAGGTCCTTTCATTCTGACAGCAGGAGTTTGTTCTGCTGATGTTAATACAGCCAATAACTCGGCTGGAGGTTAATATTCTGGATCAAGAGGTGATTGTGCTTCTGGGGTTGCAGTTACTGCTGTCCATCAGAAATGAGTTTACAACAAGATTTATAACTTTTACTTCAATCTCAAATTGTTTAAGTTAAGTTTCTTTATTAGTGTCACAAGTAGACTTACATTAACACTGCAATGAAGTTACTGTAAAAAAAAAAATACCCCAGTCGCCTGTTTGGGTACACAGGGAGAATTTACTATGGCCAATGCACCTAACCAGCCCGTCTTTCAGACTGTGTGAGGAAACCAGAGCACCTGGAGAAAACCCATGCAGACATGGGGAGAACATGCAGATTCCACACAAATAGTGACCCAAGTTGGGAATGGAACCTGAGTCCTGGCACTGTGAGGCAGCAGTGCGAACCACTGTGTTACCGTGTCCCCCTACTGATCTTGGCCCGAATTCTGCTACTCAGTATCTGAGAGGTTGCACTGATGAACATCTCCAATTAGAAAGTGCTGATTAATCCTTACTGAGAATTCTTACTCACTTGCACATTACACACAGTGACGCTGCCATTATCCATCAGAAAGAAGGGGAATGGGAAATTGGTGGAGAATCAAGAGTCTCCAAATGTCACCCATTAAATTTGGAACAGAAATTTTCTCAGCACAGGAATGGCCTCTTTTAAGGTCAAACTAAATAAACAAACTCAAGTTAAATCAGACAAAGTGAAAGGGACAGTTCCCCAAAAGGAGGGGAACAGCCCAAACAAAATCAAAGTACAAAGGAAACTTAAAAACATTAAATTAAAATATGATTATTAAGGTCAATAATGCACTCAGCCCCTGCAGTGCCAGCACAGGAATGGCGATAAGTTGAATCCAAGTAACAGATTGGAAAAAAATCACCATCTAATAGCCTTATAAAATTTTTGCATACTGATGGAATATTATAGAAAAAGCCCTTCCTCTGACTTCGGAAGAAAGCTTGTCCCAGCTAACAAACATGGCAAGCTTTCTCCCTGCCAAGGACCTGTGTCTAACACAAGCCGTGAAGCAAGACATTTTTAACCCCGATACCATTAGTTCTTATGGTAGCTAACTACATGTAAAGGTTAAAATAGGCCCTCAAGAGCAAAGAGGTTTCAAATTAACTGGTTTCTCCCCAACATCGACAATCAGGGTCATTGAAGTGAACTTTCCATAGATATCAGCTATGGACATCAACATTCACTTGGCTTCAGTCATCTGCTTGTCCTCTGGGATTTGTAAACCTCTCTCACAGGTCAGGTACTTTTCCTGTCTGTTTAACTGATGCATCTTGTTTTAAATGTTCCTTCTCAATAAACTGTTGTAAAATCACTTCTGAGCTCAATTCCCTTTTTAGGGATAGACCAGTAAGAGTTTACAAAGTAGAGTTTTAAATGTTTCACTAGGCATGTGAATAGGGAGAAGTGAGTGAAAGTAAACATTCTCTATGAGAGGCAGATAAAAGGGAAAATATAATGGGGAATAAGGAAATGGCAGAGAAATGCAACAAATACCCTATCTATCTGTCTTCATGGTAGAAGACAAAAGAAAAATTCTAATAATGAGGAACCAAAGGGTTAGTGCAAGGGGACTGGAACTTTAATACAAGAAAGAGCCATTTTTAAACATTTGTCACCAATCCAATATTGTTCGAGTTGTAATGCAGTTCATCAAATCTCAGTAATAATGAAAAAAACAGATAGACAAATTCTGACATCATTTTATGGAATTTTACAGAAAAGTTGTGAATTGAATGATCCTTTCTGACAAGTGCAATGTGAATAAAAGTTTTAAAAACTGAAACAAGCCATTTAATTCCCATCAAAATGGGTTTGATTGATTAATGGTGGGAGCTGCACAAGTCTAAAGCTGTGGTGGCTTTGGAAACACAGGTTTCACACTCGCTTGTGGAATAAGAATGAGGGTCTTCTAGAAATAGAGACTGCAGAAATTAATGGGACTAAATGGTGACAAATTCCTTGGACCAGACAACTTCCATCTTGGGGATTTAGAAGAGGGAGCTTCAGAAATAATTGCTGCTTTAGTTTGATCTTCCAGAATTCCTTAAACTCTAGAACACTTCCCAAGGATCATAAGTTAACAAACATTAACCTCACTAGTCCAGAAAGTAGAAGGAGAGAAAATGGGGGATCTAGAACAGTTAACATCAGTTGTAGGTGAAATATTAGAAATCTTATTGTTAGGGACTTGGTAACATGGTACTTGTAAAATAAAAAAAACAGAAAATGCTGGAAAATCTCAGCAGGTCTGATAGCATCTGTGGAGAGAGAATAGAGCCAACATTTCAAATCTGGATGACCCTTTCTGAGTTTTGATGGACAGCCATCCAGACTCGACATGTTGGTTCTATTCTTTCCCCACAGATGCTGTCAGATCTGCTGAGATTTTCCAGCATTTTCTATTTTTGTTTCTGATTCCAGCATCTGCAGTACTTTGCTTTTATCTATGAAATTAGACTAGAATCAAATTAATGGTGGTGAGAAAAATGAGCTGTGATCTAATTAGACTACATGGTTTTTCGTGGGCCTGAGAGGTTAGATGGTGTGAAAATATTTCCATTGACTGGAGAATCTGGAATAAGGGGTCACAATTTCCGAATAAGGAGTCAACTGTTTAGATTAAAATGAGGAGAAAGTTCTTCATTCAGTTGTGAATGTCTGGAATTTTCTTTCTCAGGGTGCAGTGGATGCTCGACCATTGAATGTAATTAAGATAAAGATTGATAAATATTTGGGTACAAAGAGAAACTGAGCAATATGGGGAGGTGGAGTTGAGGTAGATTATCAACCTTGCAAAACATCAGCTGCAGCCTGAAACTGGGAGGAAATGTTGAAAAATCGAATTAACTGGTGACTGTACCGGACACTAGGACCCGGTGGGAAGAGAATAATCTTAGCCCCGCCCCTCCGTATTGTTGCGTCGAGTACCCCGCGCATGCGCTTCTCGTTGAACAAAGATGGTAGCCGTCAGTCTGGTCTTGGGCCTCGGAGAGGAAAAGATCCGGAGCTGCAAACACGGGAGAGTCTCAATCGCGGTTTGGGGCACTCGCCAGGTATTTAGAAACTCTCCTTATCCAGAGCCCGCTCCCTCAGAATTTTCTCTCCCTTCCCAGCTGCAAAGAGGCAAAAACAGAGCCATTACTATCGCCATTACTGACAGTGCGCATGCTCCAATAGGGGATTAGTGCGCCTGTGCAGTGCCGGCCGCTGGTGTGAATAGGAGACATTCAGCACCGCGGGGAATGCTGGGTCAGGACTCTGCCATTGAAAGTCATTATTAGGAGCTCGTTATGTTTTCACGGTTGTGTGTAGATTGGGGAACGGGGGCGGGTTCTATAAATTAATTAAAGGAGGAACCAAGTTATACGGAAATCTATGTGCACAGATCCTTCATTACCCATCAGAAAGAAGGGGAATGGGAATAGAGTGGAGAATTGCAAAATGCCCAAATGTGTTCCAAAAGCAGCAGCAATTAACAGCGGAATTCAAGAGCTCCAGTCAAAAGTAAACTCAGAAAGTGATGTGACTGAGTGAAGTATTTCACTTAGTAATGATCAGAATTGTGTTCTCACTGACATTCCAGGTCATTTCTCAAAATCATTCAATGGAGATGGGTGTCATTGGATTAGACCAGCACTTACTTCCCATCCCTGATTGTCCTTGAAAAGGTGTTTGTGAACTGCCTTCTTGTATCGCTGCAGTCCATGTGGTTGGTACACCCACAATGCTGCTAGGGAGGGAATTCCAGGATTTTGATTCAATGACATTGAAAGAATGGCAACACATTTCCAAATCAGGGTAGTGAGTGGCTTGGAGGAGGACTTCCAAATGGTGGTTTTCCCACCTGTCCACTGTCTTTGTCCTTTTAGATTGTAGTGGTCATGGGTTTTCTCTTATTGCAGGTTTCATATAGATTTGCAAAAAATAAAACTTCTTAGGATGAGGATGTTACTCACAAGGCCCAGATTACTAAGCTGAACTACTATTCTGCACTGACAGTGATATGTTACCAATCACCAGTTGTCCTTTGTGATTGTGATAGTTGGCCTTTTTCTTAAACCCCTGCAGTCCATGTAGTAAAGGCGCTTCCACAATGCAACTGTATTAGGATTTTAACCCAGTCACATTGAAGGGACAGTGATATTTGTCCAAGTCAAGGAGTTGCGTGATTTTCCCATGTCCCAGCTGCTGTGGTACTTCCAGGTGGGAAAGACCGTGCGTTTGGGAGATTCTGCCAAAATCCTGGTTGAGTTGCTGATGTATAAAATCTCTTTCCGTTACCTTTCTCTCTGACCTCTCCCTCTTCACGCATAAAGGCTGGATTCTTATTGTGGGCTCTGAAGAGATGAAGGGTTCCTTTCCCTCAGTGCACTGGTGAACAGTTTGAAGCTTTATGACAATCCAGCAGTTTTCATAACCCTTTTCTCATTCCCAATCCCATAATTTATCAGATTCATACAACTTAATTTCACATCTTGCCTCTGTGTGTTTATAGCTTGTCTCTCATGGTTCCTTCTTTCTGTTTTCACATCATTTTTCAGGGGATTAGAAGGTGAGGAATTACAGACGATTGTGAATCAAGGATCACATCAAAATCTTATAGAGTGCCTCGATTCGTCAGGATCTAAATATCATCGGCCTTTGAACATGGAAGAAAAAAGCACCGTTTACAGTGGGGCGGAACTGTACACATGTTCTGTGTGTGGAAAAGGCTTCAAACGATCATCTGGCCTGTCAAGACACAAGCGCAGTCACATCAGGGAGAGACCGTACAAATGTGGAGACTGTGGGAAGGGATTCAATTACCCAGTTGACCTGGAAAGTCACCGACGCATTCACACTGGAGAGAGACCTTTTAGCTGCCCTGTGTGTGGGAAGGGTTTCACACAGTCAGCTGGTCTGTTGATACACCAGCGCATTCACAGCAGGGAGAAGCAGTTCACCTGCTCTGAATGTGGAAAAGGATTTACTCAGTCATCAGCCCTGCTGATACATCGGCATGTTCACACAGGGGAGAGGCCATTCGCCTGCTCCATGTGTGGGAAGGGATTCACAGATTTCTCTGCCCTGCAGAGACACCAGCGTGTTCACACCGACAAGCGAGAATTTAAATGCTCTGAGTGTGGAAAGAGTTTTAAAACTCCACGCACACTGCGGGAGCATCAGTACATTCACACTGGTTCCACACCGTTCAGCTGCTCCCACTGCCAGAAGGGGTTCAGGACATCGTTTCACCTTGTGGCACATGAGCGCATTCACACTGGAGAGAGGCCGTTCACCTGCTCTGAATGTGGGAAGGGATTTAACCGATCATCCAACCTGCAGAAACACCAACGTGTTCACACTGAAGAGAGACTGTTTAAATGCCCAAACTGCGGCAAGGGCTATAAAAGTTCAGAGGAACTGCGTCACCATCGGCGTGTTCACTCTGATGAGAGGCCATTCACGTGTTCTCACTGTGGGACTGGCTTCAGGCGATCAGGGGACCTCACTGTACACCAGCGAATTCACACTGGGGAGAGGCCGTTCACCTGCCCTGTGTGCAGGAAGGGATTCACTTGTTTATCCTCTCTCACTTCACACCAACTTGTTCACACAAATGAAAGACCATTCAAATGTTCTGACTGTGAGAAGAGGTTTAAAAGCAGAAAACTTCTGCTCGCACACCAGCGAAATCACTCTGGGGAGAGACCGTTCACCTGCACTGAGTGTGGGAAAGGATTCACCCGGTCATCCATTCTGCTGAGGCACCAACAAGTTCACAGTGGGGAGAAGCCGTTCACTTGTTCAATGTGTGGAAAGAGATTCACCCAGTTACACAACTTGGTGAGACACCAGCGAATTCACCAGTGATCACAGGAATGTGATTCTGCTGTTATTGCTACTGTTAATTGCATCCCAATGAGAGACCATTCAGCTGCTCTCACTGCAGGACTGGGTTTAGACAATTATGTCAACTGCATGCACACCAGCTGATTCACACTGGGGAGAATCCATTCATTTGTTTGCAGTGTGAGAAAGGATTTACTCGGTCACCCATCTTGCAGAGACACCAGCGAATTCAAACTGGGGTGGGACCATTCATCTGCTTCGTGTGTGGGAAAAGATTCACTAGCTCATCCAGCCTGATGAGTCATCAGCAAGTTCGCAAATAATCAGTGACTGGATTTTACTATAAATCACATCCAGGAATGAATTATGTTCATTGATGCCCATTTCTATTGATATGTCAAGAAAATCTGAGAAAATAAAATAATTTCTGTGGTTAAATTCTGATTTTTTTTTAAACTGGTGAATTGAGTGGTAGTTTCAAAAGGAGACAGAATGACTATGTGAATTTAAACAGTGGGGATTTTTTTATGCATTTGTGGAACGTGGGAGTCATTGCACAGCCAGCATTTATTGCCCATCCCTATTTGCCATTGAACTGTGTGGCTTACTAGGCCATTTCAGAGGGGAGTTGACAGTCAATCACATTGCTATGGCTCTGGAGTCACATGTAGGCCTGATAGGTAAGGAGAGCAGATTTCCTTCCCCAAAAGGACATTCATGGGGTGTCACAGTGGTTAGCACCGTTGCCTCATGGCGCCAGGGGTTCGATTGCCGGCTTGGGTCACTGCCTGTGTGGAGTTTGCATGATCTCTGCATAGAGATCATGGTACTCTCTTGAGTACCTCTCCAAGTACTCAAGTTTCCTCCCACAATCTGAAAGACATGCTGGATAGATGCATTGACTCAAACAAATGCTGGATTGTGGCGGCCAGGGCAATTTCACAGTATCCTCACTGCACTGTTAATGTAAGCCTACTTGTGACTAATAAATAAACGCTATTTTTTACTTAACTGAACCAAATGATTTTTTTCTGACAATTGACAATGGTTTCATGGTCAGCAGTAGATTCTTAATTCTGATTTTTTTTTCATTGAATTCAGTTGTTTTTATTGAATTAGATGCATGAGGCAAGTTTTTTTTATGCGGAGGGTAGTAGATGCCTGAAACTCACTGCTAAGGAGGTAGTGGAAGCAGATACAATAGTGACTTAAGGGGTGCCTGGACAAATGCATGAATAAGATGGGAATAGAGGGATCTGGTCCCCAGACGGGTTTTTTAGTTCAAACAGGAGGCATGGTAGGTGCAGGCTTGGAGGGCCAAAGGATCTGTTCCTATGCTGTAATTTTCTTTTTTCTTGTTCTTTGTTCAAATTACATCACTTGCTATGGTGGGATTTAAAACTCAGAACATTAGCTGAGTTTATGGTTTAATAATCTAGAGATAATACCATTGACCATCACCTCCCATCTGGAACAAAACTGTTTTCACCATTAAGGCTCCGCTGTGATGTAATAGTCTCTATGACATCATCGCAGCAGGACTGGATGACATCATCAGAGTCCATTGTTTGTGAATGATCCACATCAATAACAGGAAATACTCATCAAGCTGAGCACATTATCTAGGCTGACACTCCAGTCTGACATTGAGGGACTGCTGTACTCTGTTACATAGCATCTTTCACATGGAGCTTGTGGAGGCTCTGACCACAATCTTCCTTATAGAATCATGGTGACAAAGGACAGAAAATGTAAATATTATATCCCTATTCAAAAACACAGCAATTACAGAACAATCAGCTTAACATCGGTGGTAGGGAAAAACTAATATCTGAGATACAACCAACTGACATTTGGAAAAGTATGGATTATAATTTCCAGTATTTTCTGTTTTAAATACTGAAAACTTCCCTAGATCTCAAGACTGGGAGGGATATTCTGAAAGGTATAGGGAGCTGGGGTTTGTCAATAAGAAACAATACTTTTCACTGTATGCTAATACATGTGACAATAATAAATAAAGTTTTAAAAAATGTGTAACTGAAAGTCTGAAATAATCTAGAGTTAGAAAGGAGAAAAAAAAGGACATCAATTAATCTTGAAGAAATCAAGGATTTGACACACTATGTGTTTGAAACAAAGCTGATTTATTTAACAGACGTCAGGATATTAAATTCTGTCCAGATACAGAGATTATTAATATCAGAAGAAATAAACATTAATTGCCTGATTGAAGATGGTTGAGAGGAGATTGATAGAGGAATTCAAGATCCTGAGGAATTGGGCAGTGAAATAGTGATAAAATATTCCCACCAAGAGAATACGAAGAAACAGAGGGCACACACCTGCATTAATGGGGAAAAAAGACTCAAAGTGAGGAAAACTATTTTCACCGAGTGGGTGGTTGGCTTCTTTTAAGGTCAAACCAAATAAACAAACTCAAGTTAAATCAGGACAAAGTAAAAAGGGCAGCTCCCCAAAAGGAGGAGGAACACACCAAAGTATACAGGAAACTTGAAAACATCAAATTAAAATGTGATTATTAGGGTCAATAATGCACCCTAGCCCGTGGTTCCCAACGGGCACGGAAAGTGTCAACTGTGCCCATGGACACTGCATGCTCCCTCTCCAGGAATAACTGGCTGCGAAAGTAGCCGTGGTAGAGGGGTAAATGGGCGGCTGGAGTTTGGAATAAACTTCCTGTGAGGGAAGTGGAGGCAGGTTTGACCAAGGTACTCAAAACAGAATTGGATTGTTTTCTGAAAGAAAGAATGTGCAAGGTCACAGGGGTTATGGCAGGGCAGTGGGATTAGGCTCTTTCAGTGAGTCAGTGCCGATTTGATGAGCTGAATGGCCTCTTTCTCCACTGTAAAGGATGTGATGAGAGTTCCTGAATGATGGGGAAAGATCACAGACAGCGGTTCTTAAAAGGAAGTAGCATCCTCGAAAACACAATCAGTTCTAGATCGAGAATATTAACCTGCGTCCAGCTAGAGGGATTAGTAACATCAACAGAAACAAATCTCAAATGCCAGAATGAATGTGGCTCACTCCTGGATGTGATTAATAGCAGCTACAGCAGAATCCCACTCCCTGCACTCACTCATGAAGTCGCTGGTGTGTCACCAGGTGAGAGGAGGTGGTGAATCCCTTCCCACACTCTGAGCAGGTGAATGGTCTCTCCCCAGTGTGAAGTCGCTGATGTGCTTTGAGGCTGGATGAATGTCTGAAGCTCTTCCCGCAGTCAGTGCAGCTGAACGGCCTCTCCTCAGTGTGAACTCGCTGGTGTGTCACAAGGTTGGACGAATTAATGAATCGCTTCCCACACACGGAGCAGGTGAACGGCCTCTCCCCAGTGTGAACTCTCCTGTGTAATTGTAGGTTATACATCTGGACAAATCCCTTCCCACAAACTGAGCAAGTGTATGGTCTCTGTCCAGTGTGAACTCGCTGGTGTAATGTTAGGCAGGATGATTGAGTAAATTCCTTCCAACACACGGGGCAGGTGAAGGGTCTCTCCCCAGTGTGGGTCCGTCGATGAGTTTCCAGTTTAGATGGGCAAGTGAATGCTTTCCCGCAGTCCCCACATATCCACGGTTTCTCTATGGTATCAGTATCATCACGTCTCTCCATGTTGGATGATTAATTGAAGTCTCCTCCACATACACAACACATGTGTAGATTCTCATTGGTGTAATGTTTTTTCAGGCTGTGAATCTGGCTACAGAGTCAATTTACTGGAAAGCTCTCTCTTGAGTGTGTGTGTGTGTGTGTGTGTGTCTTGGTGCTTTTCCAGTCACACTGATATTTGAAATCTTTTCCCACACTCGAAATTCAAAGGCTGATGGTGTTCAGATGCTGGTGAATCGAGTGACTGTTAATTCTTGGTTCCATTTTTCTGACTGTAAATCTTCCTCTTCAGACATCCTGTAAAAGGAGTTTACAAAACTATTGTCAGTCCTGACAAGTCTAATTTCTAAGGAACAGCTTTTCTGCTCTTGTTCCCCAATGGTATTAATGGTATTATGTTGTTGGCTTTAACCCTAAATTCCAATTTTACAACAACACATTGATTTCATAACAAACTCCATCTCTGATTTTTTTAATCCCCTGTGGGATATTCATTTGGTTTCATCCCCTAGAACTGCGGGGGCTGCGCATGCGTTGTTCCAATTTACCCTCAATAAAGATGGCGGATGCGCATGCGCTTTGCAGTGCGTGGACCCTGATAAAGATGGCGGATGTGAACTCGGGACTGAAGCTTTTGGAAGGCCCGAGGAACTTTTTTCACAAATTGAGGGTTTGTAGCCGACACCGGGTGTTTATAAAGCCTCACCACCCACCCGCCAACTCCATCTACGTTTCCGGTTTTATTTCGGGCTCTAGATTCGCGTTCGGTCTTTGTAAAAATCTCCATTTAAAACCCGCTCGCTCGAGCTCCTTACCGTTTGTCTCCAGGCACTGCGCATGCTCAGCTCCCAAACCAGGATGGGGCCGTTAACCTGGGCCTGTTCCCGGGGAGGGAAGGAGAAGAAGCCCCGCAGCTACAAACCAGGGAGCTGACAATGATTCTGAAGAGTTTGCCGATCCACAAAGTGTTTCCAGACCCTCCCCAATATCCAGCCGCCGGTTCCAGCGCCTCCCCCTCCGCTGCTGCAACGTTTGCTCCACATTCACCGGGTTTCTTCTGAGTGTTGGTCTCCAGCCCCGCCCCTCGTTCACTCCGATTGGTTGGAGGACCAGCCACTCAATCCTCCCGCTCCGCCCCTCATTCATTCCGATTGGTTGGACGACCAGCAGCTCAATTCCCCCTCCCCTGCTCCGCCCCTCATTCAGTCCGATTGGTTGGAGGACAAGTCGCTCCCGATCAGACCTCCAGCCCCGCCCCCTCTTCCTATTGGTCCAGAGCTGCCGTCAACCAGTCCCCGGGCATTGTGATGTGGATCATGCGCAATGTCATTGCTGTCCCTTGGTGCTTGTTTGTCCCGGAGAAGCGGAGTCAGCGTTAGGCGGTGGTTCGGAAGGTCTGGAAACACTTTGAATCATTGTCAGCTCCCTGGTTTGCAGCTGCGGGGCTTCTCCATCCCTCCCGGGAACAGGCGCAGGTTAACGGCCCCATCCTGGTTCAGCCACTGTAGGATGGTTCACATCAGAGGATGGGGGAGGGGGACAACAAATAAGAGCTTACGCTTTAGCCTCAAATCAATGAGGACTCTGATCTCTGGGAAGGAAGGAAGGAAACCCTGGGAGGTGGGCGGGGAGGATTCACAAACACCCGCTGGAGGCCCCAATTCCCCTAATAAGACCCATTGGTTTTATTGTCAGTCTGCAGACGGGAGCTGGAGAACTGAACCCAGACAGAAGAGAAGAAGGGAGAAAACTGGGAGTGGAGGAAAGAAATGGCGAGATGGGTTTGGATTTCAACCCAGGGAGGGGGGAGAGTGTTTGACAGGAATTTACAGTTCTTTCACACTTGTTTTCTGTTCCATTTCACAAGGATTCGATGGAGAGATTTGCAGTCAAATTTTAAATCTAATTTCATGATACGACAGATTGCTTGATCTATTCTCACCTGACTGTCATCAGAATTTGAACATGGAGCCAAATAGCACCATTCACACGACCGAGAAACTATACTCGTGTTCTATTTGTGGACGAGCCTTTAGCCATTCATCCGGCCTGTCCAGACACAAACGCAGTCACAGCATGGGGAAACCATGGAAATGTGGGGAATGTGAGAAGGAATTCAATTACCCATCGGAGCTGGAAACTCATCGACGCAGTCACACTGGTGAGAGGCCATTCTTGTGCTCTGTCTGTGGGAAGGGATTCACTATGTTATTCACCCTCCAGTCACACCAGCGAATTCACACACAAGAGAAGCCATTCAGTTGCACGTTCTGTGGAAAGAAGTTCAGGCAATTGTTTGCCCTCACCGTCCACCACCGAGGTCACACTGGGGAGAGACCGTTCACCTGCTCCCAGTGTGGAAATGGATTCACTCAATCATCTCAACTGCTGATACACCGGCGAGTTCACACTGGTGAAAGGCCATTCACTTGTTCTGTGTGTGGGAAGAGATTTGCTCAGTCAGCTGCCTTGATGACACACCAGCGAATTCACACTGGTGAGAGGCCATTCAGTTGCTCTGAGTGTGGGAAGAGATTCATTCAGTTATCCAACCTGCTGACACATGGACGAGTTCACAAGTGACTGCAGAGGTAATGCTGCTGTTAATCAGACTAAACCATGCTCATTCTGATCATTTGAGTTTGTTTATTTAGATATGATATATCTCATACATCTGTGTCTCATATACATGTCATATACACATACCTAAAGATATACATAGTGGTGTTGTAATAATACCACTGGAACAATAATCCAAAGGCCCAGACTAATTCTGTGGAGTCATGGGTTCAAATCCCACAATCAAAAATGGCAGAATTTCAACACAATTAATAAATCTGGAATATAAAACTAGTCCAGTTAAGATCTATTGATCTTGTTGTCAGTCTGCAAACAGGAGTCTGGAGAACTGAACCTAGACAGAAGAGAGGGAGGGAGAAAACAGAGTGTAGGAAAGAAATGATGAGATTGGTTTGGATTTCAGCCCATGAAGGAGGGAGAGGCTGTGGGACGGGGATTTATAGATGTGGGGGAACACAGAGAGCAAAACATATTCCATATGTCTGAGTTGGATTTATCTCTAATGAATCATTTTAAAATCCCAAATGTGCGTAAGTTCCTTTTGAGCATCTACACTGTCAAGTCCCCTCAAGATCTTAAACATTTCAATAAGATTGCCTCATTCTTCAGAACTTCAATAGATATAAGCCCAATTTGTCTAATATTTCCTTCTGACACAGCCCCTCATCCCAGAAATCAGTCGAGTGAACCATTTCCTATCCTAAATAAGGAGACCAAAACTGCACAATATTCCAGATGTGGCCCTACCAACACCCTCTACAACTGCAGTATAGCATCCCCGTTTTCACATCCTGTTCCCTTTGCAATAAAGAACACTTGTTAATCACATGGAGACAGGGAGGGTCCCAGAAGACTGCAAAGTAGCTAATGTGACACTGCTGTTTAAGAAGGGAGTGAGGCAGCAGATGAAAAATTATCGGATAGTTAGCCTAACATTTAAAAGCAAAAAGGATCTTCTGAAACACCAGCACGCACGCATTGGGGAGAGGCCGTTCACCTGCTCTCTCTGTGGGAAGGGATTCATGCGATTAGCCCACCTTCTGGGACCCATCGAGTTCACACTGGGGAAAGGCTGTTCACCTGCCCTGTGTGTTGTCAGGAATTCATTGATACATCCGACCTTCTGATACACCGGCGAGTTCACACTGGAGAGAGACCTTACAGTTGCCTCCTGTGTGATAAGAGATTCACTCAGTCATCCCACCTGACTACACACCAACTTGTTCACACTGATCAGAGACCTTTTGAATGTTCTGATTGTGAGAAGATTTAAAAGTAAACAGAATCTGTTGAAACACCAACGGGTTCACACTGGGGAAAGACCTTCAACTATTCCATGTGTGGGAAGGGATTCGCTCAGTCAAACAACCTGCTGAAACACCAGCAAGTTCACAGGCGACAGCAGGGGTTGGATTCTGCTGTTATTGCTGCTGTTAATCACGTCCAGGACTGAATGATGGCTAGATGTTTGTTTCCAGTGATGTTCCACAGTGTTCTGTTATGTAATAATTTAGACTTAACTGTATGGAAAATGATTACTAAGTTTGTCTGATATAAAAGATGCTGACATGGTTGACAATGAGGAATAATTGTGGTCAGCAGGAAGATATTAATGGACTGGCAGCGGGGGTGGGGTTAGTCAACACAAAAATAGCAAGTAGAATTCAATTTGGATGAGAGAGAGAGAGCTTGAATTTGGGAGAGTAAACAAAGTAAGGGAATGAACAATACATGGGATGATGTTGAAAATTTTATAGAGGAACAGAGAGACTTTGGAGTGCATATCCACTGATTCCTGAAAATGGCTGTACATGAGATCAAATGGTCAAGAAGACATTTGGGACACTTTCCTGTCTGAGGCCTGGAATAAAAGAGGAGGGAGATTATGTTAGAACTTGATAAAAGATAAGTTAGAACATAGCTAGAGTACTGAGCACAGTTCTGGTCACTGCATCATCTAACTATAAAGTAAGACATGATTTATTAATTTGTATCAAACTGATAATTTATCACAGTGCAATCAATGTCTAATTGATCAAATCTAGGAGATAAATAATTATAAAGGTAACTTCAGGAAAATGGAAAAGGCTGATCAGTGACTAGCTGAAAAATCTTTATTTATTTTAGTCTCGAGTTTACTTTTCATAGAACCCCTACAATGCAGAAAGAGGCCGTTCAGCCTATCGAGTTTGCACTCACTCTCAGACAGTCTATTGAGGAGTTGGATTCTGCTTTTGTTGCTGCTGTTGATCATGTTTAGGATTGAATCATATTAATTCTGACTTATGTTGCTGATAAACTCCAGCTACATTACACGAGTTAATATTTTAATACATCAAATAAATCAGCTTAGTATTAAACAAACAGTGTTTCGTGTAGTTCCTCTCTAAGATATCATGAACATTTTCCCTTAAATCTGCTCTGGAAATGTCTTTAACAGATGATCAACAATTAAGTATGTCACATCAAATAACTGGGAAAAACCCACCGGGGGCATTCATTTCTCAATTAATTCTGTTCTGGAAATGTTCTGCCTGAAAGGGGATGGAAGCAAATTCAGATATCTCTTTCCGAAGTGAATTGGACCTCCAGTTGAAGATAAAGTTAGCAGAGCTCTGGGGAGAGGGGAGTGGCGATGATGGGTAACTCTTTCAAATGTGTGACCACAACCCATAAGGCTGCTGTATATTAATAGGAGAAAGGCTGATGTCCAAATACCCAAGAATAACAAGGAACTTGTGATAAACCAGAATAAAACATTGTTTGGCCTCAACTAGAGAAATGTAGCCAATTCCGGATAGATCACAATAGGAAGGAGAGGACGATACTGTAGAGGATGCAGAAAAAATTAATGGGACTGGTTCCAGGGATGAGAAACTTCAGTTATGAGGGTAGACTGGCAAAGCTGGGGCTGATCTCTATACAGAAGAGGAGATTCGATAGAACTATTCAGAATCAAGAGGATTTGGACAGAGCAGATAAGAAGAAATTATTCTGAGCAGCAAAAAGGTCAAGAAGCAGAGGACACAGATTAAAGGCAATTTGTGAAATAAGCAATGGTGACCTGAGGAAATCCTGTTTACAGAGTGAGTGGTTAGAACCTGGCGTGCACTGACCCAGTGTGAGATGGAAGAAGGTTCAGACGATTTCAAAACACAACTAGATAGTTATCTGAAGAGAAAAAATTTTCAGGGTTACGAGACAAAGGCTGTGCAATGACCGGGGGACATGCTGGGGAGTGACCGAGGGAAAGGAGGGGGAGTGATTGAGGGAGAGGTCAGGAGCAATGAGGCAGAGGCTGGGGAATGGGACTGGCTGTGTCACTCTCTCAGAAAGCTGATGTGGGTGTGAACATGATTTGCTGAATGACCTCTTTATTTGCTGTCATCATTCTATAATTCTGAAGGCTCTGAGGAAAAGGGACAAACTGGCAACTCCTTCAGAGATGATCCTGGCCTTACAATGCAGCTGTACATGGACAGGACACAGTCACAGTGGTTATGCTGAGTATATCCCTCATTAAGGCGACCACTGTGGAATTCTGCAGCCTCTCTATTTAAATAAAATGCTAATTTTCTATTCATCCCAACAATGTGGACAATCTTTTTCCCCAAATTATATTTTATCATTCCCACATTCCCATTTACTTACCTTATAGTGTGATGTATTTTCAGGCTGTGTAACTGGTTAAAATCTCCACACTCAGTTCACTGGAACACTCTCACTAGGGTGTGTGTGTGTCTTGGTGCTTTTCCAGTCACAATTATATCTGAAATCTTTTCCTGTGGACAGAATAAACATAACACTGTTCCTTCCACATTCAAAGGCCAGTGATGTTCAGGGTTGTTACAGGGTTTCTTTCAGAGATGAAGTATTGCTAAAATTTTAGCTAATACAAAGACTTGTAACACAGCATCCCGGTGAAAAGCAGTTTTATTGACCAATGTGAGACAAACACCTGGAAAACGTGTACAAGGAAGACCCAAGATGGCAGAAATAGATAATATCAGAATGTGGAGTGGCCTCTCGATGGGACAGGCAATGAGAGCAGCTGAGAAATCAGTGAAGAAAGACTGTTCAGAGTGCAGCTAACCTCTGAATGAGGAGGGATAAAGGGACAAGGGACCTGTAGTGTAGGAAAAAAACTGTTTACTATCCAGAATAATATTAATGTATAATATAGAAACTAGGATCAGGCCATTTGAGTCTTCTCCACCATTCAATATGATCATGGCTGATCCTCTATCTCAATGCCATATTTTCCCCATACTGCTTGAAGCCGTTAAAATGTAAAAAAAAATCTATCTCTTCCTTGAACATATTCAGTGACTTGGATTCCACAGCCTTCTGTGGTAGAAAATTCCAAAAGTTTACTACCCTTTGAGTTAAGAATTTTTTCATCTCAGTCTCATCTGACATCTGCTTTTGTGGATCATTTCAGTGGGAGTGTGCCCTCGCTCAAAGGGAATCAGCCACTGGAATGAAAATTGAGAGACTGGCCAGTCCAACAGTAAGAAACCCTCTGACTCTCCCACTTCACCAACTGTTAGAATGAAAATACTTCAGTCCTGGATATGATTAACAGCCAAATCCAACCACTGTCATCACTTGTGAACCCGCTGGTGTCTCAGCAGGTGGGATGACTGAGTGAATCTCTTCCCACAGTCAGAGCAGGTAAATGGTCTCTCCCCAGTGTGAACTCGCTGGTGTGTCAGCAGGTTGGATGACCGATTGAATCTTTTTCCACACATGGAGCAGGTAAATGGCTTCTCCCCGGTGTGAACTCGCTGATGTGTCAGCAGGGTAGATAAATCACTGAATCCCTTCTCACACTCTGAGCAGGTAAAAGGCCTCTCCCTCTCCCCGCTGTGAATTTGCTGGTGTCTCAGCAGGTTGGCTAACTGAGAGAATCCCTTTCCACAATTGGAGCAGGTGAATGGCCTCTCCCCAGTGTGAACTCGCTGATGTGTCAGCAGGGTGGAGGAATCTCCGAATCCTTTCCCACACACAGAGCAGATGAATGGCCTCTCCCCAGTGTGAACTCGCTGATGTGCCAGCAGATCAGATGAATCCCTGAATCCTTTCCCACACTCTGAGCAGGTGAATGGTCTCTCCCCAGTGTGAACGCGATGGTGTCTCTGCAGACTGGATAACCGAGTGAATCCCTTCCCACACTCAGAACAAGTGAACAGCCTCTCCTCGGTGTGAACTTGCTGGTGTGCCAGCAGGGTGGACGAATCTCTGCACCTTTTCCCACACACTGAACAGATGAACGGTCTCTCCCCAGAGTGAACTCGACGGTGTCTCATTAGGTTGGATGAAATACTAAATTTCTTCCCACAATCAGCGCAGATGAACGGCCTCTCCCCAGTGTGAACTCGCTGGTGTGTAAGCAGGTCGGATGAATTAGTAAATCTCTTCCCACACTGACAGCAGGTGAATGGCCTCTCCCCAGTGTGACTACGTCGATGTGTTTCCAGCTCAGATGGGGATCTGAATCCCTTTCCACAATCCCCACATTTCCACGGTTTTCCCATGGTGTGGGTTTCTGCGTCTCGGTGCTTTTCCAGTCACACTGATGATAAAATGGGCGATGATTTTTCCCGTCCTAACAAGTGATTCTGTCAAAGTTTGATGTGAAATTTTGTTTGAGATTTCTCATGGCAAATCCTCCCCTTTTAATATCCTGTAAAAAGAGGTTACAAATGTCACCACTGTCAATACAACTCAGAAACTGAAAACAGACAATTCTAATTGCTGTGGAACACTCTTTCCTCACTGACTTAGAGTGAATAATGAAATTGGAACATCATTGCAAGACAGCAAATCAATCAAAATGCTCACAAAAGGGTGGAATTCATCTCCAGATGTATGGAAATCAGAAATAGTGGAATCATGTTCAATTCGGACAGAATTTTAAGAATCCATGGAACCCCTACAGTGCAGAGTGTTTCAGCCCATCAAGTCTGCATCAGTGATTCAATGAACGAACATGGTTCAATCCTGAATGTGATTTAGCAGCAGAATCCAACCCCCGTAACCACTTGTCGACTCACTAGTGTCTCGGCAGGAGGATGACCGACTGAATTCCTTCCCACTCACAGGGCAGGTGAACAGCCTCTGCCCAGCGTGAACTCACTGGTGAATCACACCAGTCCCAGAGCCATGAAACCTCTCTCAGACAACACAGCAAAGCACTAAAAACTTTAAACTGTAGATGAATGCACAATAATACTCACCTGTGGAATAATTTCACTGTTTTCAAATTTAAAACCACCTGCTCCTCCTGAGAATGTTTTCAGCTGGAAAGATGCCAGGAGCACTGGAGTCAGAGAACGACTGCAGTCTTTAAATCTTCTAATTCCCTGTGAAAGGAGATTACAGCAGCCATGTGTCAACAGTGGTTAGAGATTAGGAGATAAACATTTTTCTTGGTTTGAGATTGCTGTGTATAAATCCTCCCTTTCTAACCATAAAAGGAGTTTCCAAAATCCATTAGTTAATCTAGAATATAAATTCATAACATCCTGTCCTCCTGTTTCCTAGCACAGGATTATTTTAGATTGAAATGCTGACATAGGTTGCAGTTCAGACAAGATGCGCTAAGATAATTTCTGGCATAAAAGAGTTTGTTTATTAAGGAAAGGTTGATAAGGTGTGTCTGTACTCATTGGATTTTAGATAAATGAGAGGAGATCTTACTGAAGCATCTATAATTCTGAGAGTGCTTGACAGGGTAAATGCTGAAAGGATGTTTCCCTTCAACAGGGAATCAAAAAATGCAGGGGCTGTTTAAAAAAAGGGACAGAAATGAGGAGCAATTGCATCTCTCAGATGTCCAGTAGCCCGTGGAATTCTCTGCCCCAGTGGGCAGTACAGACTGGTCATTGAGTATATTTAAGACTGTGTTCTCACCATTTCACCGACAAGGGAGTTAAGGGTTAGGGAAGCTGGAGGAAAATTGAGTTATGACAATGAATACATGAGCTCTGATGAAGGATCATCCAGACTTAAAACTTTAGCTCTATTCTGTCTCCACAGATGCTGTCATACCTGAGATTTTCCAGCATTTTCTTGAGCAAATGAACCATGAGTTTATTGAGTGGTAGAGCAGCCTTGATGGGTCAAATAGTCTCCTCCTGCTCCTAATTCTGATAATGTTTTTAATTCTGTTATTTGAATGGCCGCACATACCCTCTGTAGCACCTTCCCCAAGAAAAGGGAGTATCCATTAACCCTCCCTGTCAGTCAATGACTCAAACATTCCCCCTGCAGCACCTTCCCCCCTGGGGAAAGGGAGTATCCATTAACCCTCCCTGTCAGTCAATGACTCAAACATTCCCCCTGCAGCACCTTCCCCCCTGGGGAAAGGGAGTATCCATTAACCCTCCCTGTCAGTCAATGACTCAAACATTCCCCCTGCAGCACCTTCCCCCCTGGGGAAAGGGAGTATCCATTAACCCTCCCTGTCAGTCAATGACTCAAACATTCCCCCTGCAGCACCTTCCCCCCTGGGGAAAGGGAGTATCCATTAACCCTCCCTGTCAGTCAATGACTCAAACATTCCCCCTGCAGCACCTTCCCCCCTGGGGAAAGGGAGTATCCATTAACCCTCCCTGTCAGTCAATGACTCAAACATTCCCCCTGCAGCACCTTCCCCCCTGGGGAAAGGGAGGATCCATTAACCCTCCCTGTCAGTCAATGACTCAAACATTCCCCCTGCAGCACCTTCCCCCCTGGGGAAAGGGAGTATCCATTAACCCTCCCTGTCAGTCAATGACTCAAACATTCTCTCTCCACGTCACCCAAACCCTGTAGCCCCGCCCACTGGCCGCGCATGCGCTCTGCCCCCCTCCCGCTGAACAAAGATGGCGGCCGCGGCCCTGGGCCGGATCCCGGATAAAATCCCCGGAGCCGCAAACCCGGGACCCGCAGGCTCTCATTCGGACCTTGCGTCCTACAGCGGGTGTTGATGAAGCCTCCGCTCTCTCCCCAACCCCGGCTCCCGGCTCCATTCCTCCCTCCGCCCCACCGACTCTCACCCGCCGAAAGAAGCGTCTCCCGCACCCGCAGGACTCCGAGCAAACTGTCACTGCGCATGCCCCAGATACAGCGCCGCGCCTGCGCATTGGGCTCACGTAGAGTGAATAGAGCACTTTCACATCCGCAAGGAATGGTGGTTAACAACAGTGCCATTGTAACCTCAAAAAGTGAATATAAAATAACATTGTTAGCTATTGCGGTAAATTAATTTTTTAAAAAAACGCAAATTGTAGCAGAAATTCCTCAAAGTCCTCCTGTAGGACTACACAAATATTTAGAAGCTTTTATACTGTCTCCTCTCTCTCCTCTTCCCCTGATGGTGCCGTCTCTGACTGGGTTCAGTCGCACAGTCACTGGTTCCTCTTTCGTTCTGTCTCTCCCTGATTCACTGTTTTGCAGAATGATACACACAGATGGAAACCAGTCAGCTCAGCATGCCTGCGCTGGCCTTTGGACAATCTATCCAATAAATTCCATAGGCCTGTTGGCAAAGTCAGAATAATATATATATGCTCTCTTAAACTGAGAGGTTATCGGAAAAGATATTCCCGGTTGATACATCTCAGATGTATTCACCTTTGTGGAAAGCTTGATTGTCCCGTTTATTAAGCAGATATTAAGTGCTCACTGACTTGTGCCAGTCACTGTCCGCGATGAATGCCTGTTGCGTGTTACCTTGTAAATTTTACAGAAGCCAGAGTGATGAATTTGGTGGGTTTTGGAAACTGGAAATGCCACATGAGCAGCTTGCAGGACGATTTCAGCTCACTGTTGATTTCATGTTCCAGTGAACAGTAATCGTTGTTGTCATTGACTGAAGCAGTCACTTGTGTTCGACCTAAAGATGACAATTTAAAGGAGAAACTTGATTTTGGTGAATAAAAAGTCTGAATTAAAAACCAAAGGCAGAGGAACCATATCCCTCCATTCCAATCCCTATCCATGTAGTTGTCAAGATGCCCCTTAAATCGTCTCTGCTTCCATTGCCTCCCCCGACAGAAAGTTCCAGGCAGCCACCACCCTCTGAGCCAAAAAGATCTCATACATCTCCTTTAAATCTTGCCCCTCGCACTTTATGTCCCTACTAATTGGTTCTTTCACCCTGGGAAAAAAGCTTCTGGCTATCCACTCTGTCCTTGCCCTTCATAATCTTGTAGACTTCTATCAGGTCACCCCTCAACCTCCGTCTATCCGATGAGAACAAATCAAATTTCTCCAACGTCTCATAGGTAATGCCAGGCAACATCCTGGTAAATTTTTTCTGTACCCTCTTCAAAGCTTCCACATCCTTCTGGTAGTGTGACGACCAGAATAGAACACTATATTCCAAGCACAGCTGAACTGAGGTAGTATAAATCTGCAACATAACTTATCAATTTTTAAAATCAGTGCCCTGGCCGATAAAGGCAAGCATGATGTTTGTCTTCTTGACTACTTTCTCCATCTGCGTTGCCACACCCAGTGACCTTGGTACATGTACACCCAGATCCCTCTGCCTATCAATACTCTTTATGGTTCTGCCATTCACTGAGTACTATGGGATTTACTGTAATGGCGACACTACCGGAGAATGGAGAACTAGAGTTCTTCCAGAAAAGCAGCAAAGTGTAAAAATAATGTCATTCAACTTGGGGATGGAAACCGCGGTCCATTGATGCTAATAAGTTAATGTCGTTCATCAGATTTACCACAAAATGGTTCTTCACAGATTGATACTAACACTGATTTTTGAATGCAATGAGATGCAGCAAAATTGAATGCAATAGAATGGTCCTTATGATGCCTCATAGCTTCAGGTTAAATTTCTCGAGCAACTGTCTGCGTCCTATCACTGCCTTTCACTGTCTGTGTTTGTTCTCAGCCTGTTACCCATGTGACATTTCCAGCTTAGAAGCAAAACTACAAATCTCACTCCACTGATGCTGACTGAGATGCTTCCGGCCAGGAAGTAATTCAGGATTGCTTACCAAAAAGATTAATTTTTAACATATCGAAACCAGCCTGCGAACCTGCAAGGGCCGAACACGGATCACTAGAGCACCAAGATGGTAGGGCGTTCCGGAAAGTTACAGACATCGAGATCTAGGGGTAGATGGTCAGAGCTCATTGAAAGTGGAGTCACGGGTAGACATGATGGTGAAGAAGGCATTCGACATGTTTAGTTTCATTGGTCAGAACACTGAATACAGGAATTGTACAAGACACTGACATACTGTGTATAGTTCTGGTCACCCTATTATAGAACGGATATTATTAAACTAGAAAGAGTGCAGAAATGATTTATTAGGATGCTCCTGGGACTTGATGGTTTGAGTTATAAGGAGTGATTGGATAGACTTGGGGCTTTTTTTTCCTGGAGCGTAAGAGGCTGAGGGGTTATCTTATCGAGTTCTATAAAATAATGTGAGGCATAGATCAGCTAGACAGTCAATATATTTTCCCAACTGTAGGACAGTCTAATACTAGAGGGCATAGGTTTAAGGTGACAGAGGAGTGATACAAAAGGATCCAGATGGACATTTTTTTTCACACAAAGGGCCGTGAGTGTCTGGAACAAGCTGCCAGAGGTAGTAGTAAGAGGAGAGTATGATTTTGTCTTTTAAAAAGCGCTTAGACAGTTACATGAGAAAGATGGCTATCGAGGAATATGGGCCAAAAGCGGGCAATTGGGACTAGCTCACTCATTAAAAAAAGAACGGCATGAACATGTTGGGCCGAAAGACCTGCTTCCATGTTGTAAACCTTTGTGACTTTCTGACTCTATCTCATCTTCCTGATTCTCCCAGATACTGATTACAGATGATTCAGCCTCCGGTTTAAGTAGACGATTGAGATATCATTGTTCTGTGTTGTAAAATGCAGAACAACTTGTCAGGAATTATTATCGATGTGTGTTAACCGAATGTAATTGACTTTTAAACTAACAAGAGGCCGAAATGATCGGTACGAGATCTATAATTGATCTGTTATTGATGGTAGATGTTAGATGCATCGGAAATGTTCTGCCGCTCTGTTCCAGAGCTACATAAACCCTTTTGCTCATCTCCAAGTAGCTGCTTTTTTGTGTTTTTGTTTTAAATAAATGTTTCCTCCTTACACTGAGATATCTGCCTCGTGAGTTTTGTCTGTAGTTAAAGACAGTATTGGTCATCTCAAATTATCCCACAACACTTTGAAGATTTATAATCTAGAATGTGCTTATGTGAAATACACCCCAGTCTCTTGGTTTCACCCCATGGTTTGCGTCTGTGCTCTGTATATGTTCTCTATCTAGCTTGTGGCATGTAAGTATTTCACCGGACAAAATATAGAGAGATTCACACTGTTAACCCAGGCTGCAGCGACCCTGATAGTGTTTTTAAGGGGTAAGGAATCTATCTTCTGCCACACACTACCCTGCATCGGCCTCTGATGAAGCAAAGCCCTTGCTTTTTAGAATTATTTGAAACTCGGTCAGTGACAGATCAGTTTATGAGTGAAATCACCGAGATTCTCCTCATTCTTCACTCATTCAGTCCCTGGGTTTCATCTTAAAAAAGGCCGAGATGAGGGTGTCTTTACACAGATTGGCTACTGGGTGGCGGAGTGACCCTTTCACTGAACGGCCTTGAGTTTAACCACATCCCCCCCGTGACTGGGAGAAGATGCTTGTCTGGGCAAGGGGGGGAATCCGGGAATAGGGAAAATGGAGCGGAGTTGGTGAGTATTGGAAAACGGAATTAAGCCAAGCCAGAGATGGTTAAATTTTCATTCAGTATTTATTTTAAAAATTCAGAGAATATTTTATAGCGACATTATCTTTTAAAGTTAGAAAAGTGAATATAATGATTGAGCTTCACATTGAGAACAGAACACACACACATGGAATCCGTCAATATTTGTACATATGTTACATACATCAGAAACTGAAAACAGGACCTTAAAGAAAGAATAATTAAGAATAAGGAGTGAGAAACGTTTCTTATTTATACATGATAATTAAACTATGGGGTAACTATTAACCATAATTACTTTATAACAAAAAATGCGGTACGTTTCACACTGAAACCTGAAATAATGTCCTTGATTGCTTCAGTTACAGATTCAGAATGATAAACTGAGAGAATTTTATTGATAGAGTCACCAAGAGCAGATATTGTATACAGAGATCTCGGTAATCAGCTGAGGGAAATCTGTAGCGTCCAAAATTCAACCCATCACTTGATCTGTAAAAGAAAGATACAATAATGAAGGAGATGTTTATGATGCAGGACAGTAATATTGGAGTTTTTAATCAGTGAAACATGGAGAGATTTTCAAATCCATTCTGCCAGTTTGAAATGTGAGTGAATTGAATCATCTCACCTTCACCAGAGTGACTGCGGTGCTGTAGAAAATGCTCAGGAAGAACAGGACGATGAATGTGGAAGCGGTTGTCCAGATGTTGCTGTTATCATCCTCATTGTCTTCAATCCAGATCCGATCGGTGGGGTCTAGGGGACAGAGACCAAGAAATGAAATTCGATTACTTTATTGATCCAGGGAATCTTATTGTTATTTTTCTTTTCCTTGTTCTCTTTCATAAGCTGTTAATTCATTCTCTTGTATAATTTTCAATGTTTGTCTGCTGTTAAATTCAGGACACTCAGTAACCGATCTCTGTAATTACTTTCACACCTGATATTTATTGATATTCCTTGGACAGTCCATGTCAGAAAGCACTGAAGATGTTTTTTGAGTGTCAGTTCATTTCTGAACTATTTGCCACCATCCCTTATTGAAGAATGTTATGACTGATATTGAGGGATGTTCACTGATCAGTGATTGTTGATGGTGACTGATCTATAAACTGTGAATGCTGTTGTTTAAGAGCTGGGATGTAGTTTATGATCTTTTCTTATTTATGGTGGAAATGGTAATAGATCTCTGGCTTAATTCAGTTTCTCAAAGTATTTGTCGATGCAATGTAGATTGGGATAGTTGTCGGTGGATATGTTCATTAAAATTCATCTTTAAGTTTTACTTTCATCATTTATCTGCCGTTTGTATTTACGAATTTGCGTTTGTGTGTGTGTGTATGGGCATCTCATGGTCTGCATTAATCTTTGGTTCTGAGTTAATATGTGTGTATCGGGGTTAATGTACATGTTCATTTGCCCGTGTTTGTTGATTTGTGCAGTTGTGTGTCTGCATCTGTATATATATTTTATTCTCCTGACTTTGTGAATATATGACTATTACTGTGTGAAATCTCTGTATATTTATTAATACCACTCTTAACGTGTGCACGTGTTCCTGCCTATTTCAATGTGTTAATTTCTGTCACTCGTGTAATTATTCCTTCCCTTTCTGTGTGTGTCTGTTCCTCCGTCTGTTTGTTGCTTATCTGTCAACATGTTAGTGCATGTACATCCGCGTTGCTAGTTATTTATAACGATGTGATAATATATGCTTATGTTTCCACGTGTAGTAACGTGTGCTACGATGTCTCTTCGGTCTGGTAATGTGTGTTATGGTGTTCTGTTCAGTGTGAGCATGTGAATGCTTGCATCCACATATTTGCATGAAAATGTTTTGCTATCTTCATCTCTATGGAGTCTGTTAATATGTGTATGTGTATTTCGCTGTATGAGTGTTAATGTGTCTAACATTGTGTGTCCCTATTGTCTATATTTCTATGAGCGTGAACGTGTGATAACATTTATTTGTTTGGATGTATGTGTGTGTTTGTATAGGTGTGTGGACCTGAATGCGTGTGTATCTGTTTTTATTGTGTGTATGCATATGTATGTTTATGTTCTGGTCTGTGTACCTAGTTACTTTTGCAAAGGTGTGTGCATACTTGTGTGTTTGCCTGCGTGTATGTGTGTGCGTTTTTACATATTTGATAATTTGTGTGCACGTTTTTGCTCTTGTGCCTACGTGTTGATGTGTGCATGTGCGAATATAGGTGTGTGCACATGTGTGTGTGTGTGTGTGAGAGAGAGAGAGAGAGAGAGAGAGAAAGATAATGTGTATGTGTGAGCCTGTGAATGGGTGTATTTGCCTGTGTATATTTGCGTATGCGTGTATCTTTGTTCGTTGTCCACGAGTCTATTTGTGTGAGCGTGCTTGTTTGTGTTCGTTTCTGCTTATATTCTGGTCCGTGAATATGTATTTGCACCTATCTATGCTTTATTGTGTGTGATGTGCATTAGTGTGATTCTGTGTCTGTATTTGAATGTGCGCCCATATTTCTGTATATGTATGTGTGTGTGGAGGGTATGTGCATGAGTTTGTGTGTGTATCTTTCTGTATTTGTTGTGTGCATATGTATGAGTATGTGTAGTTGTGCGTGTATTTGTGCATTCGTGTCAATGTGTGTGTGTGTGAACGCCTATATGTGTATTTATAATTGTGACAGTTTTGTACAGTATTATCAGTGTGTGTATTTTTTAACTGTTGTTCCAAGTTTCATCGGTAATCATTAATTGAACATGATCCAGTCTATACGGATAAGGGAACATATTTTCAGTGTTTGCGGTATAAATTTATTTTATGTGAGTGGCACGGTGGTATCAGGAGAACGAGTGAAATCATTCATTCATGCACCTCACAAACCTCAGGGACAGAAGAGTAAAAACCGGGGAGGATTTAATCACCTGTTTAAATTTGTGTTAAGGGAAATCAATGCCAACAAATCTTTAACAGGAACAAGAGTTTTGAAATATTTTAAAATTATGCTGCAAAAGTATATATATTACACTGATTAAAATAATGATATTTCCAAATCTGCAGCAAGCAAACCGGAAGTTAATTTGTATTGTTAACAACTGAGTCCTTATTGTAGGGAGCCGCTCCCTTCCAAACACGTTACTTGGGGAGAGGGAGGAGAGTGAGCTCTCTCTACCCAGTGAAGCAAAGTCCCTAATGGTTCTAACCACTGAGGAGGTGAAGGTGCAGTGGATAAATAATGACATTCATTGAGGAATTTTCATTGAGGAAGTGGTGTTGCATTTGTTAGCTATTGCTTCTCCATTCTCTTTGTTGGGTGAGTGGGAATCCGGTATGTTAACAATTTCACTCTCCCTCTCTCTGACTGGGGGATTGTTGCTCTATGTTTCTGTGTGACCCTCACTTCAGTTCCCAGTGGGTTTGGTGCAGCAGCTTAAAGCTGACATTAATGGATAAAGACATGGACAATGAGAGAAGCAGGAACACCGAGATCTAAATATTGTGTTTGTTGAAATTGTCTGATTCCTCCTCAGCGGGAGGAAAGTTGGTGAAGATATTTTGCAGAATCCTGTAATGAATGTGGTCTACTGTATCTGGGTGTACTGAGCTGGGCGCACTGGCTCAACAAGACTTGGGCCAGAGACCTGACAATATCTGACTCAAACTAAAGATATCTAAGGAAGAAAAACTGGAAAACAATCAATTAAGGAATTGGGAATTTCGTTTATCGTTAGAAGAAAAAGATTTTATTATTTTTATTGAGGTTTTTAATGTAACCGAGTGCTTCTCATTGACATGAATTAACAGTGTCCATCAGTGCAAGAGAAATGTTCACAAAACTGGGTTTACTGCTGGATTTGTCAACCGTTCTGTTGATGATCTTCAAGGGGATGGCTTCATGTCCCACCACACAGGAGTAAGAAGCGCCGCTGGACCATTCCTCTGCTGCAATGGATAAGAGGCTGTACATGAAGAAGGAGTTATTGTCGTTCTCCGCCACCACCTCGGTGTTCCTGTAGTTCTTGGGATTCAGCGGCTTGTCGTTGATGGTCCACTTGACGAAGATCTCTGGGGGGGAGAAACGTCTCACTGAGCAGCTGAGGGAGACGAATCTCTGAGCGGAGACTTCTTCTGCCGAGGGCAGGAGGACAGAGACGATCGGTTCTCGCGGATTTGGATCTGCAGAAAATGTACAATAAATGTCAATAAACTGGAGGATTCTGGAGACAATCAAACCGCTGGTTAGATATCAGGAAAATGGGCTTCTCTTTTGATTTTAAATGTTTCCATTTTTGATTTCCAGCTTGGAGGGGAGGTTTTCCAATTGTTTTCTCAAATAACTATGGGGTTGGACTGGAAAATTTCAGCAAGTTTACAGCATAGAATTTGGCTCAACTGATCTACTTTTCATTTTGGTTTTCTGGTTTTATGCTCCACATCAGGCTCCTTCCTTCTTTTTCGATCTAAACCCAAAAACATCGCCTTCAGTTCACTTTTCAACCATCAACACATCAAACTTCCCCGTAAAAATATCGACCGGCCCAATGTCTTTTAGTTATTCGTGTTTCCATTCAACGGGAGACCATTACTGCTCTGAATACTGAATATTGAATTTGCCACTGGAGATACTCACTGTGATGCATTTATATAGAAACATAGAACAGTACGGCATAACACAGGCCCTTCGGCCCTCAATGTTGTGCCGAGCTATGTCCAAACCCAAAATCAAGCTATCCCACTCCCTATCATTCTGGGGTGCTCCATGTGCCTATCTAATAACTGCTTGAAAATTCCTAAAGTGTCCAACTCCACTATCACAGCAGGCAGTGCATTCCACACCCCAACCATTCTCTGGGTAATGAATCTACCTCGGACACCCCCCCTGTATCTCCCACCATGAACTTTAAAGTTATGCCCCCTTCGTAACAGCTACATCCGCCCAACGAAATAGTCTCTGCATGTCCACTCTATCTATCCCCCTCATCATCTTATAAACCTCCATTAAGTCGCCTCTCATCCTCCTCCGCTCTAAAGAGAAAAGCCCCAGCTCCCTCAACCTTTCCTCATAAGACCTACCCTCCAAACCTGCCTGGTAAATCTCCTCTGCACTCTCTCCAATGCTTCCATATGCTTTTTACAGTGAGGCGACTAGAACTGCACACAATATTCCAAATGTGGTCCGGTATAGTTGCAGCATAACCCCACGGCTCTTAAACTCAAACCCGCTGGTAATAAACGCGAACACAAAATAAGCCTTCTTCACGGATCTATCCGCTTGAGTGACAACCTTCAGAGATGGATGTGAACCCCAAGATTCTCTCTGTTCCTCCACATTCCTCAGAACCCTGCCGTTGACGCTACATTTACTGCTTCAATCTCTCAGCTCACCTGTTTCCTTGTGGATAGATTTTCTTAAAGGAGTCGGCAGATCCTGATGGCTCACCACGCACTCAAACACAATCCCACTCAGCCAGGATTGTGTCGAGATGTTTAAGTTGCTGATCACGCTGTCAGGATCCTCTCCGGGCTTTTCTGCAATCTCTGATTTCAGGTAATTCCTGTCTTGGATCCAGGACACGTTGACTCCATAAGGAGCATTGGAAATGATGCAGGTTAAGGTCACTGTCGCCTCCAGTAAGACCTGCTCTATTGGGGGCGGCCGTATCGTCACTGTGGAAACATGGCACTGGGAAGAATCTGTAAATGACAAATGAAAATCAACCCTAGTTCCCCTTCAGAAGCAGGACAGCAGTACTCAGACTGAAGGAGACAAAGTTGCCTGAGATATATCAATCTCTATCACATTTCAACCTCTATAGGGGATGGAAAACCTGCTTGCTGTGTGAAATTATTCTCTTCATTGAAGTATTTTAGCAACAGTATCATTCTCATGGATCAGCATTGTAGCATTCCCAAACAAATATAACAATGCCGAAACTCAGGAACAAAGTACTGGCAGTTGGTTTATAAATGGGGTGGATGCACTTTCTAATGTTTTACTCCCTGTGCTGTGACCTGTGAAACAGTCCGATACCTACTGCCTCTCCAAATCTTACCCTCTGTCTCAGGAAAAAGCTGACAGCAAGGCCACTAGCCGACAGCAAGGACTCTGGAGAAATAGATTCGAATCTCACCATTGCAGATGGTGAAACATGAATTTAATAAACATCCATAATTATAAGTCAAATGATCATCATGAGGTCTTTGTTGTAAAAGCCCATCCTGGTTCACGAATGTTCTTTAGAAAAGTAAATTTGTTCTCTTTATCTTGCCTGGCATGTATGTGACTCCATATCCACAGCAACGTGGTTGACACTTAAGTGCCCCTCCCCAGGGATGGGAAATAAATGCACATCTCATGAAGAGACAACGAAAATTGCTGTTGAGATGAAATTCTGAATGGGAAACTGCCCTAATGCAGCAATACACATGTCAGTAAATTAGAAATTGTTCGATGCTTTGTACTAATTTTAATAGATCCTAATTCCGATTAACATCAGAGCGGTATATTTTATCCTCGTTTTGAGTCTCTTACCCTGTGATGCGCTGATGTTCTGACTCTGAGTGAATCCTTGATGAGTGACTTGGCAGCTATAGACCGCTTTACTGAACCATTCCCCAGAAGAGACCGTCAGCCGACTGCTGGCCGAGAAGTTCCCGTTCACTTGGTAGGCGGGAGAGGTGACAATTCCTGAATCTATGTGTTTTCCATTCTTCAGCCAATTCACCGTCATTGACTTTGGATAGAAGTCGATGATTGAACAGACGATGGTTGCAAATTTCCTGCATGTGATTTCTTCACTGGAACTCACGATGAGGATAACAGTTGGGTGGATATCATCCTTAGGACCTTCAGAAAACACACATTCGTCATTTCGTGCAGAAGATGTTGATCAATCACACTTCTTTCTACATTACTGACTCAATTGCAGTCAACAGACACTAACCGGGACAATCCATGGGTCCAGATTATGCACATCTATTTAAATGAATTACAACCAAGGCCCTACACAGGATTTCCACAGCGTTTTTGTTTTACACTAGCTACACAACACTTACATTGCATTTCAACACTCTTGACTGTGTCGCTGTGTCGAACCTCACAGTCAATTCTGGGACATTGTCCCGCTGAGCCGGGGATGGTTAACTGGCTGCTCAGGGTGTAGGTTCCCTTCGTGTTTCTCACTGACGGGTAAGTCTTAAACCCAGTGGTGATCTGTTGCCCATTTTTCTTCCAGGTCAGTTTGGAGACATCTGGAAAGTAATCCATCGCCAAACATCCATAGATGACGGAACCGTCGGAGCTGTGTTGATCACAGGAGGACACCAGGCTGTAGAGAGTGGGCGGAGATGGTGTCGCTGGGTAAGAACAGGAGATTGAAAAAGTTAGACTCTTATTTGCGTTTATTAAGTCATCAAACATGTTGTTACAAAGATATTTGTATTAGATATAGCTCCTGGTGTTAAAGGAATATGGGTAGTAGATATGATCAGGATATTGATGAATTCTGACCCAAGTGAATGGTGGAGTAGACTCAAAGGGCCGAATGGCCTACTCCAGATGCTATTTTCTATGCTTCTATCTTGAACATTGATTAGAATTATGAATTTATCCTAATATTCCCGATTAAAACCACATCCACCTTTGAATTGTGTTACTTCTATCATTTGGGAATCGTCATCTCTATAGAAACTCATATCCCTGTTTCCACTTCTATCAAATTAGGAAGGGAAAAACACATTCTGATAGTCTCAAAATGATATATCATTCATTGGATTAACAGAGAAGAGCAAAGAATTCTCCATTATTGCAACAACTATTTATTTCCCGAACAACAGCACTTTGTGATGGACGAGTTGTCTCTTCATTCATATCATCCACTCACCTGATGAGGGAGCTCCAAAAGCTCGCGATTCCAAATAAACCTGTTGGACTTTAACCTGGTGTTGTGAGAATCCTTACTGTGCCCACACCAACCTAACGTCAACATCTTCACACTAAGTTTTGGAAACTGCCTATGTTCAAACTGATTGATGCCCCTTCCTACCTCAAATAATTGCTCCACAAAACGAAGATTAGTGACTTTGCATCAAAGATACCTCCGGAATGAATATTTACTGACTGATCAGGAAACTCTAACTGTGATTACAAATTCAAATAAATGCAACATTGACTAATTGAAGGATCATACATTAATAGCAAGAGTTGGCCATTCGGGCCCTGAAATCTCTTCCATCATTCAATAAGATTACACATGATCTGATTGTGGTGCTAGTTCTATTTTGAACCTCCTCATTCCGCCCATTTGTCACCAGCTCTCTGCCCATGTTCCCAGCTCTTTGCCCTTTCCCCATGGCTCTCTGCCATTAGCAGTGGCTCTTTACCCCTTTCATCCAGCTCTCTGTATTTCCACTTGGCTCTCTACACTTCTCTCCAGTTCTATGCCCTCTGCCCCTTACACTTTCCCTCGGCTCTCTGCCCTCTGTCCCTGCTCTCTACCTTCTTTCTCCTTTCCCCCAGCTCTCTGACCTTCCCTCCTGACTCTTCTGCCCTTTCCCCTGCGCTCTCTGCCCTCTCCCTCGGCTCCCTGCCTTTCTCCTACCTCCCTGCCCTTTCTCCTGCCTCCTTGCCCTTTCTCTTGGCTGTTTCTCTTTCTCCTGGTCTCTCTACCTTATCTCCCATCTCTGTCCTTTCTCTCAGTTCTTTCCCCTTTCATTGGTCTCTCTGCCCTTTCTCCTTGCTCCCTGCCCTTTCTCCTCTCTCTCTGCCCTTTCTCCCGTCTTTTCGCCTTGTTCCTCAGCTGTGTGCCCCTTCCCCCGGCTTTCTGCCCTTTCCCCAGCTCTCTGCTGTTTCCCCTGGCTCTCTGCCTTCCCCCCGCCTGCTCTGTGAGTGCTCTTTGCTATTGTTCCTGGCCCCGAGACCCTACCGATTCCCTCCCGCTCTCTGCACTCCCAGGGCAGCTCCTATATTTAAACGCCAAACTGCCAGTTGGGATGTTTCTTCTCTCTCGTTGCAGACCTCCCTACACAGATTCAGTGAGTGCGAGTGAGAGAAGGTGAGTGCGTGAGGGTGAGCGATTGAATGAGTGAGATTGGATGAATGATGATGTATGAGTGACGGAAGGTGGGTAAGTGAGGATGAGTGAGTGAAGTTCTTTGAGTGAGGATGAGTGATTGTGGGTGAGTAACTGTGGGTGAGGATGAGAGAGAGTGAGTAAATGAGGGTGTGTTAGAGAGGGTAGGTGAGTGAAGGTGGCTGAATGTGAGTGAAGGTGGCTGGATAAGTGTAGATAAGCAAGAATGAAAGAAAGAGTGAGTGAGGATGCGTGAAGGTTAGTGGAGGTGGGTGAGTGAGACTGAGTGAGAGTGACTGAATGAGGATGAGGAAGTGAATGTGACTGAGTAAGTGAGGAGTGAGAGTGAGTGAGTCAGGGTGTGTTATTGAGGGTGGTGTGTGAGAGTGTGTGAGGGAGAATGAATGCAGATGGGTGGGAGAATGAGGGTGAGTGAGTGAAGGCGTTTGAGAGAGGGTGAGTGATTGAGGATCTGTGAGTTAGGGTGCGTGAAGTTGAGTGATGGTGAGTATGTGAGGGTGTGTGAGTGAATGTGGGTGCCTGAGTCTGAGTTTGAATGGGTGCGGTGGCATTAGTGTGTGAGAGAGAGGGTCATTGAGCTTGAGAGCGTGGGGGTGAGTATGGGTGAGTGAGGGTAGATAGGTGAGTGAGTGAGTGAGTGTGAGTGAGAGTGAGGCTGGATGAGTGAGGGTGGGTCATTGGGGTGAATGAGTGGGGGTGAGTGAGAGCGAGTGAGACTGGTGAGTGAGAGTGGGTAAATGGGGTGGGTGAGTGAGGGTGAGTGAGAGTGAGTGAAACTGGGTGAGTGAGAGTGGACTAGTGGGATAAGGGAATGAAGGTGAGTATGAATGTTGGTGTCTGACTGAAGCTGTAAGTCAGTGAATGAGGTAGAGTGAGTGAGGTTGAGTGAGTGAGGTTGAGTGAGTGAGGTTGAGTGAGTGAGGTTGAGTGAGTGAGGTAGAGTGAATGAGGTTGAGTGAGTGAGGTTGAGTGAGTGAGGTTGAGTGAGTGAGGTTGAGTGAGTGATGATGTATGAGAATGGGTGGCGGAGTGACAGTGACTGAATGAGGGCGTGTGAGTGAGGGTGTGTAAGGGTGAGTGCGTATGAGTGGGTGAATGTGGGTGCATGAGTGAGGGTATGAGGCTGAGTGAATGGAGGTGAGTGAGTGAATGTGAGTGAGTAAGTGAGGGTGTGAGGATGAGTGAATCAGGGTATATGATGGTGGTTGAACGAATGAAGTTGAATGAGGGTATGTGAGTGAGTGTGAGTGAGTGAGTGAGGATGGATGAGAGTGAGTGAGCGAATATGAGTGAGAGATTTTGAGTGTGTGTATGAGGGGGAATGACTCAGGGTGAGGATCAGTGAATTTCTGAGGTTGAGTGCCTGAGGTTGAGTGCCTGAGGTTGAGTGTGCGTGGGGGTGAGTGTGCGTGGGGGTGAGTGTGTGTGGGTGAGAGTGTGGGGGTGAGTGTGTGGGGGTGAATGTGTGGGGGTGAGTGTGTGAGGGTGAGTGTGTGAGAGTGGATGAGTGAACAAAGGTGAGTGACTGAAGATGAGTGAGTAAACTTGAGTGAGAATGAGTGAGAGTGAGTCTGTGAGGATGAGTGAGAGGGAATGAGTGAGTGGGGATGAGTAAAGTTGAGTGATTGGGGATGAATGAGTGCGGATGAGTGAGTGGGGATGAGTGAGTGGGGATGAGTGAACATAGAACATAGAACATTACAGCACAGAACAGGCCCTTCGGCCTTCGATGTTGCGCCGACCAATATAAAAAGCAATGCCCCTCCAAACTAAACCATTCCCTTCTCTTCCATATACTTATCAACTAACCTCTTAAACGCCACCAAACTTGGCGCATCTACAACTGCTGCAGGCAGGGCATTCCACTCCCGAACCACCCTTTGGGTAAAGAACCTACCTCTGATATCCATCCTATAACTATGACCCCTTAATTTAAAGCTGTGTCCCCTCGTGCTAGCTTTCACCATCCTAGGAAAAAGGCTAGTGAGTGGGGATGTGTAAAGTTGAGTGAGTGGGGATGAGTGAGTGGGGATGAGTGAGTGGGGATGAGTGAGTGGGGATGAGTGTGTGAGGATGAGTGTGTGCGGGTGAATGAATGAGAGTGAGTGAGTGACAATGTGTCAGCAAGGAAAGTTATGTTAATGAGAATGAGTGAGTCTTTT
The DNA here is from genome assembly GCA_024679065.1 of Sphyrna mokarran. Classification (NCBI taxonomy): domain Eukaryota; kingdom Metazoa; phylum Chordata; class Chondrichthyes; order Carcharhiniformes; family Carcharhinidae; genus Sphyrna; species Sphyrna mokarran. The sequence goes on along the minus strand of JAGIQG010000040.1, from coordinate 4,173,147 downwards.
TGAGTGAGGATGAGAGATTGAGGGTGAGTAAGTGTGGGTGAGGGTGAGAGAGTCAGTGAGCCTCCTCCTCCTCTTCCTCTCCATCGATCTTTTCCCGATTCTCTACATTGATCCGCTTTCAGTAACAGGGCTGTGTAAAGTCAGGAATCCGTGCAGATCACCGGGCAGCTGCTTTAATGTCGGTGCCTTTTTTTAAAGAAACAGGAATCAGTGAACAAATAGACAGACTGATGGAGCTGGGAGGGAAGCTTACAGTAAAACTAGGGTCACACAGGAATCAAACAGCAAGTTTACACCAGTACTGGGGAGCCAGGCGGTCTTAGTCTCAACCAAGTCCATTCTTATTTATTGTGTCTTTGTGTCCGGTGTAACACATGGAAATCCCTACTTCTGACCTCATGTTGGATGAAATATGTCATTGATGAAGCAGTAGAAGATTGTTGGTCCCAGAACAATCCCCTGCCGAACTCCTGCAGTGATATCTCAACTTAGATGTTTGACCTCCAACAACGAATACCATCTTGCTTTGTGCTAAATATTACTCCAAACAGAGAAGAATTTTCCACCGAAACTTATTCACTTGAGTTTTACTCGGGCTCCTCGATCCCACCCTCATTCAAATATTTTTTCTTTTGGAGGGGGGGTGATATGGACGCCGTGACACAGTGATTAGCGCTGCTGCCTCACAGTTCAATTCCCGATATGGGTCACTGTGTGTGGAGTCAGCAAGTTCACCCTGTGTCTGCTTTGGTGGCCTTCGGGTGCTCCCGTTTCCTTCCACAGTCCAAAAATGTGCGGGTTCAGTGGATTGGCCATGATAAATTGCCCCATGGTGTCGGGGGACTAGTTACATGTGGTTATGGGGATAGGTCTTTGGTGAAATTGCTGATGATGCAGACTGGATGGGCTGAGTGGCCTCCTTAACCACTGTAGGATCCTATGACTCTATTCTATGATGCCAAGGACAGTCACTCTGCTGAATGTGAGATGGAAAGTGTGTGAGAGGGTGTGTGTGTGTGTGTGTGTGTGTGTGTCTAAGAGAGAGAGAGGGAGAGGGTGAATGTGTGTGTCAGGGTACCTGTGAGTGATAGATTGCGTTTGCACATATGTGAGACAGTGGGCTCCGTTTGCAAGAGGGGAAAGTTTGCCTGTTGAAAAGCAAAATAATATATTCATGAGTGTGCATGGGATTGCGTGTGAGTGAGAAAAATGTGTGCAATGTATATTTGTATATCCGTATTTGTGTTTGCGAGAGATTATTTGGACCGTGAGAAAAAGAGAATGTAGGAGAAAGATGTCGATGAGTGAAAAAAGTAATTGTGCCTATGCATGTGTGAGAGAATTTGACCGTGTGTATGTGTGTATTTATGTGTGTGTGATGTGTGTAAGTCTCTATCTGGCTGATTCTTTCTGGAAAAGCACACTCACTACACACATACAGTAAGTGGGAGTGACAAATGAGCACAATAGGGGCTGTGGGGCAAGGGTTGGAAAAACATTTAAATGTTTCACAAGTCAGTCACAACTGAATAATTTTCTCTTCCCTTAAGGAGCGAAACTTGTAAAATCTCACCAAATTTGACACAATACAGGGCAAAACCATCCTATTCGCTGTCTCCATTACTAACAAGCAGTGTCATAGAACATAGAACATTGAACATTACAGCACAGAACAGGCCCTTCGGCCTTCGATGTTGCGCCGACCAATATAAAAAGCAATGCCCCTCCAAACTAAACCATTTCCTTCTCTTCCATATACAATGTCAGCAGTGTATTATATACAACATGTACTGCAACAACTCACCAAGGCTCCATAGAATACACTGTCAAAACCCGCTACCTTTACATCCTAACAGGATAAGGGCAGCAGCCACATACAGACGCTATTAGCTGCAATCTCCCCTCCACAACACACACCATCCCGACATGAAACAACATCTCAGTTCATTCATAGTCGCTGGGACGAAATCCTGGAACTTCCTGCCTTAAGCACAGCGAACGCCTGCAACATATGAACTGCAATTATTCAAGGTTACTTCATACCAACACTTTGTGAAGGAACAATTAGGGAAGATTAAAAATTCAGGCCGAGCAAATGACTCTTAAACTCTTTAGAAGATTAAAGTAAGATGCAAATGAATTTGACCCTTCAACTGTCATACTGAACAGGTCAGGGACCGCTGTACTATGAGGCACCATATAGTAAATCTCACATTGTATTCGCTCATCGAAATTCCCAAGGTACATCACTGCTTAAAAATCACCCAATTCTCCCTGTACGTCTGAAGCTTCTGCTCTCTCTGTTGGTCACAATATGCTTTAGGGATCTCATTTCTGAGACACCGAGTCAAATATCAAGTCAAACTGTCACATTTCTCACAGATATAAGCGTATTGAAGAAATAAGTCAAACTTCACTTCCCGAAATACAGCAGAAGGAACCAAAAGATTTACAACCAGTCAGGGAGATTCCTGGTCCCAACACAGTGACCACGCGCACAGAAACAGAACAAACACAAACGGTGCAACAGTCGAGTTCCCAGCAGCTTGTTATGTTCAATCTGTAAATTTCATTCAAACTGTTGTATTCTTATTGATCAATGGTCAACTTACAACAACAGATAATCAATAACTTATTTTACATTAAACTGATATTCATTTGAAAACTCCCTTTGACTTTTAATTATTTATCTCTGTCTGTATCATCTCTCGAAAACAATGTAAAATGTAATTTCGCTGAAAATGAGCAATTAAAAAACAGATTCTGGATAGTTCAATGTCCCTAACAGAGATGCAGTGACACAGTAACAGTTCAATGTCCCTAACAGAGATGCAGTGACACAGTAACTGTTCAATGTCCCTAAAAGAGATGCAGTGACAAGGTAAGAATTAAACTAACAAGAAACATTTACATTGAAAATCAGTTTCTGATCCGATCTAATTTTTTAATTAAATGTAATCAACAAAATAATCAAGGCAAAATAATTTATCGAGCTGAGCATAGCTGAGTAATGTTTTGTTTCTGAATTTATTTTCGGTATAATTAAACATTCTCTAAAACGGATGATATTTTACACGCCAGTACACCATTCAAGCCTTTTGTTTTAAATTAATAGCACCAATATTGTTATTGTTAATTAGCAGTTAGTTTTCTTTTATTGATTTGTACTCCGTAATAAAATTAGTTTTCATTCATTCAAAACTCGCCTTTTCCTGGAACATTGTGAGGTAATTAGGTTCCAACTAAATCTTAAACAATAAACTTCAAATTACTGAGTGGAAATATTCAGACATCTGTAATTTATTTGTTTAAATCGAATCACATTGTAATGTTTTCATTTCCACTTTTATTCCAGATGTCTTATTATAAACTACAAACGCGTTAAAAATGCATGAATTTGGATTTATTGTAAGGCCCGGCAGTTTGAGATCGATGAAACAGCTTCTTAGATTTAATACTTTAGACAATCCAAACAATTTAATTACTGAACATATCGTTTAATTTAAGAAAATCTGAATTAAACAATGAAAAATTCAATGAAGACAATTGATTCAAATCTTGTGCAACACTGAAACATGATGCACAAAATAACTCGAGACTTTTTCTTCAATATAATATTTAATAGGAATTAAACATAATGTTCAAATAGAATCAATGCTTCTATTCTGTCATTTATTCATCCAATAATCCTATTCTGTGTTCAGCAGTAATGAGACGGGATGTTTTTACTAAGAGCGGGGCAAATATTATTTTTATAATATTATTATAATACTTTTATATAAATTAATCTGTTTGAATTTCAAGTATTAACTTGTCAATCTCTAGCCAGTTTCTGTTGGCACCTTACGACAATACAAACACGATTATATGAACAATTGCTTAGTGTTAGCGAATTCCACCTGTCAGAAAACTGCGTTCATTCTGTCAAGTTCATTCAAAATGTGGGATTCTAATTGATCAATTGTCACATTACGACAACAAAATCAATAACTTATTTTAAATTAAACTGATATTCATTTCAAAATCCTCTTCGAAGTTTATCTACTTCTCCCTGTCTGTCTCAAATCTCGAAAACTGGGCATTTTTTTTCTGAAAATGAGCATATAAAATGTAACAAATTCAGGGTAGTATAACATCCCTAACAAAAATATAGCGACGCAGTAAGAATTATAATCGATTTATCTTAAGTCGGTTATCATGAATGAAATGCTCTAACTTATTTTATGTTTTTCCGATACCTGTTTGTTTTATTCTGACAAGGATTTTTAAACGCAGTTTGTTTAAAAAGAGTTACCGCTCAGGATCACAGAGGTTAAAAAAAATACAGAAACTATTGAGAAACAATTTCACAAATTTTGAGATGTGATTAGCGATTAATTACTAATTATTTGGAAGGAATGTTGAGCTTGCACAGAAAAAAAAATGTACTAATCGGAGACAAAAATTGCCAAATAGCAAAGCCTTATTCTCCAAAACTCAGATTTAAGTGAATGCGAAATTCATCGGGATATAACAATTAACGCAGAATATCTTGTTGAACTGAGCGCTGTTTGGAAACAGCTTGTTATCATTGAAATAGTTTTTAGAATTATCACAAGATATTTCCAGCCTAGAAACGTTTCTGGTCATGTTAGTTGTGTGTTAGGAGGGATTAATGAATAATGATATTAATATAAAATAGTCTTTGTTGAATATGGAGTTATATTACCGATTTAAAAATGTTTGCTTTATATTCATTTTACCATTAAACTTGTTAATGAGAAGTTTTTAGTTACAGCAACGAGTTAGTGTCCGAATGAACGTTGTATGTCATGATTTATTTTAATTTGTAAACGTTAATTACAGTTTATAAAAATGCTGTGGTATCTTTATTTTTCCCCAAAACTTGTGTGTTTTCTCCCTATAAGGATTTTTAAACTCACAGATTGTTTGCATTCAACCAGAAAACATGTAACCGCTCAGTGTCACCGAGTTTAAACAATGCAGAAACAATGCTGAAACATCAAACCATTTCACACACTATAAACATTCACAGCGACAGAACAGCAGAACCTCCTCAACAGAAACACACCAAAACACATCAATGAGGGAATGGATCCGATTCATGGACCCTCAACTCAATTATCCGTCCAACAAAATCAAAAATATCATTGCAAGAAAATCTCAATATCCAATCCAGAAAACCAGCTCTTCACCAAATATAGGAATGGCTAAACTAAACAGAAATCTGGAATGAGAGCAATAGCATTGCGAGGAGGTGGAATATGTCAAACAAATTAACATTGAAACTTTACCACATTTTATTCATATTGGGTCATATTTCAAACAGATTTCAAACACACTTAAACATTTGGATAGTAAAAGCTGCAGCCATCTGGTGCCACCGAGGGAAATCATTGCATGTATCCCAAATTATAAATGCAGTGACAAACCAAGTTTTAGACGAGTGGCATAAACTGTGATTTGGTTTAACAGCAATTATCAGTTATAATTTATAAAATACAAACTCAATAAAGCCTGATTTCTGTGTGCAGGCATCCGTCAAATAGTTTAAAACCCGCAGACTTTATATTCAATCATAAACTGTATAACAGCTCAGTATCACGGAGTGTGAACAATGCAGAATCGCCAAAACATTTCACAAATTTTATTTATTCAATGTCACCTAGACAGACAGTCTCCTCACCAGAAAAATGCATCACTGAGGGACTGACACCCAGTTCATGCAGAAGCCGCTCAATTCTACAGTTTCAACAGAATCAAATTTCACATTGGCAGAAAATCTCAATTTAAAATCCAGCCAATCCACCCATCACCAAACTAACTAATAATCATAATAAGTACAACAATAATATAACAATAACCAGCCTTGTGATTAAGTGGAACATGTTCATGACATTAATGTAGAAACTTTAACGCATTTTGTTAAGATTAGGTTAGATTTCAAACACTTGTGGAGTAGATGGTGCAACTTGCAGCCACTAGATGTCACCGAGATTAAACGTTGCAGAAACACCGAACTGTTTAACATTTAAAGTAACCCAGCCGCACACTGTCCTCAGCAAATAAACACCAAATCACAACAAGAAACGGAATCACTCAGTATTAACTTTTAGCAAATAACAATAGAATTATATAATCCCCATTTTAAGCAGGAGCACATGAAATATTGTAAAGGTTTTCAGCACAGAATCCACCAACCACATTTCAGTGAACAAGTGAATTAATAAAATCGAGAAAAATATAAAAAAAAACTCAAATTAAACACTGACTGAATAAATGTATGGTTCTTACCTGTAGTCACCGTCACCATGGTCCCTTGTCCCCAGTAGCCCATGACATCACAGTGTCACATTCTCTCCGCTGGATCATACAATAACCATCACTGCACAACATAGACAGAAATCCATCAGTATTTAAAAAATTCACAACCCAGAGGTAAAGTAAATCACTGCATTTTCATGGAATTATTATTGCACTGGTGGATACAATTCGCTCCACATAAATAACCTTAATGTTTTATATTTCACAGAGGATCACATGATCAAGTTATTGAAAACACTAACTGATAATCAAATAGTTATCATAAATTTTCCATCTTAATTCTCGCTACTTTTGTAGTGCTGGTACATAAATAGAACAGCATTGTAAATAATGCTGGATTGTAAAACAGAGCACTGCCCCAGCCTCGGTGAATTATTGCTGAGAGGTTTTTGTATTGACAGTAACTGTTGTGCCACCCAGATATCACAGTGAGACACAGCATGTGAAATACTGTGCCCGCCTGCTAACTGTAAAATACAGAGATTTAATTCCACTGCTCTCTCAAAAACCTGATTCTACCTGATCCCTGAGCGAATGAGTGTGTTATTTCAGCCTGATCTGGTCATTATATTTATAAAGGATATCGGATTGCTTTTAAACTCTATGTGTAGGTTTAGCACATCGGTCAATGTAGATTTTACGGGAAGATTTTGATACTTTTTACAAACTAATATTACTTCGATACATTATTTCATTGAAGCCTCGTTTAGTTTGGAAATCCTGCTGTGGCATTGATTACCAATTTGAACAATCTCTTTCCCTGAGGTTTTTGTATGAGGATATCGCTGTGCTCAGCACTGTGACCCACTGCTGTATCACAGTGACACACACCCGCACAAAAACTGCACTCACTCTCTGTTCAGTACTGCCGCTCAATATTTACTTCAAATAGAACATTATTTCGATCTAATTTATAATTTATGCAGCAGTTTACAAAACACAATCTAGAAGCACCTCCTGTAAGTATCAAAAATAGTAAATGAACATTATATCCAGGTGTGTAACTGCTGAAACTGTTAACAGTAAATATAAACAGAGTGAAAATCTCAGCTCATTAAGTCTGTTTTTTTTTGGTTTAATGTTTAATTTTCACTAAGTTGCGTTTGTCAGAATTGGTTTGTGTTTTGGTTCTAATCACTGTCATTATTATTGTATTTAAAACAGATACTGACCTTCAGCTTACGATGCAAGTTGCGGAACCCCCTTTCGAGCAGTTGCTGTCCGGATGCATCCCTGGTTCCTCTCGCTGTGGTCTCTTGCACAGTAATAGATGGCGGTGTCTTCGGTCTTCAGGCTCGTCATCTTCAATGAGAAGATGTTGTTTGAAGTGTCTTTGGACGCAGTAAATCGATCCTTAATCGTTGGGGCGTAGTTGTTGCTGGATGAATTATAGTACCGCAACAACCACTCCAGCCCCTGTCCGGGAACCTGTCGGACCCAGTACATGCTGTAGCTGCCAAGATTGAAGCCGCTGGTTTTACAGGTCAGGGTCAGGGAGCCTCCGGGAAGCCCGGTCTCTGCCTCTGGCTGAGTCAACACAACCTCCGACTGGACACCTGGAAAAATAGATCAAAAAACCCCGTGGATTAATCCTGGTTTTTTCAGGATTAATCAAAGTCTGATTGCTGACTTGGCAACAGAGATTGAGACAGTAACAGTGAGAGACTTGGACAATTACAAAAAAAAACTACTCACCGGATAGGAAAGTCAGCAACAAACTGAGAGAAATCGCTGACCTCATCTTTCTGGTTATTTGAGGGAAATGTTTGTGTCAGGAATTCCGTGAACAAACCAGCTCCCGGACTGTTGGATTGCGGTCCCAGTGAGGGGTATTTAAATACCCAGCAAAAGGGGGCGGCTTTCCGGGCGCCGCCTGTTGATTCCCTGCTGGAGGCGGCGACTCGATCCACGTCCCACCTTCCACACCCCCAACAGAACAGACTCCCAGATTTACAATAGGTTAATATTAAAATGGACATGTTATCCGTGTCGGGGTAGTGTTTGGCTGGATATGTTCATTGTAATGTCTGTTGGTGATATTGCACTTCATCATTTCTTTATTTTTTAAAAAACTAATTTCATTGTAAATATGGTACTTTTATTACCACGCCCCTAATAAGAACACAAATCTAAAAAATATGAAATAACCCAAAATAAAGAGGCCGTCAGTCTATTTTGCAGCAATTCTGGGTCTCTGTCACATTACAATAATAAAGCATAATTTATCGGAAGAATTGTTATCGATTTCCGTAACTAAATGCGTGGAACATTCAAAGTGATTCTATTTACAGTGTGGATGGCTATCACTATACAATTTGTGTTTGGAGATGAGAAGAAACTCTTAGACAACACAATGTTTCTCCTTATATTTGTCAAACTGCCCCAATCTCGAAGATAACCCTTTTAAAATAATAAGAATTCCCCCTCCTGATATTTAAATAGTGAGTTGACAGAGAAACATAAAATTAAATCGATTTTTGATTGAGAAGTTCATGAATCGGAACGGACACAGAGATCATTAAAGTTCTCCTTCAGCAGCCAAATCATTGCAGCTCTCTTGGCCACCGGCTGTCGAACATTCGCTGATATTAGGAACACAGGCTGTTAGAATTTTGCGGCACATTGCACAATATCACAAGAATAAACGTTTTATCTTCCATTGAACCAAGTTATGAACTGATCATTTCTCCACTCACTGGCAGCTATGAGAGGAACTTCTCAACAGCAGAGATCAGATTATACTGTACAATAGAACACGGTGCAAACCAGGTACAAAAGACGCTGCTGTTTAAATGGGGTGCAGCACTTTCACAATATTACAGGAATCTCCGTTGTTCATGTCAGTTTTATGATGTTGCTTTAATATTATTTTATGCCATTGCACTGATTTCAATTCACTGGGAAATGATACCATCAACATCTCTCTTGCATTTCATAATAAACATTTCGTAACAAACAGACTTTAATTATTGGAATGGCATTGACTCGAAAGTTATACAAATAAAAAAACATCTGATCACTTTATTGTTTTGTGATATTATTTATTCACATAATGAACAGGACATTGAATGAAAATAACTCATTAGAATGATTATGATTTAAAATTTGTCTGTCTTGTGGGAATGAAACATTTATTGTTTAAAAGACTGAATCCTATTTTTTTCATTCAGGTTCACGCGATTCTGTCCCACACAGTATTTGGCAGCAATCCAAGCTACTGTCAAATGCTCCAAGTTATTGACAGGAAACATCTGGGGGTGTTTGTGCAGTAGATCAAAGATGTGTTTCCTCAGTACTGACCGCTAGGCTGCAAGCCAACTTAAAACCCTTCAAGTTATCAATGAGAACTATTTATAAACAAATCTACCCAGCAACAGTACTGGAAGCAATTTAACTTTTTTGGAGTTGTAAATCCAGACCATTTTTCCAATCTTGAAAGAAAGGAAAGTCATGCAGTTTCTCTGGCACCCTGTTAGCATCAATGATGATTTTTCAGCATATTTTGATAGATGGATAGAAAGAATTACAGGCAAACTGAAAGTTGTCTCAGAGAGAAGATACAGGAACATGCACGAGTCAGCTATTTTGCTGTCCGTTTGGACTCATATCTTGTGCGACCAGGTAGTGATCGCAGATTTCTTCCACTGGGGAATCAAAGAGATTCTAATGGTCACCATTAGTATCTATTCAAGATCTATTAATTAAATTCAAATTCTACCACCTGCAATGGCCCGAATTAAATCTCTGCCTTCACATCATTGTCCTGGGCCTCTGGATCACTGGATCAAATAAACTAATATTATGTCACAATCTACGCAAACAATAAATGTATGACTGTGTTGATACGGGAATGAATGACATTTAAAATAATGATGGTTGGTTGAATGATAGTTTGATGCCTGAATATTTTGATTGAGGAATCATTGAATGGATTTATTGATGCATTGATAGATGTCTTTGAAAGATGCTATTCTATATTTACATATTTGTGCTTGATTATTCCATAAGTTGAATCAGCTCCTTTATTCCATTTGTGTCAGTCTAATACCTCCAATTCTTCCAGAATGCCTGGGTGAAATCCATCCCGAGTTTAACGGGAGTTAGCAAGCTTATCCTCATGGAGAGAAGGACGAGATAATCCTGCGGCTCGGATGGTTCATTTCTCTACTGATGCTGAATCTTCATATCCAAGATGTAAAGAGGGAACATGATTATTTTGAGGAGGGAGGATTGTAATATTTGAAACATGCGGTTCTTTCATTTACAACAAATCACTCAACATGTCCTTACCCAAATTAGTGATGGGAATAGGGTGCAAAGTAAATAACGTAGAATCATAAATATTGTGATAATCTCTGGACAACTTCAAGTTACTTTCCAAAACATTGTAATAACGAATCGGGATTTAAAGATACAGTAACTTCACATGAGGTACAGGTAGTTTTATTTATATCATCATTTTGAAAATCATCACATACTCCAACTATGTAAAAGGGCTTTCTATGTGATAGGAGGTGGTTACATGGCAATGAAGCGCAGAGGCTGCTGGGTAACTGTTTATTGTTCTCGGTCTGAATTAATTCCATTCCTCACTGAATTCTGGGACAGATTTTATTCCTTCATGACAGAAAAACCAATATTTTGAATAAATGTTAATACCAATAAATCATGCGAAGCCAATTACAATTACATGTTGTATAGAATGAAATATTGAAAACAAACAGAAAATGCTGGAAAATTGCAGCAGGTCTGACAGCATGTGTGGAAACAGAATAGAGCCAATGTTTCGTGTCTGGATGACGCTTCGGCAGAGTATTTCTGATGCTTTGGAGAGATCATCATTATTTCTAACAAGGTGTCAGAGAATCTGCATAACTTCGCTGTGAAAAGTTTAAGCAGTTAGTGTTTAATAATATATACAATTTCAAGCCACATATAAGTTACGTCAATTCACATACCGATCCCAAATATTATAGTCAACTTCTCCACCCTAACTAACCTAATCAACGCCTCAATCACTAACTATATCCTAAAAAAACTTTGTAATTCCTATCCGCCCTCATCATTTCCCAGTTTAATCATCCTCTTCAAATTTCTCCAAATAAAAAAGTGTCATCCTGGCTCAAAATGATGGTTCTATTCTCTCTCCACTGGTACTGTCAGACCTGTTCAGATTTTTCAGAATGTATTGTTTTTTGTTTCAGTTTCCAGGATCAGCAGTATTTTGTTTTTTTTCCTAAAATGCTGAATATAATTGATGAAATAATTGTTTATCTATAAGAACTGATGATAATCGGTGAATTGGAACAAACCCACTCCAAGACTCTCATCAACCTGATTTGAACATATATTATCGTTCCTATACTGTCACTGGGTTGGGGTTCGTGAACACCCTCCTTAACAACATTCTGGGAATACCTACACTGAAAGTTTCGCAACAGTTCAAGAAGGCGGCTCCCCACCAATTTACAGAATGCAATTAGCAATGGGGAATAAATACTGGCCTAGACAGTATGCCCACCATCCATAAGGTAATGTTAAATATCTTTATGAATGAATGAGAACTGGTGGATGCATTCGTTGAGTTGTGAATGGGCGGTCATTGGGGAAAATAATTACTTTTTTTCTGAACATGCATGGTATTCTCCTTGTCTGCTGGAAGATTTAAAGTTTAAAGATTATTTATTAATGTCACATGTCGGCTCACATTAACACTGCAATAAAGTTACTGTGAAAATCCCCGAGTCGCCACATTGCGGCGACTGTTCAGGCGCAGTGAAGGAGAATTTAGCCTGGCCAGTGCATTTTACCCGCATACCTTTTCGGATTGTGGGAGAAAAGTGGAGCACCCAAAAGAATTCCATGCATACACGGAGAGTTTACAGACTCCGCACAGACCCTGACCCAAGCCGGGAACCGAACTCTGGTCCTGGCGCTGTGAGGCAACCATTTGCCAAATTGGCACCCGCCATTCCACAAAAGATAAATGATTCAAGTTGATCACAATTTTTGCAAAGTAAGTCAATGAAAAACATTGCTCCAGCTTCAGAAATATCTCTGTCATTGCATCCTGGGGAAGATATTTGCTAGGTCGCACTTAAAATGCATCATCTGCTTGCAGATTGGGTGTTCCTGATATGCAGCGTAGTGACTGTGTTGGAACACTAAATCCAGCCAACGACTTCTCCATGTTCCGTATGTGTCCATATCTTTAACATACTTTGGTCAATCTCGCTAAGAATTCAATACCGTCAGCACGCCAAAGTCTGTAGGATTTTGATGATAAGGGAGATTCCAAACATCTTCCTTGATAGTAAGTAGCACTACTGGCACAGAATCCTTCACTATCCGCATCTTGGGCATTATGCTTCGTGAAAATCTGAACTGAAACAGGCATTTAAATCATGTGGCTATAAGAGCAGATCAGATGCCAGGAGTTCTGCGGCGAACAGGTCATCTCCTGAATTCCAAAACCCTATCCATCATCTACAAGGCAATAGTGAGGAATATGAGCAAAGAGAAAAGCACAGTGCAGCAATGAACAGGCCCATCTTCCCACCAAGTCTGTTTCAACAAAGCTGTTTGAATATTCTCTACTTGCCTGATTTGTGCCACTCAAAAAGTTCAATACCATTCTGGAAAAAGTAGCTGTCTTGAAGAACACCCCACCCTCAAGCTTCCCAAAGCTTGCCACCACATTCTTAAAGGAAATTATGGTTTGGCACCGCAAGTTGACTTAATAGAAACGTAAAATCATAGAAGGAATATTAAACATATCATATCTCTGCTTATATTTAACTCACCTCTGGCTCTGTCTGTGTTACACTTGGCTCTGCCCGGATCACATTCCAGAAGGTTCCATTTAAGTTCTTTCCTACACTGGGCTCAATTTCAGCTGTTCATATACGAGACAGAGGCCCTGTTAATATTATAATTTCTAAGTTACGGCTGCCCTTAATCATGTTTATGGTAATCTGACAAGAGGCCGTTTCTTAGTTCTTACTCCCTCAGAACATTCACCACTGTATACTCTTCTGGGAATGTTTGATTTCGATAATGTAGAGGGAGATTCACTTTGAATGTAACTCATGCTATTCCTGCCTTGGGAGTGTTTAATTTGGCAATGCGGAGGGAATTTTGCATCTTGCAGCTAACCCCATGTTACTACTGTCCTATAGGTTTTTGATGGGAAAGACGGCCGTCTGTAAATGTCATGGGCTTTGAACCAGTCCCATCACTAGGTACAACCGAGGTTGAATATGGCAGAAAATGCATCAGATATTCCAAGTTCATAGACTGCTCAAGGGATTATTTAGAGTAAATTTCACTCACGGATCCTAGATTATTGAATTGAATTCTTTCAGAAACCTATAACTCTGGCTGAGATTATACATTGCACAGATATTGACTTTATGCTGGGGAGTGAAGACGTGAAGAGACAAGACATAGAACTAGACAGGAGAAATTCAGAGAAAGAGATGCAACACAGGAATTTAACACAAACACATTTGCCGTGTCATTATATTTCGGGATCAGAGGGATTATTTCCTAATTCTGAACATAGATATCATCATGATGTTTTTCCTCACCTAACTTCTAATAATATTTATTATTAATAAATAATATTGAAAAACGATCATTACTGGAATCCGTTGATTGATTTGCATGGCTGTCTCTATTTTTGTGCTATGTTGGTGGGGAAATATTTGTTGTGTCTTTGTAGTCAACAATCTAATTCGGAATTTCTATTTTTGCATTTATTTACATAAATACCTCACTGTTTACAGTGAAATGTTCATAACTGCAAAACCAAATAAACCGTCACTTGTTGATCAATTTCAATTCAAAATAGTGGTTTATTTTAAGAAAATTAACAGATGGTTCAAAATGAATAGAAACTTTTTGAACATTCATTATACCAGTTGTATTTACTTAAAAAAAGGTACATTCCATTTCAGAATTAGTTCTGAAAGTTCTGATGTCACAATTAATAAAGCATATATGAACAGGCAGATATTCCACTGAATGTTAATTTGATTGAAAATTTAATCTGTTTAAACTAAACTAGTCAAATAAAAAAAAACAGATCTGATGTCTGAAGCATTCCTTCATAAATAGTGATCAGACTCACACGAGGGAGAATATAAAACCCAGTGTGGTTATCACTAAAAGATACAATTAGCTTTGCTGCTTCACAGGCGACAGGGAAATGGGTTCGATTCCAACCCTGGGAAACTGTGTGTGTGATTTTCACATTCTACCATATCCATGTGCGTTTCCTCCGGGTTCCCTTTCACAGTCCCAAAATGTGCAGTTTAGGTGGATTGGCTGTGAAAATTGCCGCTTAGCGTCCAGTAATGTGCAACTTAGAATCATAGAATCCCTAAAGTACAGAAGGGGATCATTCGGTTCATCAGGTCTTTACCAGCTATCCAGCAAAGCATCCTTCCGAGGCCCACGGTGGATTGCCTATGCGAAATTTCCTGTCAGTGTCCAACGATGTGTAGGATCGTGGGGTTAACCTGTGAATATGTGTCATTGTCGGGATACGGTAAAGACTGGGCCCAGGTTCTCTGCTGAAGAACCACTGCTGGACGGATTGGTCTCCCTTTGAACTGTAGAGATGTTAATGATTTTATGCTGCTATGATCAGGCAGAAGAGCGGCGATATTCAGATTAATCTTAGAGCAACCAAAGAATTACAACTTTCATTTTGGTGGAACTTACATTTATGGATCACCTTATCCGTTCTCGTGCCGTGCCGACCTTCTTGAAGCTCACTGATGTACCTTTGTTGAATTTAGTTACTGCTGTAATATTGGAATTTGCGTACAACTTCCCTCCACAAACCAAGATGTGACAAATTTGCGAGTTTATTTGAAGGATGAGGGTTTGGGTAGGATTTGGGCAGGATAGCCTTGCTCTTCATAATTATATCAAGAGATTTTGCATCGATCTTAAATGTGAATCTGGTTCTCTCTCTGCTGATGTCCATTGAGATGCTGAGAAGCACTTCTGTTGTTTTAGTTTTCGATTTCCGGAATCTGCAGCACTTTGCACTGTTGTTATTGATCCTCTGGATGTGAGCATCACTGCCAAAGCGAATATTAATTGTCCCTGCTGAGAAGGCGATTGTGAGCCACGTTGTTGAAATCTGCCCTCTGGATGATTTCATTGTTTGACTTTCCAGTAGCAGCTTTGATACAACTGGGCAATTTCAGTCGTGGCGAAACATCACATTCTTCACAGTGGAACTGTAGGACAGACAGGGGGAAGATAGGAACATTCGATTTTCACGTTACTTCCAAACAGACGATGTTGTTTGAGGGACAAAAGTAAATTACCCCGGATTCGGGAATTGAAACCAAAAGAGAAAATGCCGGGAAAATCTCAGCAGGCCTGGTAATATATGTAAGGAGAGAAAAGAGTTGACGTTTGAAGTCTAGATGACCTTCTGACAAAGCTTTGACAAAGGGTCATCTGGACTCAAAATGTGTGTTAAGTGTCTTTGGGAGGAGTAAATTGATTTTGAATCCCTAGGGCAGAGGAATTATCTGTTGATCCAAGACAATCCTCTGAAGAAGACACTATAAACATTGTCCAGGGATCTGTGGGACATCCAGTTGCTGCCAATATCAACGCATTGGCTTTACAGCTCAGTGTCAGGGAGCCTCAGGGTTCTGCCTCTGGCTGAGTCAATATAACCACCCATTCGATACCTGCAAAAGTATTTTTTAAAAGGTGAAAACAAAACGCCACACACCCTGTACATACTCTCTCAACTTTTTATATCGGGAACAAGATACAAAAGTATGAGGGCACGTACAAACTGATTATTAAACAACTTATTCCCTGCTGCAATCAGACTTTTGAATGGACCTACCTGGCATTAAGTTGATCTTTTTCTACATCCTAGCTACGACTGCAACACGATATTCTGCACTCTTCCGTTTCTTTCTCCATGAACAGTATGCTGTCCCTGTATAGTGCACAAGAAACAATAATTTTCACTGTGTATTAATAAGCATGACAATAATAAATCAACTGAAACCAAATCAAGTAAATCAT
This sequence comes from Sphyrna mokarran, assembly GCA_024679065.1. NCBI lineage: Eukaryota > Metazoa > Chordata > Chondrichthyes > Carcharhiniformes > Carcharhinidae > Sphyrna > Sphyrna mokarran. Next base: position 4,156,755 of record JAGIQG010000040.1, on the reverse strand, counting down.
AAACCCAGAGGATTATTCCCGATGAATTGATTGTTGACACTTTGATATTTCAGAGATAGACTAATGCTGAGGCAATAACAGTCAGATCCATTGTCATGCCTCTCCTGGTCTAAGAGGTGAAATTGCATTTGAGCCTCTGTTATGTAAAAAAAAAATTCATTGTAAATTAAGTCTCTTCATTTATCCATCTCTCCACAAGGGAATAGACATAAATAAGATGACATTGCCTTATGAGGGTAAAAACGCCGATCTGATTTGCAATAATTCTGTGTCTCTAACATATCGCAGCAAAAATATAATTCATTAGAGAAATTGTTATTGATTTATTGTATTTCAGGTGTGGATAGCTATCACTGTTACTTGGGACTCGATATAAGAAGAATGGAAACAATGGTCTAATGTTTTTATCGCTAGACAATTAATCCACAATCTCAACTAATGTCAGGACCCAGCTTCGATTCCCACCACGGCAGAAGGTGGAATTTCAATTCAATAAAAACATTTGGAATTAAGAATCTACTTATGAACATGGTATCGTTGCTGATTGTGTAAAAATCTATCTGATTCTCTAATGTCTTTTGGCGAAGGGAATCTGTTGCCCTTACTTGGTTTGGCCTGCATGTGAATCCAGAGTCTATTTACTGTAGTTGGCTCTCAGCTGCCCTCGGATAACGGGTGGGTAATAAATGCTGATCATCCAGCAGCACCCAGGTCCATAGAGTCTCTGCAGAGCAGAAGAAGGCTTTTTGGCCAATCGGGTCGAACACCATTCCCACTCACGCCCTATGCCCATCATCCCTCTTATATTCCTTGCTAATTTCCTTGATACCACGGGACAAATTGTCATCGCCAATCAGCCTAAGCAGTAAATTCTTGGCCCGTATGAGTAAATAGGCAGACAATTGGAGAATGTGCAGATTCCACAGAGACACAAACAGGGAATTGAACCCGGGTCCCTGGCGTTGTGAGGCAGAAATGTTAACAACCGTGTCACCGTGCCGCCCACGAATGAATTTTAAAAAAAGAAAATGTCACATGATACAATGTTACACCTTATATTTCTCCAGAAGTCCCTTGACCCTGTGAAAATTAACGGTAAAAGAAATCTGGTTCGCTTATAATTAATTGAGTTAACAGAGAAATATAAATTGAAATTGATACTTGACAGAGAATGTAATGAATCAAAATGGACAAGGAAAATCAGCATCCAAATTATTGCAGCTCATTTTATTAGTCACTAGCTGCCTAACATTCACTAGTAATGGGAGCACAGACATCAGGATTTTGCGACATATTGCACAATAACACAAGAATAAATATTTTAATTTGGTTGAACTAGGTTATGAACTGGTCATTTCTTTACAGATTGGCAGATCTGAGAGGTACTGTTAAATAATCGAAATCAGATGATTCTGCACAACAGAACATGGCACTCAGGTACAAGAGACTTTTTTTTTAATAAGGGGCAGAAGACTGAGAGTATTCCAGGAATCCTCGTTGTTCAAGGCAGTTATGCGACTGTTTTTGCTTTTAATTATTTTCATTTTTGCTCCATTACACTGATGTTATTGGACTGAGGGATTGGGGACATCAACATGTCTTTCGTGCACTTCACGAAGTCGCTCAAAAAGTGGTTTTAATTGTTGAAAGGACATTTATTTGGAAGTTATACAATTGAATAGCACCTACAAATTTTCTAGTTTCTGACACTGTTTGGTCACATAATGAGCCGTGCATTCATTTAAAATATTTGCTTGGAATGAATGCAATTTAAAAGGCGTCTTTCTTGTGGGAATCAATCATTTATTGTATAACTGGTTAAGTCTCGTTTTATTCTTAATATTCACGTTAATCTGTCCCATGCAGTATTTGGCAGCAGTCCAGCCTGCTGCCAACTACCCGAAGATATTTCCAGGAAGCATCTGAGGGTGTTTGTTCAGAAACTCGAAGATCTGTTTCCTCAGCGCTGAGCACTTGGCTGCAAGCCAACTTCAAACTCTTAGCATTATCAATGGGGTTTATTTATAAACAAATCTGTCCAGCAACAGTACTGGAGGCAACTTAATGATTTTTAAAGTTATAAACCCTACATGAATGATTCCTATTTCTTAGGAACAGAAGGCTAACCAACTTCTCTGGCACCTTATTAGCAACAATGATGATCTCTCCAATACATCAAACACAATGATCGGTGCATAGAAGTAAATACAGGCAGATTGTGAGAGTTGATTCAGAGAGGTGATATAATTTAAACTACATAAACAAGTCTGCTTGTGTTTTATTTCACTTTATTCTTCCATGGGATGTGGGAGTCTCTGAAAAAACATTTGTTTTCTGTGCTTAATTTATTTTCAACTGACTGGTGTACTTGGGCATCTCAGAAAGCATTGTCCAGTTACGGATATTGCTGTCTATCTGGAGTTACAAGTAAGGAGGGTAGATTTCCTTGATTGGGGAATCAGAGTGGTTAATCTGGTCACTGTAAGTATGAGTCCAGATTTATTGATTGAAATCAAATTCCACCAGCTGCCATGATCGCAATTAATCTCGTGTTCCTACATCTCTGGCTTGGGCTTTTGCATTACTGTCCACTGGCATTAATATTGCATCATCATCTACACAAAAAATAACGAATTGCTTCTCTTGATATAGGGATGAACGTTATTTGGGTGCCTGAATGTTTTATTTGAGGAATCAGTGAATGGATTGATGGATGTGACGATAGCTGGTCCTGAAATTTGTTGTTCGACATTAGCATACTTGCATTTTACTACTTCAAAAATCGAAGCTGGCCCTTTATTACAATTGTGTCAATTCATAAGGTTTAACCCTTCCAGATTTTCTGGGTGAATTCCATCCCCGGGCTATCGGGAGGAAATGAACTGCGGCTGTGTCAGAGTAGTCTGATTTCTTACCCCTTCCTCCTGCTGATGGTGGATCTTCAAATCCAAGCTGGAAAGTGTGAACATAAGAACGTAAGAAATAGGAGCAGGAGTAGGCCATACAGCCTCTCGAGCCTGCCCCGCCATTCAATAAGATCATCGCTGATCTGCAGTGGTTCAGTACCACTTTCCCACTTTCTCCCCGTAACCCTTAATTCCCCTGTCAATTAAAAGCCTATCCACTCTTGACTTGAACATATTCAGTGAGGAAGCCTCCACCACCTCATCAGGCAGAGAATTCCAAAGATTCACCACCCTTTGCGTGAAGAAACGCCTCCGCAATTCCGATCTGAACCCTCCCCCCCCAGTCTTGAGGCTGTGCCCTCTAGTCCTGCTATCTTTGCTAAGCGGGAAGAGTCTCTCAACTTCTACCCTATCCATCCCCTTCATTATCTTATACGTCTCTATAAGATCCTCTCTCAGTCTTCTAAACTCCAAAGAGTACAAACCTAGCCTATTCAGTCTCTCCTCATAATCCAACGTCCTCATCTCCGGTATCAACCTAGTAAACCTTCTCCACACCCCCTCCAAGGCCAATGTACCCTTCCTCGAATGCGGCGACCAAAACTGCACACACTACTCCAGCTGCGGCCTAATCAACATGATTAGGTTGATTAGGGTAGATTTAATATTTGGAACATGTGGCTCTTTCGAGTGCAACAAATGACTCAGTATATCATCATCCAAATTACTGAAGGTAACAGGCTAAAAAAGTAAATAAAGTGGCCAAAAAAGTATTATGAAACTCACTGGACAGCTTCAAGTGGTGAATTACTTTCCAGACCAATGTAAAAATTAAACTGGATTTTAAGGTTCTATAACGTTCACATTAGATACAAATACTTTCAGTTCTACCGTCATTTCAAAAATGTCAAAAACTCCAATAATGTATCAGGAGTTTCTGTGTAATGATGTGGTGATTACATGTCAATAAAGCGTAGAGGCTGTTCATTATCCTCTGAATTAATTCCATTACCGCTGAATTCTGGTGCAGATTTAATTCCTGAGTAATAGAAAGGTCAATATGGTCTCAATATATTTGAATTTCAATAAGTTATATTAAATAAACTGCAACTACATTTGTATCAGATAAAATGTTGTAAATAATAGGCGAAATATTAATTTATTTTTGTGAATTGAAGATTATTCATAATACTCGTGTCAGGCAATGACTATCTCCAGAAAGGGAAAATCTGCCCATTGTCCATTGTCACTCAATGATATTACGATACTTTAAAAATATCGTCGGGGTTGCCATTGGCTAATCACTGAATTAACGAGGTATAAAAATGCTCCGGTTGGAATATCAAGTCAGCCTGCTGTGAGTAACCCACCTCCTGACTCCTCAATCCTATCCACCACCGAAATCAGAAGAGTAATAGATTTCTGTTCCCTTGCTTGAATGCGTGCAGTCCAAACAACAATTAAGAAGATTTATACCATTGGGAACAAAACATCCGGCTTGACTGGCCTAGCATTTAGAAATGCTCACTCCATCCACCATCGACAAACAACAGCAGTATTGTGTATGACCTACAAGTTTCACTTCAGGAACTCACCAAGACTCCATAGCCATCACTTCCAACCACATGGCAGTTATCACCTGGAGGACAGATGTAACAGTTACCTGGCAATATCACCAATAGATTCCCCTCCAAGTTATCCATATATCTAATTTGGAAGTACATCGCCCTTCCTTCACTGGGTCAAAATCATGGAACTCCCTCTATAACAGTTTTGTGTGTATACCTACGCTACAGGTTCTGCAGTAATTCAAGAAGGCTGCTCACCATTAGCTTTCGAATGCCTCCTCCTAATCAAGATGAACAAAAATATATTACCATGGATTGAGACATTTTGTTCTGATGCCGACCTGCCAACTTTGGAACAGGAGTAGGCCATTCAGCTCCTCGAACTCGCCCCGCCATTCTATAAAATCATGGCTCATCTATAACTTAACTCCATGGACCTGCCCTGAGCCTATATCCCTTGATAACTCTGTTCAATAAAAGAAACTATTTCAGACTTAAATTTAACAACTGAAACATCACCCACCGACTTTTGAAGAAAGTTCCAAAGTTTATAAGCCTTTGCGTGTAGAAATGCTTTCCATCAATTCTTCAGCATGGCTTAATCCTTTTTCAAAAAAAAATATGGTCTTTATTCTCGAGTGTTCAACTTGAGGAAACATTTTATCCTTATCCACCCTGTCCTTCCCTGTAAATATTTTGTAGAACCCTCTCGGAGCATCTTCAAACTTCTGAATTCTAGAGAAAAAGTCTTAATGTGCCTAATTTTTCTTCGCAACCTCATCCTTTAAGACCAGGTATAATTCTTGTAAAGCTACGTGGAACTCCCTCTAGGGCCAATACCTTCCAAGGTGTGTTACCCACGCCCGCGTACAGTACTCTAATTGGGGTCTAACAAGGATTTTGCATAATTGCAGCACAACATCTGCATCCCTATATCTCTTCCCTTTAGATATGAAGACCGCATTCCGTTGGCCTCCTTGATTTTTTGGATCAGTTTGTGGTATTTTAAGGAGCTGTGCATCTGAACTTCCAAATTTCACTGGACATCAACTGAATTTAATTTTGCGCCTTCTGAAAAATACCTTGATCAATATCATTTGGAAACTTAACTATGTATGGCATTATCTAAGCTGCTGGTGAATATTATGCATAATTGAGGCCCCTAAACAAATTCCTGTAGGACACCACTTAAACCTGCTTTATTCAAAAACGTACATCTATATTTCGTTGCACCTTAAATTTTGGCACCTTCCACAGAAGTGGATGTGACATTAGGTTATAGATGTAATATTAATTTATGGATGTGAATTCTTGATCATGCCCGACAACGATATTTTCACAGTTAACTGTAATTGCAGAGTTTTGCCAGCAGATGGAATTGAAATCTTGATCGGTTACATTTAATGATTCAGACACTGCTTCAATAGGTACTATATTGGATCCTGTGTCGATTCATTTTGAATTGGCTTCCATATGTGTCTATGTTGGAATGGGCCCTGTCTCTGATTATATTATGTATCATAAGGCATCTTGTTTCAACTAATTTACAACAATGCATACTTCACATGTCCACTCTGCTTCGATTTTTTACAGACAGGATGTAACTTTGCTGTTCTTCCACATGCAGCCCTGATTGGTAATGGGCACTTTTTAAAAAACGCAGCAGAAGCCTCAATTAAACCCCCATTTTTAAGGTGGTGGAGCTCAACAAGTAGGAAAAGGAACACGATTGAAATAATTGCTATTACCATCAGCCAGAAGTGCCAAAGGGATGCTCCATCTCGGCCTCCTCCTGAGGTTCCTAACATCACAGATGCCAGTCCCCGAGAAGTTCAACTCATTTCACATGATAGCATAGGGAGATAGGGACAGAAGTAGGTCATTCATTTCCTGGAGCTCGGTCGGCCATGCAACATGATCGTGACTGATCTGTGATCTAACCCCATACTAAAAGCATTGGACTCTGTAAAGATTATTCGTCCTGACAATGTTTCAGCAACAATAATGACGATTTGTGGTCTCGGACTAGATATGCCCCAACCAATCTATACAAGTACAGCTATGACACTATCAAAGACACAACATTATGGAATTTTGGCAAACATGTCTGATTGCAAAAGGCAGGACAAATTCAACTCGACCAAATTTCGCCCAATGAGCCCTTATTCGATCAACGTGGCAGAAGGTATTGAGGATTATCCAATAAGCGATAATAGTAATGATAACAATTTGCCCAGCTCCCAGTCTACTGGGGAACTCATTTCCAGAAATCATTTAAACTTACTTCAAATATAGTGGAAATAGCTGATTTAATAAAGTGAGGTTAGAGAGCCTGCCCTCGACATCAGCACAGCATTTGAACGATTGTGGCAGCAAGGAGTGTAAGCGAAGCCTCAATGAATGGGAATCCAGGGGAAAACATTCCACTGGCTTCAGTCTCACCGAAGACAGAGTAAGTTGGTTGTGGTTGTTTCAAGCCAATCATCTCGACAGAGTTAGAGGTTTACAGCACGGAAACAGATCCTTCGGCCCAACTTGCCCAGGCCACCCTTTTTAAAACACCAAAACCAGTCCCATTTATCTGCATTCGGTCCATTTCCCGCTATACCCATCTTACCCATGTCTAAATGCTTTTTAAAAGGCAAAATTGTACCCGCCTCTATTAGTATCTCTGGCAGTTTGTTCCAGATACTTACCACCCTCTGAGTGAAAAAATGCGTCCCCCCCCCTCCAGACACTTCTCCTCTCTCACCTTAAATCTATGCCTTCTTGTTTTATACTAACCTACCTTTGGAAATAGATATTGATTATCTTGCTAATCTATGCCCCTCATTAATTTATAGAACTCTATAAGATCACTCCTCAGCCTTCTACACTCCAGAGAAAAAAGGCCCAGTCGATCCAGCCTCTGCCTTTATTTCAAACCATCGAGTCCCGGTAGCATCCTAGTAACTCTTTTCTGCACTCTTTCTAGTTTAATAATATTCTTTCTATAATAGAGTGACCAGACATAGAGCATTGCTGTAGGAAGTCCTCGGGATAGTGTGCTCGGCTTAATCTTCACCTTTCATTACAAGGTCAGAAGTGGGATATTCCCTGATGAATGCACAATGTTCAGCATATTTGCGATTCCTCAGATAGTGAAGCAGACCTTGTCCATAAGCAGCAAGACTGAGGAAACATTTAGGCTTTGAAATGAAGTGGCGAGTGACATCCATATCACCCAAATGGCAAAGAATGACCCACTCAATTAAGAGAGATTCAAACATCTCCCCTTGTCATTAAATGCATGGCTATGGCTGAAACCCCTACTATCATCATTACCATTGACGAAAAAGTGAACTGGGACAGTCATGTAAATATTGTTGCGACAAGCACAGGCCAGAAACGGGATTGTGCGTTGAGTAACTCACCTCCTGACTTTGCAAAACCTATCCATCATATACAGGGCAAAAGTAAGGATTGTAATTGAATATTCTCCACTTTACCTGACTTGTGGCCCCGAAGCAACACCCACATAGCTCGATATCACCGAGCAAAACATAGCTGGCTCGAGCAACAGCCCATCCACTACTTCAAACATTCACTCTCTGCATCAAAGATATACAACTCAATCAGAATTATACAACTTATACATGAGCAACATAATCCTTCAACAGCATTTTAAATCTTATAACTCCCTTCCTATCAGCACTGTGGGTATACTTTCTCAGTATGTAATGCAATGGTTCCAGAAGAGGACTCACAACCACATTCTCAAAGAAAAAAAAATAGTGGCATCAAATGCCAATTTTCCAGAGACATCAACATGTCATTAAATAATTTTGAACATGTCTTAACCATGCTTATTTTCAACTAGCCCCACCTCTGTTTGTATTGTAATAGGCATGTCTAAATCACATTGCAGCAAATCCTGTCTCCACTCTTTCTCTGGTCGGCTTATCATCAGTTGTACATACATGAGGCCAAGGCCCTGTTTACACGATACTTTCTGAATTATGAATGCGCTGAATGATGCCTCAGTTAATCTGAGCAGCGCTGTGGCACAGTGTTTCACACTGCTGCCTCACAGCGTTAGGGACACGGGGTCAATTCCCAGCTTGAGTGACTGTCTGTGCAGAGTCTGCACGTTCTCCTTGTTTCTGTATGGGTTTCCTCCTGGTACTCCAGTTTCCTCCCACAGTCCGGAAAAGGTACTGGTTAGGTGCATTTTGACTATGCTAATTCCTCGCTCAGTGCATTCAAACAGGCGCCAGAGGATGACGTCTAGGGGACTTCTGCAGTCACTTCATTTCAGTATTAATATAAGCCAACTTGTGTGCAAATAGTGCTTCAAAGTTCAATCTCGCAAGAGACTATGCCCCAATTCCTACTGTAGCAGAACCTTTACCTGTGTATACTAAACTGGAACAACATTCTTCTTACATTACAAGAGTTTCAATCACGATCATTGCTCTAATACTTAATTAGATTAATAAATAGTTCATTAGATCAAATGAATATTTCTCATCAGTATTTACGTTGAGAAAAACGTGGATATTAGGCAATTTGGGGAAATAAATAGCGATGTCTTGAGGAGAAAGGAAAGGAGGTGCTGAAAGTCTTAAAGTGCATCAAGGTAGATAAGTCCCCAGGACCAGATGAAGTGTTTCCCAGGACATTAAGGGAGGCTTGGGAGGAAATTGTGGATCCCCTAGCAGCTATATTTGTCTATCAATAGTCACGGGTGAGGTGCTTGAAGATTGGAGAATGGCAAATGTTGTGCCTTTGTTTAAAAAGAGGTGCACGGAAAAGCGTGGGAACTATAGGCAATTAAGCCTCAGACTTAAATTGTGTGAATTGTTAGAAGGTATTTTGAGAGGTAGGATCTATAGGCATTTTGTGACGCAAGGACTGAGTAGGGACAGTCAGCATGGCTTTGTGTGTGGAAAATCATGCCTGACAAATTTGATTGCATTTTTTGAAGGGGTAACAAAGAAAGTAGACAAGGACAGTGCAGTTGACGCTGTCTACATGGACTTTAGCAAGGCCTTTGACAAGGTACCACATGTTAGATTGTTGCATAAGGTAAAATCTCACGGATCCAGGGTGAGATATCTAAATGAAGCCAGAGGTTGGTTGTAGAGGTTTTTTTTCGAACTAGAGGCCTGTGACTAGTAGTATGCCTCAGGGATCAGTGCTGAATTCAATATTATTTGTCATTTATATTAATGATTTGGATGAGAATGTAGAGGGCATGGTTAATAAGTTTTCAGACCATGCTAATTTCTCCCTCAGTGTATTCAAGGTTGGTGGCATAGTGAACAGTGAAGAAGGTTATCTCCAATTGCAATGAGATCTTGATCAATTGGGCCAGTGCACTCAAAAGAGGTGCAGACACATGTAATATGTGATATAAACGGAGACAACATCTAGTTTAGTGTAAATAGAGAGTACATCTAGTGTAACACGGACAGAGACAGAATCTTCTTTAATATAAACCGACATCGAGATTAAATAATTTAACACAAGCAGAGACAGGGTCACAGATGAGTGCAACATGGGGACAGGAACTTGTGTGCCAGCAAAAATACCAAAGGAAGGTGTAGCATGCAGCTAGATATTGAATGTAAAGCTCCTTCCACATTGCACCATTAAACACTTCAAAGCAGGTGCAGTACGGATAGAGACAAAGTGAAACTCCATTTGCACTGTCTCAATCAAACATTTGCAGCAAATGTAGAATGTTGCGAAACTGCCAAAATATCTCCATACTGTCCATTCAAACAATTTGATGCTGGTACAGGATGTGTAAGATGCAGGGAATTATCACGATACATTTTGGAATAAAGCTCCATCTACAAGTTATGATTAATTGAATTAGATCCATTTAGTTCGAAACTTATGAATCGGGCTGAGAGAATACATTAGCTGGGTTTTGGCTTGATATTGTTGAGTAAGACAATGACCCATCGTGCAGAGACAAGACATGACACAGAATCAGACAGAAGGAAAACATGGAGAGATTAAGCACATGAAATATCCGCAAATATATTTGCCGTGTCCTTATATTTCGAGATTAGAGGGATTTTTTTTTAAATTTTCACATAAATATGATTTTTGGTTGTTTTGTGCGTAAAAGTGATGAAAAATATGTCCAAAAACAATCATGACTGGAATCCGTTGATCTATTTGCAGGTTTACTTCTATTTCTGTGCTGTGTTGATGGGAAAATATTTGTTGTATTTTGTCAATCAATAATTCTAATCTGGAACTTCTATTTCTGTATTTATTTACATAAACAGCTCACTGGTTACAATGAAATGTTCGTAACAGCAAAATTAGACAAACTGTCACTCATTGATTGGTTTCAATTCAAAATACTGATTTAATTTAATTATATTGACAGATGGTTCAAAAGGAATAGAAGCTTCATGAATATCCATTTTGCCCAGGTGTTAGTTAATTCAAGTAAAAACAAACCCTTCTGATCAAGAATTTGTTCTGAATGTTCTGATGTCACAATTAATACAAGATATTCGAAAGTGCTGGTATTCAACTGAATGCCAATGTGATTGATATAATCTATTAAAACCAGACAAGGTAAAACATCAGGCAGAGGAGTGAACATAATCACATTAAACTCAGAGCTTTCAACGTATTAGATGTTGCATTTTAAAATGTTAACACTTGGAAAGAACTTGTCTTTTTATAACGCTTTACCCGACCCCAGATCGCCCCAAAATATTTAAAACTTACTGATGTATTTTCGCTGACTTTACTCACTGCTGTAATGTTGGAAATACAGCAAGTGTTTTCTGTACAGCAAGCTCCAACAAACTAACGTGTAATACATGAGCAGCAATTTTGTGATTTTAGTCGAAGAATGAATAGCCCAGAAAACAGAGAAGAACCAAGTTCTATAGAATTATATCAACGAGATTTTACATCCTGTCATTGACCTGAAATAATAAGACGTTTCACTTTCTGCTGATGCCTATTGACTTGGCTTTTTTGTTGGTTTTGTTTTAGATTTCTGGAAGCTAGATTTTAGATTTCCGGAATGTTTTATTCATTCTCTGGATTGGGCATTACTGACAAAGTCAGCATTAATTCCCCATTCTGAGAAGGCGATTGTGAATCAACGTTTTGAAAAGAAAATAGCTCTCTCGTCGGTTTTATTTGTGTTTGTCCTTCTGCAACAGCTTTGAATCACCTGAATGGCTGTTTCGGTAATTTCAGAGGGAATTAACAGTCAACTTCATCAGTGTGGAACTGGACTCACATTTAGGACAGATAGGATAAACAGAGTTTTATTTATTCATTCGTCAATTGTCAATTGTCTACTGACAATTTTCTATATCTTGTAAGTAAGAAGCAAAATTTCCTCTACTGAAAACCACGAGAGAAGAAGCTGAGCTTTGATGAAATATGATTGTTATTAATCACAGAAAGATTTTGTTTAAGCTGAAACAAATTAATTGAATTGAAATTCCCCAGCTGCTGGGCTGGAATTTGAACTCCTGTCCCCAGAGCATTATTTCAATCTTCTGTAATAACAACTTAATAATAGCGTTGCTGCATAAACCCTTAGATTGAAGTATCATCACGTTTCCCTATGGAACAAGTGAAAAATCATCGCTGGGTCACAGGTTGTATCATGAGTTGAATATCTGTTGTGTGATTTTGCCATCTGATTTAAAAATAATGTTGACTCCACTGAGATAACTGATCACGTTTTGTGTTTTGACATTATGCCATTTAACTCAGTGTGTCTAAAGTCTGAGATCAGTCTCCAATATTACAGGGATGTATTTAATTGTCAGAGGCATGTTTCCTCCTAGTCTCGAATCTTATTCTGATTCGATGGCAATGATTAATGGGAATCCATGTAAAAATTCCATCAATTCCTAAAATGACATCTGGAAACATGTGATGTACAAGGTCTGAGAGTTTGATGTTAATGATGTATGAGCTCCACTATCATAACAGCTGAACGCTGAGTTTATTTAGAACATAGAACATAGAACATAGAACAATACAGCACAGAACAGGCCCTTCGGCCTTCGATGTTGTGCCGACCAAAATAAAAAGCAATGCCCCTCCTAACTAAACCATTCCCTTCTCATCCATATACTTATCAACTAACCTCTTAAACGCCACCAAACTTGGCGCATCTACAACAGCTGCAGGCAGGGCATTCCACTCCCTAATCACTCTTTGAGTAAAGAACCTACCTCTGATATCCGTCCTATAACTCATAATTTCCCTTAGAGCTGAACAGTTTATGGGAAGTTTAGTACAGAAGTACAAAGCGATGAATGGGAATGTTTTATTCATTAGGGGAAAAAACTGTTACCCACTGACAAAACGGCAAGTATGTAGAAGACACTGTTTTATTAGTTATGGATTTACTGAACCATCTCTCTGATTACATCACATCAGTCCACATTTCCACTTATGTTTTACCAGATCCAATATTTAATTTTACATCTGTAGACTCTGCCTCTCTTCATACTACATTCGCTCGTATTTCTCGTTATGCACACTAGGCCATTCCTCTACTTATGCAACATTAGGCCTTCTTAATTAGTACTAAAGTAAACCACGGATCTGATTATACTAAATCAGATTCAATTTCTTTTTATATTACACAGGATTTGTCTCTTTACATTACATCAGAGCCTGTCTCTGTTAAACCATTGCAGGATCATGAATAAGTTGTCTGTCAAGATATTATTAACCATGAGATATATATATATATATTCGTGCCTGTCCGATACCAACCATTCTTGTTTGGAAGGAAAAGTTTATTTATTTTTTGCTAAAATCTATACGTAGCTGTGAGAGACGCCTAGTTCTTCTGCTATTATATTTAGCGTGAACGTCATAACAATTTCTAAGTGATCCACTGACATTGAGGGACTGGTCAATATCTGAACAACGGTGCAACACTCGTTCGAATATGTTCAGGTAATCCCTGTTGAGATACGTTTTATTAATTGTATATTGTGTTGCACTGTGTCAATACGCCACAGAGTTTAGCGATAAAAAATTGTTTGCCTATCTTATTTTATTTTACCTTCCAACTGATACACTGATACAATGTAAAACAGAATTGCGTACTCGCAATGTCTCCAGTTGGGCTCCCACAGGCTAAATATCTATTCAATCGTTAATTGCTCATCTGTTTCAGACAGAGAAAAAAACCGAAATAGCTACAGAACAAGTGATGACAGTTACACTATGTTTGAATAGAATTTAAAATAAATACTTTCTGCAATTTATATTGTTATTTTTTAAATTATTTTTCCAATTTGGGATATGTCTAGGCCCTAAGCTCTATTACTTCCTCCCTAAATCTCCTTATCTCAATTTCTTCGTCTAAATCAATTCACAATACTATACCTTTTATTGGCCGTCGGTAACCTGATCAAATATTTCGTTGTTCATCAGGAAGATATTGTGGATGCATGGGATTGAAAAAAACCCACCAGAAACAGTCAGCAGATCATTCATCATAAATAGAGTGGCATTAATGTGCATCTCTCTCTCTTTCTTTCTCCCTGCCTCTCTCTCTCTGTCTCTCTCCTTCCCTCTCTCACTCTCTCTCACACACATTTCGTGCAGTCATGTACAATAATGCACTAGGTCATATCTATTTATATGCAGCGTCTGAATATTTGCAATCGATCTTGTATCTGTTTACATAATGTGCCGCTTCATTTATTATCGCATGAAGACAATGCTACAAATCATTATTTCTGAGTTTTTGTTCGTTCAGGAGGCCATCTTTGCTACATTAGACTGCATCTCAGATATTATTGTGCTAGGCTCTATGTCGTGCACTACTGAATACATCGGTGTTTCACTTTGTATTACACTGTTTCCTAACAATAAAGCAGACAATGTCTCAGCATTCCATAAAATGCATCTGACAAATGGAAAGAAAGAGGGAGCGAGTGAAATGAAAGTTGTTGAAAGCTTGTGATGAAACTTCTTGTTCAGAAGAGATTGAGGACGTTAATAAATGTGTGCCGCATTCACTGCAAATGGACACTAAGGGGTAATTCAGCATAATCTCTCCAACTGATCTGTACACCTTTGAATTGCATGAGGAAAGAGGTAAACCTGGAGGAAGCTCATGCACACACGGAGAGAATGTGCAAACACCATTCCTATGGCCGAAATAGAACCTGCATCCATAACAATGTAAGATACCTATGCTAACCGTTGTGTGAACAATTCCTATTGCCTCCAAACATGATAAGATAAGTATTTAATGTTTATTTGCACATATTATGTTTCAGTCAATACCTAAAGTTAATGAATTCCCCTGGACACTCTTGAATGTGATGTACAGCTGGGTATTCTGCTGCCAAGACAATGTATCTTTCAAATGACGCACTGAACTTCTGTCCTCTCTTTTTCTGTCTCAGACTGCACCTAAATCAGAAAATTTCTCTGCATTCTGCCAGTCTCCATTAAGTCACTTACACAGGTACCCAGGAAACAGATCTGGCTGTTAGTTGAAAAAAAAGTTTTTTTTTGCTTAAAGCACCTTCTGACGGAAAAGCACAAAAACCTCAGCAGAGGAAAATTCAATGCCTAAAACAAACTCCTCGATGTCTCTCACACAATACATAACACCCTTAAACTTTCTATTTTAGAACACGTCTGCGGGGAAAAAATATTGCTTTAATTTTCCCTCTTTTCTCTCAGTGATAATCTTCAGTTCATCTTCACTTCAATTCATCTATTTAAACCTCAAATATGATCATTTTCTTGAACGATTTAAATGTGAATAGAGGTAAATGCAATGCTGAGATCGACAGTAATCTGTGTGGTTGTTCTTGATGCTTTCAGCATGAGTTCTTCCTCACCAACACCCACCCCCACAGGCAGGAAGACTGTAACATCAAACTGGTTCCGGTTGTTTTATTCTCAGGTTACACAACTTCCTGATTCTTGCTGCTGGTTCCAAACCACACGTAATTTCTGAGCAGAAAATAAATCTAGGGACCACAATCTGGTGAGAATATCTGTCAATGCGGCCTATATCTGTCCACAGAGTCAGGGCAGAGTCACACAGATCATATTGCGGTGACATTTACAAATGAGTTCGTTGCGGTCTGCTGAGTTTCCAATCCCGGACATAACTGGATGGTCAGTGGATCAGCCACTGAGCTCCCCGAGTTCTAATGCTGTTAATCCACATGTTATAATTTATTTTATTCTTTAAAATTGAAATGAAGTTGAATGTATTAGTGAGACCGGCATCAGTCTGGGCTGTTGCTCTTGATGCTGTCAGAGTGAGTTCACCCTCACAGGCAGGAAGACTGTTCACAGTGATAACATCAAACTGACGCCGGCTGTTTCATTCTCAGGTAACACATCTTCCTGTTTTGTTGCTGCCAGTTCCAAACTACACATCTCACTTCTGAGCAGAAAATGAATCCAAGGGACACAATCCCGTGAGAACATCTGTCAATGCAGCCTATATCTGTCCAAAGAGTCTGGACAGAGACACACAGATCACATTGTGGTGACATTTACAATTGAGCCTATGATCTGTTTAAAGTTTCCATTGCAGGTCATAATTGGACGGTCAATGGATCCGTCATTCAGCTCACTCGGGTTCCGTGAAGGCAGGAAGTAATAATTTGTTACATAAGAACATAAGATCATAAGAACGAGGAGCAGCAATAGGTCATCTTCA
The DNA here is from genome assembly GCA_024679065.1 of Sphyrna mokarran. NCBI lineage: Eukaryota > Metazoa > Chordata > Chondrichthyes > Carcharhiniformes > Carcharhinidae > Sphyrna > Sphyrna mokarran. The sequence continues at coordinate 4,140,583 of JAGIQG010000040.1, read as the reverse complement.
CACTCGAGCCTGTTCCGTCGTTCAAATGATCATGGCCACTATCTTCATGGACTCAGCTCCACTACCCGCCCGCACATCACAACTCTTAATTCCTTTATTATTCAGAAATATATCTGCCTTTGCCTTAAAACATAATAAGGTAGCATCAACAGATTCATTAGACAGGGAATTCCACAGTTTCACAACCCGTTGGGTGAAGAAATTCCTCTTCAACTCAGTCCTAAATCTGCTCCCTCTTATTTTGCCCCCAAGTTTCATCTGTCAGTGAAAGCAACTTCCCTGTTTCTATCCTATCTATTTCTATCATAATCATACATGTTTCTGTAAGATCTCCTCTCATTCTTCTGAATTACAATGATCATAGCCCCAGTTTTGTCAGCCTCTCTTCATAAGTCAAACTTCTCAACTTCAGAATTAACCTAGTGAATCTCTTCTGCATTTCCTCCAGTGCCAGTATATCCTTTCTCAAGTAGGGAAACCCAAATTGTACATACTGCTTCATGTGCGGCCTCATTAGCCCTTTATACAGTTGCAATATAACCTTGCTGTTCTTAAACTTCATCACTTTAGCAATGGAGGACAAAATTGTTCACATCTTTCATAATTTTATCATTTTCTCTCCCTCTGTTTCTTTTTGTTTCTGAGCTTTTCAATCTGCCAGCACCTTGTAGTTCTTTCTTGTTTTAATTTTTCTATCTCTCCCTGTATCTCAATCCATCTTCTCGTGAGTCTATTTCGTAAGTGCTGAAAATCATGAAGTTGGGGGAGAGGTAATTAAAAATATACTTCTTTTTAACTGGGAGGGCGGTCTGTAACCAATCGGCGGACAGAAGGTTATGTATATACTTTTACACAGTGAGTTGCTGTGAACTGGAATGGACAGCCTGAAATGGTGATGGAATCAGATTTAACCGTGACTTCGGAAAACAAATTAGGAAAATCCTTGACGGGGTTAAAAATTTGGTGGATTATTGACAATAGAGTTATTTGAATAGTTCATCTATACAATTGTACCAACATCCTTTCTGGATCCAACTCTGTCCTGAATTGAGACTGAATAAAATGCAATATTTATACAGCTGACATCTTGTACTGATTTTGTCTTTTGACAGAATCTACATGTTGTATATGTCGGTAAATGACAGGAAACATTCATACATTAATTATTGTTCACAAACAATCACTTTTAACAGAGTGACACTGGATAGAACTTCTTTTGAACAAGAAGTACAATTGTCTTTAACAAATGTTGCACAGTTTCCTTTTCCACTCTAATGAGATTTTGATATTTAAACTTTTCAGTCATCATATTTCCTTAGCTGAAAATTCTTCCTTTCTTTCATAATTTTATCATTTTCTCTCCCTTTGTTTCTTTTGTTTTTGTTTCTGAACTCTTTATCTGCCAGCATCCTGCATTTCCTTCTTGTTTTAATTTTCCTATCTCTTCCAGTATCTCAATCCATCTTCTCATGAGTCTGTTTCATAAATGCTGAAACACTTATATTTCTGCAAGGGCCTGCCCCCAGTTTGTCTGTGTAAATAGCTACTAAGAAAGGAAAAGAACAGACTGTTTTCTTTCCCTCTGACCAATGCAGCATTGCCCTGCAGATACCACAAATCCACGATGATTGTACTCTCCTTCGAATATTAGTTTTTAGTCAGGTGGAGTCAGTCACTCCTTCCTTTGTATTCATTGTTGCATCTGTGTTTGCTACACAGTTCACTGTGTCAGTCACCGTGACACAAAAACCCTGCGCTAAGGCCCTAAAACTAATTGTTCCCTCAGATCAGGCTCCAGGCTGACCCCGGGCCCAGCAGTCTCTGTTTTTGAAAGAGTGGGGCCTATCAGTAAAATTCTAATGCTCTAATTGTTCTAATTCTCTGCGATTATTTTTGGAATCAGTTACCTGATCAATTCTGAATAAAAAACCTTTATATCGTTTTGTTATATTTGACTCCCACAAGTATTTTTCTACGAAGATCACACAAGTAACTGTTTATTTTAATATTATATCTGATCATGATTCTCTTATTCAATATAACCCATAAATTCGTTTATATCACTCTAAGGCACAGCTCATGTTATTATTGCGCTGTTTATATTCATCTAGTTTTAGTGCCTTGTATTGCTGCACTATTTCAAATCATTTATGCGGGCGTCACTGGCATCTGTTGCCCTTCCCTAATTTGCCTTTTAGAAGGTGGAGATGAGCTGCCTTCTTGGACTGATGCAGTTCACGTTTACCAGCTCGAGTCTCTGGTGCATCACTGAGTAAAGTTAAATTGAGGCAGTATCTTGCAGAAAATGAACAAGGGTTTTGGTCTGGCGCTTTAATTACACAAGAAGATCGAATGTAATTAGGCTGACCCAGGGCCTAGTGTAGTTTTATCTGATTCCTGACATTGTATAATAGAAACTGAGACAAAGCCTGGCATAGCAATGAATGGCAAAGACCTTGCGTCAATGAAAGCTTTAATAGGGACAAGCGTAGCAACGAAGAAAAATGACATAACACAATAATAACAAGGACAAGATACTGTTGCTTATGAACAGGAAGCTGAGCTGGTGCAATAGTGCTTGAAATGTCGTGTAAAAGAGATAGGTTCCAGCAATGTAATAACTGAGACAGAACTTTGCGAAATGCAAGCAGTAACATCTTCTGGTACAGGATCAGGATAGACAGGTTCTCGTGAAATAACAATTCAGAAAACGGAGTATTATGACATTAGCCAAGATTTAACTCAATGTTGTATATCAATTAAGTTCTGAATAACCATAATGACATTGGGAATTTTGCCGAGTACAGAAATAACTGAATTATTGTCATACATTCAGAAATGTGATTTTGTGGTGTATAAACATAAGCTGTATGCATTTCAAGATGAGCAGAGACCGAAACCTTTGTAGTAATAATTGAAACTATCTCCGTTTGCTGTAATGCCAAAAATCGAGGTTTCATAGCCATCTAGTGGACACACTTTGCTATAGCAGATATAGTGAAAATCATAGAATCCCATCGGATCCCGACATTCCGAAGGAGGCCATTCGGCTCATTGATTCTACAACGACTACGATCCCACCCAGACCTCTGAATCTCGGGTCAGCATTGCATGGCCAATCAACGCAACCAGCATATCTTTGGACTTTGGGAAGAAACCGGAGCGCCCGGAGGTAACCCACGCAGACACGGGGAGAATGTCTAAACTCCACACCGACAGTGATCCCAGGTCGGAATTGAATCCTGGCTCTTTGCGCTGCGAGGCAGCAGTGCTCACCACTGTACCATTATGGCAATTTTATTTGCCGTTTCTTTTATGGTTTGATTTGATTTATTATTGTTAGCTGTATTAATATGCAGTGAAAAATATTCTTTCGTGCGTGCTACATAGACAAAGCATACTGTTCATCTATAAAGGAAGGGCCAGAATTCGCAATGCACTGTTACAGTCACAGCTAGGGTGTACAGAAACATCAACTTAATACGAGATAGGTCCATTCAAAGGCTTGATGACAGCAGGGAAGAAGCTTTTCTTGAGTTAGTTGGTACTTGTCCTCAGATTTTTAAATAATTTTCTCGACGGAAGAAGCTGGAAAAGATTATGTCCGGTGTGTGTAGGATCCTTAAGTATGCTGGCTACTTTTGAGAAGCAGCGGGAAGCGTACTCAGTATCAATAGGTGGGAGATTGGTTTGAATGGTAGCCTAGGCTTCTTTCACGACGCCTTGCATTTTTTTTCTACAGTCTTAGGCGCAGAGCAGGGATCACACCAAGCTGTGACACAACCAGAAATAATGTTTTCTATGGCGCGTCAACAAACTTTGGTGAGAGTCGCAGCGGACATGATAAATTCCCTTAGTCTCTGAGAAAGTAGAGGCGTTGGTGAGCTTTCATAACTATAGAGGGGCCTGGACACTTCATTGCTGATCGAGTCATCTAGGAATTTGAAGCCCTTGAACATTTCACTTGGTCCTCCACTAACCTTCTTGAAGTCGATGACTATGTGCTTCGTTTTGTTGATATTGAAGGAGAGATAACAAGGGAGAATGTTTGTCTACTCAAGCATAAAGGAGGAAACTTTTTCTTGGAATAATTGTATTTGGGTGAGATCCTAAAGGAGTATTTTCCATCTGTGTTCACTAAGGAGAAGGATATGGAGCATTTTTGGATTAGCATGGAGGATGCTAATGTGTTACGGCTTTTTCAGTGACAGAAAGAAGTCATTTTGGGTCTTTTAACGAGCGCTAAAATGTATAAGTCCCCAGAGCCTGATGGGATTTACACCAATTTACTGAAAGAAGTAAGAAAGGAAATTGCTGTGGCCTTGATAACGATCTTTGTACTACCACTACCACTGAAGAGGTCCCACAATATGGCGAGTAATGTTAATGTTCTTCTGTTCATGAAAAAAAACACCTAGGGAATTGTAGACAGGTGAGTCTCACATCGGTGTTTGGGAAATCATTGGAGAGGATTCTTCGGGATAGAATATATGCACATTTGGAAAAGCATGGACTAATGAGTGAAACTCAGAGGGGCAGAGGAAATTACTGAACTTGACTGATTATTCCAAGGAGGTCACCAAGATGATCGACGAGAGTAGAGCAAGGACATCATCAAAATTCTACACAACTCCAACAGGACTCCCCTGCTTTTGTAATTGATTGATTGCTTTTGTAAACGATTGATAAAGGCAAGTGTCTCATGTGCCTTTCTCATCACTTTACTATAATGCCCTCCACTTTCAGAGATCTATAGACAAACATGCTGAGGGCACTTTGTTCCACAGAACTTCTTATTGCTCTATCATTGACTATGTTCATCATGTAAGCAAAGTAATTCAGAAGAAATGGAATATCAGATTTCTACTGTGAGGATGAGAGGTATGGATGTGCGTTGGGCGGGGGTACGGTTGGGTTGGTGCTAAAATTGATAGGAATGGAATGGTCAAAATCTGATCGCCCATTAATCAGAATATGTAAATGGCAGAACAAAGGTGCAAGGTGTAAAAATGCGGCAGTGTAGCCTAGCTGAGAGTACAACAGGGAGAGAGGAAAAGCGAGATTTTCGAAATGGAAAACTAGAAATAAGAATGCAAAATATTAAAAATGTATGAACAAGAGGAAACGAAATAATGAAATAAAATAAATGGAAAGGGGATGAATGTCAAAGGCAGAGTTCACGTTCTGAATGTTTTGAACTCAATGCTCAGTCCGGAAAGCTGTAAAGTGGGAAGAAGAATTGCTGTTCTATCATTCTATTTTAAGCTTCACTGGAACATTGGGAAAGGCCCAAATCGGACATGCTGGTAGGAGAGCAGAGTGGAGTGTTCAAATGGCAGGCATCATGAAGTTCTGGGCCCTGATTTCAGAAGGACCAAAGGTGTTTTGCTAACTGCTACCCCAGTTTGCATTTTGTCTCTCCAATGTATATTCTCCACGTGTATGCCTAGGTTTCCTCCATGTCCTCCAGTTTCCTTCCATAATACAAAGATGTGCAGGTTAGATTGATTTTCCATGGTAAATCTAGTGATTTGGGGATAGGATGGGGGAAATGGGCTGGGTGAAATAATCTGTCAGAGAGTCGGTGCACACTCAATGGGTCTAATTGCCTCCTTCTGAAATGTTGAACTCTCTGATTCTCAATAAGTTAAGTTAAGAGAGTACAATTTTATTTCTACTAACTTAGGACTTGAACCACATTTCATTTACAGTTTTCCTCAAGACTAAATCTCATCGAACCAGAATCACGTTGTAATCACTCGTGCAGTAGTTATCCTGGGTATTGCTGTTGGTGCAGTGCAGAGGAAGATTTAGTCTGTAGCTCTCCCCTGTTGCAAATGAACTCGAATTATTTTGTGCCATGGTGCTGATGGAACTTCATTTTGTGGAAATCCATCTGTGATTTTGACTTCGGTAAACAAGTGCTTGTGCGGTATAGAGCAAGGTTTATTGATTTATTTTGTATCATACATATGCTCTGCCTATCCTGACATTGTTTAATAAAAAAGGGGACAAGGAGAATTTCTTGGAGACTAACCAATGTTTCTTGTTAATGATATTGGATGGCGACCAACACACACACACACACACACACACACACACACACACACACACACACATACGCACATGAATATGGATACACGCAACCCATGCACATACAAACATACATAAATGCAAGCGCAACTTACTTAGAATCATAGAGTCACTACAATGCAGAAGGAGGCCATTAGCCCGACGCTCTGACAGTGTACCTTACCCAGGATACTTCCCTCACCTATCCCCGTAACACTGCATTCACCATGGTTAATTATCCTAACCTGTATATCTTTGAATTGTAGGATAAAACCCATAGCACCTAGAGGGAACCCAAACAGATACGGTGATAACAAACATGAGGGAGCCCAAATGAAGACTGAGTGACCAGTCTGCAGAGCATCTTCAGTCCTTCAGTAATCAGGACCCAGACTTTCCAATTGCCTGCAATAACAGACACGAAAACCGACACACACACACACACACACACACACACACAAACAAACAGCCAAACACTCACAAATACATATACATAGGCACGCACATACACACAAAAACATACACACATATGCACACACAAGCATAGGAATACTCAGAGACAGAGGCAGTCACATGCACGCACAGATGCAAACAGACAAAACAAACACACTCAGAAACAGACAGAACCATTTGTACTCTCACACACTGTATACATAGACACACAGACAAACAAATATGCATACCCACAGACACACGCACACACACACACACACACATATACACATAGACACACACACACACACACACACACACACACACACATACACACACACACACACTCGTGTATATGGGCACACATGAGTGTGCATAGACGTCTCAAGTTATTCATCACCCTTTACTGACAAAAATATTCAATTTTGATTTTTGTTTGTCCTTGATTATTAGATGTGAGTTCAGAGACAGTGTGAGTCTATGCCCATGTGAAATATTGAATACAGAGGATGCGGATGTGAGTTCAGAGATAGTATGAGGCGATGATATAAGTATATTGAGTGTGGTGCATTTGATGCGAGCTCAGAGACAGTATGACTCTATGGCTATATGAAATATGGAATGTGGGATCCAATATGAGCTCAGAGACAATCTGACTATGTCAGTGTGAAATAATGATTGTGGAAAGTTCATTGTGAGCTTGGACACTGTGTATATTTATATCTCCCTCACTCGCCCCCACCACCCTGCCCTCCCACATTTCCTTAGTTTAAATTCTATGGAATTAAATAGATGTCACCTCTCTCTAGAGGCATCTGAATGGCCTCATATCCCTTACAAAAGCTCCAGCCCTTCCCCACTCTTCTTGTAACCCCAATTCATATGGGGTGAGCAGGTAAGGATTTATATCCAATGAGTGTGCAATGGTGAACTAATGAATATTTGCACCGGACGTTGTGGGGCAGAACTTTCAGGGACTATTTTCAATCAAATTTTAGTGAAGGAGCAGGGTGTTGGACAATTGGATTGACCAACCAGAGAGGAGGGATTGCAACGGAATTTGTTTGCAACTCATGTCAATTCCCCATCCCAGTATCCCTGGATATTTTTAAAATGGTATGCTATTGCAAACCCTCAGTATTTCAGTTGGTCTCATTTTTGAATGAATTGGACAATTACAATGAAGGGTTTTTTCACCACATTCTTCAACTGCTCTCTGAACTTAGTTTGGGTGACGGCATAAATCCCAGTGTTTGTGCAGCAACTCAGGAGTTGCGTCACGAAACCTAATTCCAGAACATAAAAGTCTAAGTGCATAGACCGAAACCCTAAACCATGCATCCGTCTCCATATGGAAAATATCATTAACGTTGACCATAAAAGAACAAAATTGACGGAAATAAACAGCACCAAAATTATGGATTTCCTTCGACTCTCCATCTCTGGATCTTTGTAATTTTCCTCACTGCTTCGAGACCGCAATCTCCTGCGGGCCCTGCTCATCACCAAAATATGTCTGATTGTGAAAACATTCAGTAGCAGAATTAGGACAAATGGAACACATGGTGTTAGAATGTTGTGGATGAATTCGATTGTTACCCAGAATGAAGAGAACAGAATGTCTCTTTTGTAAGCACAAAACCAGGGGTCATTGAACAATGTATAATCACCTAATAACATGAAGCACCAGAAAATATTTTTTAGGCAGCTCAGAGCTGCCACTGTTCCCAGAATGATAGCTGCTGTTTTCTTGTTGCAATATTTACTTTTCAGTTTCTGGCAACAAATGGCAACAAATCGATCAAAGGTGAAAGTGACGGTGAACCAGACTGAACAGTCAGTAGCTGAATAGAGCAGAACAGCGTGAAAATTGCACACAGGAATGGAGTGTACGAAATGAAACGATTCATTATAAACTGCTGGAATTTGTCTCAATAACAGGTCAAGGATAAGGACTAGTAGATCAGCCACTGACATCGCCACCAGATAACAAGTGACACATTTGGAGAGACCACATTTTTTGCACTTCAGAATGACAATCGTGATTAAGTTCGCTGTAAGGAAGGAAAATAAACACTAAAATATACATCGGGTTGTAGGCAAGTTGCCAATTTAATAGAATAAATAATGAGATGTGCTACTGCATCCTGTGATGTACTGAAATAAAAAGACCAGAGAGGAGAAACGGAAAGATCTGTGAAGATCTGGGAGAAGCAGATGTGAAAAAAAAAACAAAATGTGAGAAGAAAGGGGAGGCAAGAATGATGCGACATGCAAAAGTGATGGAGAGACCCATCACTGGTGGGTAACTAGAGGACAAAGAGGTTGCAGTTTTGTTATGGGCAGAGGACAGATATGCGATCATTTCAATGGAGTTTGTAGGAAAGAGCATGCAAGACATTAGAAACTAAAGAGACAAGTTTTAAATCAGTTGCAGGGACGGTTCAACAAATGATGGGTTGGCTTTGCCTATCAAACTCGAGTCGGATTAATTCTCCATTTTGAAACCCACAATCTCATATTCACATTAGTCTGACCATATATTCATCTGGGAAAAACGGGGACAAGATAAGGGTGAATGTCCAGCTTTGTCCCTGGGGCTTGTTTTCCTGCCCATCACTCAATTTGCCACTTCTTTGCTTCTGACAGAGCTGCGAGATGTGAATGGGAATAGACATGTCATATGCACTGTTTGGAAAATTTCCACATCCAGAGTAGTTGATAGAAACTTTGAACCTAATTGCCATGGACAATACTGGCTCAAGTTTAAACTCTGAAGAGCTCGGGGGTGGTTTAATCTGCCCTCTTCACATTAGAACGGCATTAAAGGCGCTATTCTACATTGTTGAGTACGACCCTAAGTAAGCACTTGATGAGAATTCTGATCTGTCAACTGTAAATACTTAGAAGCATGCTGCTGATCGATGAGGCATTGTTGTGCTGTGGGAGCTGGTTTATTAAGGGCATTTCCCCTACTGTGAAGAGCAGCTATTATTCCGTCCACACTTCAGCTCCGTTACCACTCTAATATCTGTATACCATGCTGTAATAATCATTAACAGTGCCCTGCTCAGATTCCAGTTCTTGTTTTATTTTTGACTTGGATTTTGATTTAAACTTATCTTTTCTCTCCCAATTTCAAAAGCTAAATATTGTTCAGTCTCTGGGACTTGTTTTCCTGCCCATCACTCAATTTGCCGCTTCTTTGCTTCTGACAGAGCTGCGAGATGTGAATGGGAATAGACATGTCATATGCACTGTTTGGAAAATTTCCACATCCAGAGGAGTTGATAGAAACTTTGAACCTAATTGCCATGGACAACACTGTCTTTACCCTGACATGAGGCTCCAAGTCTTGTTCAAGGAACAAGACATGGAGCCTCATTTCTAATATGTTACCGAGTACTGAGTCAAAATATCCTCTAACAGCTCACAACGCAACCTCGAGAAACCCATACAAAACAGCTTCATTAACTTTCTCGCAACATAACAGGATCCATAACAAAAGGTTAAGTAACCGTTTGCCAGAATATGGGGAATGGAAAGGGAATCGGGTTTATTTGGTGGGATGGAGACATAGAGGAATTTGACTATAAGCATAAGAATAATAAAAAAGAATTTCTGCCTAAAGGAAACATTTGTAGGTCAGTGAGCAGAGGAATAGTGGTGAGCACAAACTGTGTGTTAAGATGCAGACATTTGTTGTTGACCTGTTATTTATGAATATGTGGAAGTGGAGTAATATGGCTAGGATAATATTAAAATTGGTCAAACCAGGTCGGTCATCGTAGTATTTTGGAAGATGTCGTAGAATGCATCTGCGATAGCTTGTTTCAAAAGCATGCAATGGAACCTACGAGGAAGCAAGCTATCCTAAATCTGGTCCTGTGCAATGAGGCAGGACTAATGAATGATTATATAGTTAGGGGTTCTCTCGGTAGAAGTGCTCACAGTATTGTTGAATTTAAAATACAGATACAACATAAAATCCAATATCAGTGCCTTGTGCTTAAACAAAGGAGTCTACATTGAGATGAGGAGGAGTTGCCTAAGAGCAAATTATTGTGGGACAATTGAGGAACAGGGAAGGATCTTCAAAGTGATTTTCCGTAGTGCAGTGCAAACGTTTGTACTAGTGATAAGGAAGGAACATAGAAAAATATATAATCAGCTATAGATATCTAAGGGAATAAAGGAAAGTGTCAGATTGAAAGAAAATGCTTACAAATTGGCAAGGATTAGTGGGAAACTAGAGAATTGAAAAATCTTTAAAAATCAACAGAAAGCCAGGGAAAAAGGTATAAAGTGAAGTAAGATGGATTATCAGAGTAAACTAGCTCAGAATAGCAAAAGAGGTAGCAAATATTTCTGCGAATATCTAAAACGAAAAGAAGTGACTAAATTAAGGATTGGTCCATCAGGGGATGAGAAGGGATATGTAATAACTGGAAATGAGGAAATGGCTGAGGCAATGCACCAGTATTTTGTGTTCGCCTTCACGGTGGAAGCCACAAATAACATGACAGTAATCGATGACACAAAGGCTATAACAGATGAATGCTGAGAAATTACCATTATCACTAAAGAGGTAGCGTTGGCAAGCAAATGGGCTAAAAGTGGACAAATCTCCCAGCTCTGGTTGAATGCATCCCAGGTACGAATAGAGATGGCAGGGAAAATAGAAAATGCTCTAGTGATAATTTACCAAAATTCGCTGGACTCTGGGGTGGTCCAGCAGAAAATAGGAAATGTGATGCCACGGTTTTACAAAAGAGATAGACAAAAGTGGGGTAAGTATAGGCTGGTTAATTTAACCTCTGCAGCATGGAAAAGTATTTAATCTATCATCATGGAAAAAATAGCGAAACATCTAAAGTATCAATTGTCCTATTGGGAAGACACAACATATGTTCATGAAGGGCAGGTCATGTCTGACTAATTTGGTAGAATCCTTTGAGAACACTATTTGCACATTAGACAATGGGGAACCTATGGATGTGGTGTATCTTTCTTTTTAGAACCCATTTGACAAGGTGCCGCACGAAAGGCGGCTGGATAAGATAAAGATTGATTCCGGAGTTGAGCGTATTGGCGTAAGAGGAAGGAATGAGTAGACTGAGATTATACTCATTGGATTTCAGAAGATTGAGGAAAGATCTTAGAGAAACGCATAAGATTATGAAGGGAATAGATAAGATAGAACCAGGGAAGTTGTTTACACTGGCGGGTGAAACTAAAACTAGGGGAAATGGCTTCAAAATAAGAGTGAGCAGGTTTAGGACTGAAAAGAGGAGGAATTTCTTCGCCCAAAGGGTTGTGAATCTGTGAAACTCTTTGCCCAGTGAAGCAATTAAGGCTGTCTCAATGAATGTTTTTGAGGCAAGGATAGATAAACTTTTGAATAGTAAAGGAAATAAAAGTTATGATGAGTGTGTGGGTTAGTGGAGCTGAGTCCATGCAAGACCAGCCATGATCTCAGTGAATGGCAGAGCACGTTCGAAGAGCAAGATAACCTACTCCTGCTCTTAGTTCTTATGTTCTCATTAATGAGTTGGCATATAACAATCGTGATGACTGGGTCTGAAGAAAATGACTTCATTTTTCCCCAAAATATATGTGAAAAGAACAAAAATAATTCAACACTGTTTATGGAATAACAGATTGCATCAGGAGACTTACCAGGGACACCAACAATTGCCAAAATTGGATAGTAAACTGCTTGGATAACGAGAACTATATTTTCGATCAACAATGCTAATGTCAACGGCATCAAATCCTGATTAAGCATGAAAAGTGCCATGGAGAAACTCCGATCCACTGTTGTAACATTGCAATCGACTGTTTTCAAGTTCTGATCCACTGTTGTAACATTGCAATCCATTGTTCTCAGATTCGTCTCCATTTCAATCTATTGCTCTTAGATTCTGACTTCTTCTGCTCCTCATTGTGAGGCTGCGGATCTCTTTCAATGTTGGAGGTGACGTACCCGCTCACGCTATTGTGCTGAAAGAGGTCCCTTATCAATAGAAATGGGAACATCCCTGGTGCCACATTCAGGTTCTACTGAGACTAGCATTAGTCACATTCACTGAACAAAGAAGATCTGTTAACTTTTTTCAATCCAAAACCTATTTATATAATAATATTGTAGAAGCTATATGCCATCTGCATAGCACACAAGAGGCTAACGGCAGGAATAATGGAAATAATGGTGGGGCCGTACCATAATCACTCCATCCTCAATAAATATGGGAATGGTATCAAAGGAATGGAGGTTGGAAATGCTCCAACTCGCTTTAAAAAGCAAAAGGCGGTAAAACCGGCTACTGAAAATGTATCAACGCAATATTAGCCATGAAGAAATCACGAGACGCCACAACAGAGGACAGAAATTTTTGCTTCTTGCTTTAAATCCGAGACATTCTAACCTGCAAACCACACTCAGGAAGGATCGGCAAACAATACCACCTCTACTATTATCCTCAACGCTGGTGCTCCGCAAGGCTATGTCTTTAGCCCTTTACTAAACTCCTTATATACCTTTACCACATATTCCACATCCAACTTGATTTTCATATTTGCTTATGACACCCCCTTTGTAGGTCTGGACTCAAACAACGATGAGACAAAGTATAGGAAAGTGATAGAGAGTCTGGTGAACTGATGTGACAACAATAGTCTCTCTGTCAACGTGAACAAAACGAAAGAGGTATTCATAGACTTTAGGAAGCACGTTGGAGGGCATGCCCCTGTCTAATCAGTGGGGACGAAATAGAAATGGTTGAGAACTTCAAGTTTTTCAGTATCCAGATCATCAACAACCTGTCCTGTTCCTTGATGTTAAAATTATGGTTAAGAAATTCCACCAACGCGTCTACTTTCTGAGCAGACTCGGGAAATTTGGCACGTCCGCTACAACTCCCATCAATTTCTACAAGTGCGCCATAGAAAGCATTCTTTAATCCATGATGGCGAACGGGAAATTTAATTCAAATTAACATTGAGCTTTGAGAGAGTAAGGCAAAACTGGATAAGGAATAGTTCCAAAGTTTACAATAACTGGTAAAATATCCTGAATGGAGATTAATAGAATGTTGTTAAACTATACTACTTTAATATGGAATATGTCATTGAAGGTACACTGGAAATCTTCAAAAGGAGATTGCATATACTGATGGGTTTTGGGTGTGTGAGGTGGGATCTTCAGAGCTGTAGTCAAAGAAGAGATGCCAGAAACAAAATCCAATATTTCTTTCAAAGACAGTAATGCACAGTAGACAATCGATTCCATCCAGGCAGCACAATTCTCCGATTCTGTGATTATAAAATCCACTGAGTGCCTATCTCATATTGACATTCAGCAGTTTTGGTTTTAAACCGGAGATTAAATGCTATTTCTATATTTTTAATCAGAAGATAACCTCTTGCAATTGTAAACATCTTTGCAATAGATTTTTTTTTCAAAATCTGCATACAATCACACAGCCCGTATCTGCCGCTGCCAGAGGGGCAGATACGCTGTTCACACACCGAACTCCCATCACTAAGGTTATATTACAATCCAAAGATATTTTCTACACTGTCAGCGTGTATCAATGTGAATACAATAAAAAGTCTCACAACACCAGGTTTAAGTCTAACCAGTTTATTTGATAGTAATCCCACAAGCTTTCGGAAACGGTATTCCTTCGTTAGGTGTGTGGAAGGTGGAAGGTGTGTGAACCTTACACACAACTCACGAAGGTCAAATCCAACACCGGCAATTATCACCAGTCGAGTCTTGATCATCAGGAACCTGATGGAAGGGGCGTCAAGCAATATATCAAGAGGCACTCCAGTGCAAACTAGAGGAACATTGTCCGATCTCCCGATTCAATACTTTCTGCCTTCCGGACTGAACACTGAATTCAACAACTTCAGAGCATCTCTTCTCCCCAATTATCACCCCATTTCCTTTTATTTTTGTTTTATTTTATTTATCTTATTTAGTCATTTTTTTTACTATTTCGTACCTTATTATTATTTAATTTCCATTGTTTACTCAAGATCTCACTTTCCATCTTATTGCTTCCTCTCCCTCTACCACACTCAGGCAGCTTCTGACACTTCCTTTGTCCTGCTATTTACACACTCTGATCTCTTAATGGGCAATCAGTAGCCCTTTTCTTCGCACAAAGATGTCACATATAAATACAAAAAAATTCCCTTGTTTTTGTATTTATATGTGACACCTTTGTTACTTACCCCACACATGTATCCCTCACCATTACAATATAAATCTCGTCCAAATTTCTTTGTTTTCAACTCTGACGAATGATTATTCAGACTTTGAACGTTAGCTTTATTCTCCCTTCACAGGCACTTTCAGACCTGTTGAGGTTTTCCAGCATTTTCTGTTTTTGTTTCAGATTCCAGCCTCCGCAATAAATTTGTTTATATCAAGAGGTGTTTCACGAAGAGATTTATCACTGGTGCTCATAAAGAAATGCTAAAATAGAAACAAAGCGCCAAGTAACATGGATAGATTAGATTCAAAAACGTTGGAGGCAGTTTCCTTGGTAGCCCAGTGGTTACGATTTGGCGCATTCACTGCAGCGGTTCGATTCCCGGGCAGGGAATGAACATTTTTTGCAGCAGATGATTTAAATGGAGATGCTTCCTGATCAAAAACACGGGTGATATTGGTGCCAGTTTCAACAGCAGAGAGAAGAATCCGGCCCATTCCACAATCCCGTCGATTACCTACCACACTTTATATTTGCATTGCTACTCTTGATTTTTCCAGTCAAAATGAATAATGATATCGTCTTATCGAATCACTGTTCTATGACACATTGAGTCTGCACCGGCCACAATCCCACTCATGCTCTATTCCCATAAACCCACACACTTACTCTGCTAGTCCCACTGTCACTAGGGTCAAATTAGCATGGTCAAAAACTTTACCCGCACAACTTTGGAAAGGAAACCGGAACATTCAGACGAAACACACGCGAGATGGCGAGAACTGCAAACTTGCAAAAGAATTGGAACATCTTGTTGACGCTGCACAAGTCACTGGTAAGGCCACAGCTGGAATACTGTGTGTGGCAGTGGTCATCCTATTATAGAAAGGATAATAGTAAACTAGAAAGAATGCAGAAAAAGATTTACTAGCATGCTACCGGGACTTGATGGACTGAGTTATAAGAAGAGGATGAATAGACTGGGACTTTTTCCTCTGGAGCGTAGGAGGCTGAGGGGTGGTCTTACAAAGGTCTATAAAATAATGAGCGGCACAGGTTAGCAAGATAGTCAATATCTTTTCCCAAATGTAGGGGAATCTAAAACTAGAGGGCACAGGTTTAAGGTGAGATGGGAGAAATAAAAAAGTGTCCAGAGTGGCATTTTTTTCACACAATGGGTAGTGAAATCTCTGACCTCGCTACAGCAGGGTTGTGATTTTACTTGACTTGATACATTATTGTTACATGTATTGGTGCATAGTGAAAAGTATTCTTTCTTACGCAATATACAGACACACATACTGTTCACAGAGAGTGAAAAGAGAGCGTGCAGAATGTCGTGCTACAGTCATAGCTAGGATGTACAGAAGCTCAACTTAATATAAGGTAGCTGCATTCGAAAGATGGCAGCTGGGAAGAAGCTGTTCTTGAGTCGGCTGGTACATGACCTCAGACTTTTGTATCTTATTCACGAAACATTATGTCCTTAATTATGCTGGCTGCTTTTTCGGGGCAGTAGGACATGTAGACAAAGTCAACGGATGGTTTGCGTAATGTATTGGGCAACGCTTACAACGTTTTGTAGCTTCTTGTGGGCTCCAACACAGCAGGAATTGGTCTAAGCTGTGGTACAACCAGAAGGAATACTTTCTATAGTGTATCTGTAAAACTTGGTGAGAGTCGTAGATCTCGTGCCAAATTTCCTTACTCTTCTGAGACTGTACAGGCGTCGATGGGTTTCTTATCTATGGGCTGACATTTGAGAAAGCTGCTCTCACATCTGCAATGCTGACTTCAGATACAATTTCATCCGAGCATGGAAGGCATACTCTCGCTGACTTCTTACTAAAACGGGCAAAGACTGGGAGGGGTGCATGACACCAGCGAATTTACATGCCTTCATCTTGTATCCTGTTATCCTTGCAGACTTTGCCATAGTCAGCAGGTGTCCGAGCAAGCAAGAGAATATTGGCCAAGAGATGGAGGTTTATTCAGAGGCTGGACAGAGGCAGAAGTGGGGGTTTGTGATATTATGGAGGTGGTTGTGGACAGGATTTGAGATTGAGAGAATATAGGGTTGGAAATCCAGTCAGAGTCAGAGGCAGATTCGTGGTTGTGAACATTTCAGATAGTAGCTAGAGAAAGGCATGGAGCCATGGAATTGGCAATGAAATTAGTGATTGGAGCTGAAGAGAATGAATTCATTCTTTTCAAAGTGTGAATAAACAGAAAAATAACTCAGTTCAGCAGGGTTTATGGAAGAAATAACTGGACAGAGAAACTTGCCAGGGACACTAACGATAGCTAAGATTGGATAACATCCATCTTGCATATATGTATCGTTGAGCTGGCAAGCCAATTGTCTCTGAACGTCGATCAGCTCGATAATGTTCAAGAGGGAATCTCCATCGATTGTAGGAAGATTCCAATCTATTGTTCTCGGATTCTGATCCGTTGTTGGAATCTATTCTCAGTTTCTGAACTCTCCTCTCCTCCTCACTCGAGGTGAGAGTGCCAGAGTTGATATTCCCATTGAAAAGAGTACCTTATTAATAGAAGAGTGAAACCCTCCAGAACGCAATTACGGTCCACGGAGTCAGACATTAATTACAGTCACTGAACAAACAAGTTCAGTTAACCTCTTTCAACTTAAAGCATTCTGCATCACAATCAAGTTAATGATTTATTTGGTATGGGTGGGATGTATGAGGGTTGCTGAGGACTGTAACGGTGCAATTAGCAGATATACTGACCATAATCGTTCAAATCTCTTTGGATCGGGGGTTGGTCATGATGTGGAGATGCCAGCGTTAGACTGGGGTAAACACAGTCAGAAGCCACACAACACCAGGTTAAAGTCTAACAGGTTAATTTGGTAGGAATCGCCACTAGCTTTCTGAAAGCTGTTCCTTCGTCAAGTGAATGGAGTATTTTGATCGCAAACAGGGCATATGAAGGCACACACAGTTTACAGAATACTGATTAGAATGTGAGTCTTTGCAGCTAATTTGCTATTCAAGTCTAAAGCTGCAGACAATATGAGTGGAGATAGTATTAAGCATAGGTTAAACAGATATTTCCCCAGACAGGACAGTAAGTGAGATGTTGCAAGTTCAGGCAAATCATGGAGATGACAGACAGTGTGACATGAACCCAAGATCTCGGTTGAGGCCATCCTCATGTGTGCGGAACTTTGTTATCAGTCTCTGCTCAACGACTTTGCCTTGTCATATGTCTTGAAGGCTGCCTTGAAAACGTTATCCGAAGATCAGAGGCCGAACACCCGTGACCGCTGAAGTGTTCGCCAATAGCAAGAGAACACTTACCTGGGATTGTCAAGTGGTGTTCATTCATCCGTGTCGTAGCATCTGCATGGTCTCCCCAACATACCATGTCTCAGGACATCCTTTCCTGCAGCGTATCAGGTAGACAGCGTTGGCCGAGTTGCAAGAGTATGTACCGTGTACCTGGTGGATGGTGTTCTCACGTGTGATGATGTCATCCATATCGATGATCCGCCATGTCTTGCTGAGGTTGCTGTGGCAGGGTTGTGTGGTGTTGCGGTCACTGTTCTCCTGAAGGCTGGGTGGTTTGCTGCGAACAATGGTCTGTTTGAGGTTGTGCTGTTGTTTGAAGGCAAGAAGTGGGGATGCGGGGATGGACCTGGCGAGATGTTCGTCTTTATCAATGATATGTTGAAGACTCTGGAGAAGATGTCGGAGCTTCTCTGCCCCGGGGAAGTACTGGACGACGAAGGGTACTCTGTCTCGTGTTTGTCTTCTGAGGAGGTCGGTGCGGTTTTTCGCTGTGGCGCATCGGAATCGTCAATTGATGAGTCGAGCGCCATATCCTGTTCTTATAAGGGCATCTTTCAGTGTCTGGAGGTGTCTGTAACGATCCTCCTTATCTGAGCAGATCCTGCGTTGTCCGTAGGGGATGGCCTCTTTAACGTGTTTAGGATGGAAGCTGGAGAAGTGGAGCATTATAAGGTTATCTGTCGGCTTGCGGTACAGTGAGGTG
This sequence comes from Sphyrna mokarran, assembly GCA_024679065.1. Lineage (NCBI taxonomy): Eukaryota > Metazoa > Chordata > Chondrichthyes > Carcharhiniformes > Carcharhinidae > Sphyrna > Sphyrna mokarran. The sequence goes on along the minus strand of JAGIQG010000040.1, from coordinate 4,121,834 downwards.
CTGAGGTGACCGTCCTTGATGGAGGTTCGTATGTCCAAGAATGCAACCGTTTCTGGAGAACACTGCATGATGAGTCTGATGGTGGGGTGGAACTTGTTGATTTCATCATATAATTGTTTCACTGATTGTTCACCATGAGTCCAAAGGAAAAAAAAATCATCGATGTATCTCGTGTATAAGATCCAAACTGCAAACACTACTCCGTATGTGGAAGTAGTAATCGACATTGTATACATTCCTGCAATCAGCAACTGGATGAGGAAAATGAGATATCTGTGTCTCTTTGTACTGTCATCTCTAAACTCCATTTCCTCTCAATGCCGTGTGCCACATATTCGCTTTTCCTGCTTTCCAAGTAAAGCTCGGGTTCACCAACTGTCTCTGTGTGTATATCAAGCAGTTAAACTGATCCTGAGAGCTTGGCAGCGAGAGAGAGGTGAATGAGAAGAAGGGACAGAAACAGGAAGAGAAGTGATATGATATTGTTTGGTAAATGACTTGTGTCAGTTGCCCTCCGCAACGAATGCCTGCCGTGAGTCCAAAGGAAAAAAAAAATCATCGATGTATCTCGTGTATAAGATCCACCTTGTAAATTTCAAGAGAGCCACAGTGATGAGGTTGGCGGGTTTTGGAAATTGAAAGTGTCACGTGAGTAGCTTGCGGGACCATTTCACCTCACTGTCCATTTCATGCTTCAGTTGACAGGAATCACTATTTTTCGATGGCTGATACAGTCACTTGTGTTCGATCTAAACATGAATATTTAAAGGAGAACTTCGTTTTTGGTGAATAAAACATCACAAATAAAAATAAAAGGCATATGGTTCATGATTACATACGTTTAAGAATCTTGTATCAACTTCCTTGGTAGCCTGATAGTTAAAATTCAGCGCTTTCACAACCAGGGCCTGGGTTCCATCCCCGGTCCACAAAGTAGCTTTATGCTGTATAAACATCCTGCGTTACTTCCTGGCCAGAATCAGTATAACAGAAATATACTCTTTTGTGTCTGAATTGGAAATGTCACATGTAAAGAACAAAACAAAAGAGAGAATAGGCTACAGACCGCTGAGGATTTAGGTGGTGATGCAGGGTAAATTCTGGCTGTTAATAGGGTAGATTTTTTTGTTTCCACTGACACAAATATCTAGCAAATCTGGGTCCAAATCTTGGGCTCGGTGACAAGAAAACCTTTAACAGAATTAAACAATGAACTCTTTGACCTCCAGCGAAATAGAGACAGTTTTCACTCAGTAACCAGAAAGTATGCGATTAACAGCGAGGAATGGAGAAAGACTCAGTTTGAGCGGTGACATTACGTAATGAATGGAGAGCTGGAGTTCACCCAGAAAGTAGCAAGGTTTAAAAACAATGGCACACAACGTCGGATTGGAACCCATGTCATTTAACGATGATAAGTTCAGGTTATTCAGCAGAATTATCAATGATAGTCCATCACCGGTCTATAGTTGATACCAAAACTGCTCTTTAAATGTGGTGGGCTATTGCAAAATTGAATGCAGGTAGAAAGGGCGGCAAGATGACACAGAGGTTAGCACTGGTGGCTCACACCTTCAGTGACTCAGGTTAAATTTCGCGGATCACTGTCTGTGCACAGTCATAGATTCATAGAGGTTTACAGCATGGAAACAGACCCTTCGGCCCAACTTGTCCTTGCTGCCTTTTTTAAAACCTCTAAGCTAATCGCAATTGCCTGCTTTTGGCCCATATCCTTCCATACCCATTCTACCCGTCACAGTATAATTAATGCATGGTCTCATTGCACTGTACAAGAGGTTTCTGTATTAAGGCTTCCATTTTACGAACAGCAAGTTGCTGGAAATCATGAAGTGAACAAAGATATAATTGTGGGTTTGCGAAACAGTTTCAGAGTCATTAATCCACGTGGAATATTTAGGCTTGAAATAAGCCCCAACATGTCATGGATGAGTGAGAATATGTTCACAGTTTGGCTTCAGTCAGGTAAAATATATTGGTTTACAAAACGACATAGATGGGAGGTCAAATGAGTGACAGATGGAATTTAAATATGAAAATTGAGGTGATGCTCTTTATTAGGAGTAAGTTGACAAAGAAGCTTTCAATGAACGGCATGACACCTGGAAGTTCTTGGAACAAATGGACCTTGGGGCGTTTGTCCCTAAATCTCTGCTGATGGAAGGATACAATAGTCGGAAAAAAGACATTTGGGACACTTGCCTTTATCTATTGAGACATAAATTACAAAAGCAGAGATGTCATCTTGGAGTCGTAGTCAACTTTCGTGAGACCGCAGTGTGTGCAGTTCTGAACACCACATATTAGAAAGTATGTGGTTGCAGTGGAAGGGAGTGCAGAAAAAATTGAGCAGATTGCTACCTGGGGTGGAACGTCTAAGTCATTAAGATATTGGGGGTAGGGTAAGGGAAGCTTATATGGTTTCACGCAGATGCTGGAATTGAACCTGGGACCTGGGCGCTGTGAAACAGCAGTACTAACAGTGCCACCATGCCTCTGCCACCCTTGTCCTGTCTCTCTGCAATTTGCCTCGTTTCTCACTGATTCATCCTACTCCCCCTTCGTGACTCGATTTCTCCTTGCTGCCTACCATCCCTCCCTCCCTCGGCGAGTTTCTCCATTCTGCACAACTTTTCTAACCCAGTCGCCCCAAATGTCCCTCCATCGCCCCAACAAAAAACAAAGAAAAAAAGAAATTACAGGACAGGATATCTGTATTAAATAAACGTATTGAACTTAAATGTTGAATAACTACAAACATTTGATATAACTGGTTGGAATTATTCTCTAGTGAGAACAACTCAAGATTCTCCAACCTTACCTCATAGCTAATGCCAGGCAATATCCTGGTAAATCATTTCTGTACCCTGTCCGAAGCTTCCACATCCTTAGTATGGTAACCAGAATTGAACACCATATTCCATGTGCGGCCTAACTAGGTTTCTATAAGGTCGCGACATGACTTGCAAATTTTTAAACTCAGTACCCCGGCCGATGAAGGCAAACATGTCATATGCCTTCTTAACTATCTTCTCCACTTGTGTTGTCTCTTTCAGTGACGTGTGTACTGTACACTGAAATCATTCTGCCTTTCAATACTCTAAAGGATTGTGCCATTTATTGCATAGTTCCTATTTTTATTACACCTTGCAAAATGCATCACCTTACATTTATCCAGATTAAACTCTATCTGCCATCTCTCCACTCGATCTATATCCTGCTGTATTCTCTGATGGTTCTCATTGCTAGCCACAAATCCACCAATCTCTTGTGTCACCCACAAACTTACTGAACAAACCAGTTTTTCTCCAAATCATTTATATGTGTTATGAAAAGCTACGGTCCCAGTTCTGATCCCTGAGGAATACTAGTTGTCACAGCCCTCCATTAGAAACACACCCTTCCACTACTGCCCTGTATCTTCTAGGATTGAGCCAGTTCTGTAACCACCTTGCAAGCTCACGTCTGATCCCATGTGACATTACCTTCTGCACCAGTCTGCCATGAGGTACCTAGTCAAAGGCCTTAATGAAGTCAACGTAGGCAATATCCTCTGCCCTACCCTTATAAATCATCTTCGCCACTTCCTCGATAAACTCGATCAAGTTAGTGTGACATGACCACCCCTTCACAAATCCATGGTGCCTCCCGCTAATAAGTCCACTTATTTCCAAGTGAGAGTAATCCTATCATGAAGAATTCTCCCTAATAATTTCCCTATCGCTTATGTAAGGCTCACCAGCCTGATATTACCTGGATTATTCTTGACACCCTTCTTAAACAAAGCAACAACGTTGGCTATTCTCCAATCATATGGGCCCTCCCCTGTAGCTAGTGAGAATTTAAAGATTTATCTCAAGGTCCCAGTAATTCCCTTCATTGCCTCTCTCAGTTTTTTGTGGGATATCCCATCAGGCCCTCGGGACTTGCCTATCTCAATGTTTCTCAAAACCCCCAATATCTTCTCGTTTTTGATCTCAACATGACTCAAACTACCTACACAAACTTTCCCACGTCCATCATCCACCAACTTCTTTTCCCATCCCTCCTCTTTCACTTCATCTCTCTCTCTCTCCATCGCCCTGTGCCTCCTCTTTTGTGCCATCTCTATTCCCGTCGCCTGTTCCTTCTCCCTTTCAGCATCTACCCCTCCATGGTTCTAACGTGCCTCCCTCACATCGTTCTCCCTCCATTGGCCCGGCTGTCCTTGCTCACTCTGTCTCTCTCCCCCAACCCTCCATTTCTCGGCTCTGCTCTCCCTCCATCATCTAGTGTCTTCGTCATTCGCCTCATCTCTCTGCTCTTACGTTATTTCTCCCTTTCTTTTATCGCATCAAAGCTTATCCCTGAATACATCCCTGTGTCTCTCACTCTCTCAATCGTTATACTATCTTCTCTGATTTAAATTGTGTCTCTCACCTACTCACCTCATCTGTATTCGTCGACATCTAACTCCCTCTTCAGTCATCACTCTCTCCCTCTTCCCCCAAACCAGTTGCCATTTCCTGTCGGATCCTCTCCTCCATTTCTCTGGCCAAGTCTTCACTTCATGTCTATTTGTGTATTCCAGAACAGGATACGATATGGCAGCTCAGTTATTTAACGTGAACACTGCACCGATTCATTTAAGATGGAGCTGAATTTTCTCAAGTTTAAGTTACTTACATAAACACCAGTCCTCTCACAATATCTGCTCTCCCCAGAATTTTTCCCACAGTTCCTCTCCCTATATATTTCTCTCAATATTCCCCTTTTTTGCGTTCATTTCTCAGAGTTCCCTCCTGTCACTCCTATCCATTCATAATCCTCACCCGGTTCTTTCCCAGTATAAGGTTGTGAATCAGATGTGAGCAAGTGTTAGCCGGAGTCAGTGCATTTCTTATCACAGTTAAATCTGTTTTCTTAGTATGAGATGATGTGTTTGTATCTGTTGCAGTGTCTGACTGTTTTGTGGCATCCTATTATTCTAAATGTTTCCTCAGTTTGAACTGCTGCATTTGATTTAGGGGTAAAATAATTCTCTTTGCACGTTAGTATTTCCAGATTATTGATTAGCCTAATTTTGGAATTTATGGTCACCCATAGCTCATTTAAGTCACTACACTGAATATCGACAGTTAAACACCACACAGAGAAACACGGTAACTGTTGGAACTTACTGAATGGTCACAGTCCAGATATCACTGTAACAAACTGAGATCTAGAGATATGATTCATGTCCTTGGAATGGACAGTGTCTTTCCTCTTATTATTGGTTGATAAATGTGATCAGCAAAATCCAGTGTTTTGAAAGAAGTCAGTCGATTTAAAAATAAATATTTTCCATCACTGAACCCAGTGTTGCAATCCGTTTGTTCATGTGTTAAAAAAAACACTTCAAACCATTGTTCTCCCCCAATGTCCCTCAGGTGATTCTACAGTGTATAAATTAAAGGTTTTGGGAATATCTAACCTGACAGTTTAAGGCACAGATACTGTAAGCAGCACGAAGGGACTCATCACTTTACACCGAGAATGCTGTATCCAGTTGAGAAAGCTGCGAAAATAATCTACCCAATCATTGCCATTATTGGCATTCCTGGTAAGTGATTATAATTAGTCAAGTCGTTTCAATGTGTGTTTGAAGAGTTTTCTGATTTTCAACTCTGACTGAAAATATCCCTCTTGATCTCATGTTCACTGTTATATATACACTAGGTGAATGGTGAAATTCATTTAAATCAAACATCTTGTATTATCTCTATGATTTTAATTATTGTCATGATCAGATACATCTCCCAGGCTCACTGATCAATGAAATTATTGTATTTAATTTGTACATTGAGAGATTGATCTCACTGAAGATGATTTCTCTGAATTTTAAAGGAATAAGAATAAATTTAAACTTTGAATGTGAAACACTAACCAGAATGGAACATCTGACACCAGCGAATAAATATGACAGGGTCTATTTGTCAATGTCGAATTGTATCGTTTGTGGTTCATTCAATAGAGTAGACTATCTGATCTAAGTATCCATCTAGTTATGACATATGCCCATGTGTTTACAATTTATAAATTAATTATTCATTCAAGTGTGGTCAGTGTTGCATTGGAGGCCACAGTGTATGTTCAGCAAGATGTCAGAAAAAGCTGGTAGGTTTATATGGATTTACAAAAAAAAGCGTTGGCAAGTTTCCACATGGGGGGACTGTAAAGAAGGCTAATTCACATAGAATACAGCGTAATTTGATAAAATTGATTCAAAATTGCCGAGGCAGAGGGTGATGATAAAAACGTGTTTTAGTAACTGCAAGCCAGTGTCCAGTGGCGTAAAACAGGGTTATATGTTGAGCCCTAATTATTCATAATTAATGCAACTGACACATTGATGACTGTGTCGGAGCTATGATAAGTAATTTTGCTGATAATACCATCAATGGAAGGGTGCCTAATAGAGTGCATAATGTATTACTGAGCGCGTAATGGCTGCAAAAAAATGTAAATGGAATACTCAAACGTGCAGAGAAATGGCAGATGCTATTTCACCCTGAAAAGTGTGAGATGATACAGTTAGGAAGGAGTAATTTGATAACGAAGTATTCAATGTATGGTAGGACACGAGAAAGCACTGTGGACCTTGACATGGTTGCCCACAGATCTTTGAAAGCAGAAGGGTATGTTTGTGGGGCAGTAAGACACAAATTTCATTCGAGACAGATTACAAAAGAGGGGAAGTCATGTTGTAGTTGTATAGAACATTAGCGAGGCCACAACTAGAGACTCATGCGGAATTCTAGTCGCTATTTTTTCGGAAGGATGCAGAGGAGATTCACCAGGATGCTGCCTGTTATTGGACATCGAATTACGAAAAGTGGTTGGATAAGCTTGTTTTGTTTTCCTTGGAGCAGAACAGCTGAGGTACAATCTGATCATGTTGGTCAAGATTAGGAAAGAGATGGGCAGAGTAGAGAAGGAGCAGATGTTTTCCTTAGCTGAATGGTCAGTCACAGATTACAAGGTTTCAAGGTGAAGATAAGAATGTTTAGGGGGATTGTGAAGAAAAACGTTTTTAACCCAGCAGGTGGTGACGTCTGGAATGCACGTACGGGAGGCTGGTAGAAGGCAGTTGCTTCATATACTTTGAAAATCATTTAGATGAGCAATTGGCACTTCAGTGTTTTGGGTCAGGTGCTGGGAGATGGGGTTGGATGTGATTTCAACTGTTTATCGCATGCAGACGCAGACACAATTGGTCAAAGGGCTCCTGTGCTGTAATGATTCCATCGTTCTATACCGCTCCCTCTTTGGTCTCCTCATTTTCACTTACTCTCCCCTTTCTTTCATTTCTTCAAATCAGGCAGAAATCTGAAATAGAGAAAAGGTAGAGATTTACAAACAAAATCTTCTAAAACTGAATAAAAATGTTAGTCCTCCTCCACCTTGCTCATCCCCTGCCCCGCTCTCAGTATACAGAAACTACTCAACTTCCTCTTTTAGCTTGTATGGGGCTGCAGGTTCCTTCCTAGCACTTTTTAAAATATCCTCCCAAGATTTTTCTTCACAGACTATCTGAGAGGATGTGATAGGAGCTGCATCCAGTGACTATACCCTGGAGACCTTCACATCTTGTCTCTCTTTCTCAAATCCTCTTCTTCCATCACTATCTCTGTTTTGATCTTCGGCTTCCACCTGTCTCCGTCTCACCTACATCCTTCCCTTTTTCTCCTTCTGCCACTGTCATTCTCTTTAATTGTAAAAGTGGATGTCCTTATCTCCGCACCAACCCGCCCACCAATTTTAATTCTTCCCTCCTTCGACGTACTTCTGGCTATCCATATCTCTGCAACTTTCCCCGTCTCTCATGCACTGTGTGTTCAAAGGAGCGATGCAATATTTCTGACGACCTTTGCCAATAATCACAAATCACATTGCTGTGAGGGTCTGTGAAAAGACACAGTACCTGGAGTCTCCAGGTTGAAGTTATTTCCAGTTCCCAGTCTCTACGAAAGCATCAGCAACAATACATTAATAAGCATAGGAAGCCTTATTTTTTTTAAAAAAAAGTACCAAAGGAAGTGACACAGTATGTTCCCACTTTCAACATGGCTGTTTATGCATTTCCATCACTGAGGGGATATGTGTCTGAACTCAGAAGACACATGGAGTTCAGTGGCTAGATTCGGATTACAGCAGTCGTGAGGCTGGGGGAATGAAATGCCTCTCCATTGTCCTGTCAGGAAATCATCACATTGCTGCCCTTGGCATTCTGCTGTGCTGAAAAGTCACATAAATAATACTTGAGAGAGAAGGGGAGAGAGAGAGAGATAAGGAGAGATGCAGGGGGAGATAAACCGGAATGGAGAGAAAGCGCGCGAGAGCGAGAGAAATGTTGGAAACAGAGAGAGTTGAGGAGAAACATCTTTAAAAATATCGCGAATAGAGTTGACAAGGGGGAGCCAGTCAAAGTGGTATATTTGGATTTTCAGAAAGTGTTCACCAAAATCCCATATAAGAGATTACTGTGCATGATTAAAACATGTGGGATTAGGGGAGGTGTATTGAGATGGTTAGAAAACTAGTTAACAATGATGAAACGAAGAGTAGGAATTAAATTGTCCTTTTCAAATTGGCTGGAGTAAGTACTGTTATGCTGCAGGGATCGGTGCTGATGCACTAGCTATTCAAACATCTATTAATGATTTGACGAATGAAGAAAATGTAATGTCTCAAAAATTGCAGTTGGTATCAACTTTGGTGGGATAGAGAACTGTGATGAGGGTGCAGCGATCCATCAGCATGATCTGGACAGGTTGGGTGAGTGTTTCAATCAATCACAGATGCAGCATAACTTGGATAAATGTGAGGTTATTCACTTTGGAAGCAAAAACAAGAAGGCAGATCACTACTTGAATGGCTATAAATTGGGAGAGAGGAGTGTTACGTGGATCTTAGGTATCCATGTGTACCAGTCGCTGAATGTAAGCATGCAGATGTAGCAAACAGTATAGAAGGTAAATTGTATGTGGGCCTTCATGGCAAGAAATTTCGAGTACAGAAGCAGGAATATGTCTTACAATTATACAGGAGCTGGTGAGGCCACACCTCGAGTATTGTGTGCAGTTTTTGTCTACTTCTCGGAGGAAGGATGTCCTTGCTCTCGAAGGAGTGCAGGCTCCCAGTCTGATTCCTCGGGTGGCAGAACTGGTGTATGAGAAGAATTTGGATAGATTAGGATTGTTTTCGCTGGGGTTCAGCTGAATGAAGGGGGAATCTCATACAGACTCATAAAATTCTAACAGTGCGAGGACAGATGTTCCCGATGGTAGGAGTGTCTAGAACTAGACATAACAGCCTGAGGATACAAGGTAGAACATTTAAGATAGGGATGAGGAGCCATTACTTTGTCCAAAGAATGGTGAGGTTGTGAAATTCATTACTGCAGGAAGTTGATGTCAAAATATAGAGTGTATTAAAAAGGCGAGTAGATATACACTCAGGGTGAATGGGATCATAAGTTATGGGGAGAAAGTAGCATTAGGCTATTGAGTTTGTCGATCAACCATGATTGTGATAAAATGACAAAGCAGGAAGCCCAAATGGTCTCCTCCTGATGCTAATTTCTATGAATCTGTGTTAAATGGCAGGAAAGAGAGATGTTGAAGAGAGATAGAATAAATGTAGGGAGAGTGGGGAAGAAATATTTGGAGAGATTGATAAATAAGGGGAGAAAGCTAGAATGAGTGTTAGGATTGGAAAGAGATTGATTGGGAAAGAAATCTGGAGATTGGGGAAGAAAATGGCAAAAGGAGAGGAAGAGGATAGCAAGAGTCAGATCAGGGAAGAAATGGGGAAGATGCAGAGACAGGGAGAGAAGAATAGAAAGAGAGACAAACAGAACAAAGAATCTGGAAACTAGGAACAGAAAAGTTGGGAGAAAAAGACAGAATTAGGAAGAGATTTGGAAAGGGGACGAATAATCCTGAAGTTACATCAAACTTCACCAGCTGACCAGTCCAGAGAAATGTTCAATCCGGTGCGGCCTTTTATAATTGGGTGTAGGAAGGGATGGCACATTACATTGCCGATCTCTGGCATATTTCTGTGCCTTTCGGCTCTTATTAGGAAGCCCATCCAGTCCCAGTTAATCCTGTAAAACATAACATTTGAATAATCGAAGCCCTCAACAATATTTATATGATCAGAACTTGCAGATTTGCTCCATCAAAATGAGGGATGTGTAATTCACAGCTTTCTGACCCACCAGGCTGCTTAACTTGCAGTGTTACATTGGCTACTTTCCATCTGCAATGCTAACCTCTAACTGAATTCCTCCAACAACAGCGCCACATCAAGAAGACTTGCCCACTGGATTGATATTGAAATCTTCTACTTACTATTGGTTCAGATATGGAGAAAATGTACTCATTAATTTTTAGGTTCTTATTTCTTGTTTTTCTCACAGTTAATTTACTGGGAATTGTGATCCTGAGTCGGGGAAAGTGTGGGCTCTCCATCTGCACCACTCGCTACCTGGTGGCCATGGCAACGGTGGATCTACTGTTCATCATCATAAACCCCATTCTCAACTACATAAATAATTATTATTTCCCTCTGAATTTCCTGTCCCTCACGTCTGTATGTCGGGTTAAAGCCGTCCTTGAGACTGCAGCTGCAGATTGTTCTGTCTGGTTCACTGTCACTTTCTCTTTTGATCGATTTGTGGCCATTCGCTGCCAGAAAATGAAAACTAAATATTGCACTGGAAAAACTGCAGCTGTGGTCCTTGCAACAACCGGCGTCCTGCTCTCTCTGAAAAACATTCCCTACTACTTTGTATTTGAACATCAATTGATAATCGACAACGCCAAGTGGGGCTGTGCTACCAAGGCAAGTGCTTGGACTGATCCTGGGTGGATTGGCTTTAACTGGTTTAATCAGGTTTTGACCCCATTGCTCCCATTCAGTTTAATCTTGTTGATTAATGCTCTGACAGTCAGTCACATTTTAGTCACCAGTCGAGTGCGGAAAGGACTGAGGGCTCAGACGAAGGGAGATAATCGCAGGGACCCAGAAATGGAAAGCAGAAGGAAGTCAATGATTTTACTCTTCAGTATATCCGGAGCTTTCATTCTGCTCTGGTCGGTTTATGTTGTAAAATTTTTCTATGCAGATGTGAGAGGATTAGTTTACCTCACTATTCCTGAATATACATTTCAAACAGTCGGATTTATATTGCGGGATTTAAACTGTTGCACAAACACATTTATTTATGCGGTGACTCAATCCAAATTCAGGGAGCAGATCAGAATCGTGGTGAAATATCCAGTTACATCAATTATTAATTTAATGAAGAAACAAAACTGAGCGACAACCAAGAAGCATGGGATGATTAACTGATCTCCTCAGCCAATAAGAGACTGAGTGAAGAACTGAGCATCTCATCAATCAAAGACCAAATTCCTAACAACAGCCACAGCCAATTAGAGAGAGGATTGCTAAAAGATAACCTCAGCTAATCAGAAGGTAGATCCCTAATTGACTGCCCGCGCCAATCAGGGTCTAGATGGCTAAACGACTGCCTCAGCTAATTAGAGACTAATTACTCAACTAACCTCCTCAGCCAATCGGAGGCAGGGTTGCTAAACGATGGAATCAGCCAATCAAATACTTGATTTCTATCTGGTTTAAAGACCAAAAGTTTTATTTGGAATCAGAAACTTCCAAAGCGCTGCTCTTTCATCAGCTGATTTAATTTGGGGATTGTCTCATTGGATTGGCTGTTGTCAGCATAAGGTTTGTTGAAGAACTACCGGAGTCTCATTCACCTGACAATTCGCTCCATGTCTGCTGCAAGGCCAATGAGTTCTATTTTGGTGGTGGGGCAGAAATTGGACTCTCGACTGAAAACTTTGATTTCATCTGGTTGAATGGTGTAGTCCAACAAGTTGACAATGCACTTCCCTGTAGCGGTATTGTTTTCTACTGTGGTACCGGCGGAGGCTTGGTTGGTGCTGATGGGGATACCGAGTTTCTCAAGTTTCGTGTTCTTGTTGCCCACGCAGGTGGTTTAGTTCCGTTGTTTTACCTGATTGGTGGTGTCTCACCCCTGGTCTTCTGTTATGCACCAGCACTGAAATGTGAAAAGCCAGAAAATATTGCCCTTCGAATCTACATGAAATAATTTCACCCCAAGCAATGTTGGGAGATGTTAGCAGAAATAAGACCATAATAAAACTATAAGACATAGAAGCAGAATTAGATCACTCGACCCGTCGAATCTGCTCCACCATTGAATCATGGCTGATATTTTTCTCATCAACTATCTCCTGCTTTTTCCTCATAACTCCAGACCCACTTACTAATCATGAAACTATCTATCTCTGTCTTCAATATTCTCAATGACCTAGCCTCCACAGTCTTGTGTAGCAAAGAGTTCACCATTCTCTGGCTGAATAAATGCTTCTCCTCTGTTTTAATGGACCGCTCATTTAGTCTGATGTTTTGCTCTCTGGTTCTAGTTTTTCCTACTGGTGGAAGCGTCCTTTCCAGGTCCACCCTATCCAAGCCTCGCAATGTCCTGTAAGCTTCAATAAGATATTCCCCTCATCTTTCTAAACTCTGAAGAGTACAGAATAAGAATCCTCAACCATTCCAAACTCTCATCCTAAGGATCATTTTTGTGACGGTCCTCCGGAACACATCCTTCCTTAGGTATGGGGCCCAATACTGCTCACAATATTCCAAATGGGGTCTGACCAGAGCCTTACACAGTCTCAGAAGTACATCACTCCTCTTGTATTCTAGCCCTCTCGACTTGAATGCGAACATTGTATTTACCTTCATAGCTACTAAAAGAATTTGCACGTCAACCTTAAAAGAAACTTGAACAAAGATTCCCAAGTCCCTTTGTCATGTTTCACAGGGACAAGTACTGAGTAATAGTCATAGAGCGCTAGTGCACAAAAGCAGCCCTTCAGCCAATCGCACCGACATCATTCAAACAATCAACTCTATTCAAATTCCACTTACAGCACTTACCCAGAACCTCGTATGTCCCGGACATTGCAAAAACACATCTAAATATATTATAAATATTAAAAGGACTCTGCCTCAACTATCCTTTCAGGCAGTAAGTTCTCGACTTCCAGCACATTCTGCAAGTCACATCCCTTCTAAATCTCCTACTGCTTGCCTTAAACCTTTAACTTCCAGTCATTGATCCCTCCATCGAGTGGAACAGTTTCTTACTGTATACTTCCGTTGTGGCCCTTAGTTTTACATATCTCACGTCCACTCCGCCCACTACCTCCCCCCCCACCAAAAAAACCCCGAGTCTCCTCTGGTCTAAGGAAAAAAACCCCTCCATCCAATCACACTTTATAACTAAAACTCTCCAGCCAAGGCAACATCCATTAAGGTAAGTCTCCTGTCCATCATTTCCAGTGTTATCACAACCCACCTATCAAGTGGATTCCAAAACTGCAGACTATAAAGTAGCTGTGACCTAACTACCGTTTTATATTGTTCCAGCATTACCTCCCTGATCTCTTAAACTCTAGCTTCGGCTAAAGACGAAGTATATCTGAACCTTACTAAACGCTTTATCCACCTATCTTGTTAAATCAGGGAACTGTTATACATGCACACCCAGATCCCTCGAATCTTCCCAGGTTTTTGCCCTTCATTATGTATTCCCTTGTTTTGTTTGTCTTGCCCGAGGGCATCGCCTCACATTGATCCGGATTATATTGGCCATTGATCAGCCCATCCGACCAACCCGTCTATGTCCTCCTGTGGCACAAGGCCACGTCCACCCTATCTACCTCCTCGCCAAAACTTGTATCATCTACACAGCATTTATTTAGATCAATGATGCAAGTGCCTTAATTCTTTCGGCATCCACGGGACATAGGCTTACAATCTGGAAAACAGCCCCGGACCATTACCCTCTGCTCCATCCAACTCAGACAACTCTGAAACCAATTTGCCAAATTTATTTGGATCGTATCAATGGTGGCAAATAACGACACATTGTTATCACACTTGCCGTTGCTGCCACATTGAATGAAGGAAGTCAAATTCTTTGAGTGACCACTTGCATTTCCGTTGCATGTTCTTTCTTCCAGCCTTGAGGACCGAGTTAAGGTTTGAGGTGTTTGAGGTCTTGCTACAGTTATTCAGTGTTTTGTTGAAAATCTGGAATATTGTGTGCAGTTTGGGACTCCATATTTAAAACAGAATGAAATGTGCCTTCGAGTGACTGTTGTTAACGGAATTCGTGCCGCAAGAGCTTTTAATAATCTGACACAAATCAATAGCAATCAGCCGAAAGTTGGAGGGAACCTTTTTGAACTGTCAGAGCAGGAAACGAGAGTCAGTGAAGAAAGTTCTGTAGGGTTTGAGTGTGTACAGAATTGTAAAGGGGAATGGTAAATGTAACACAGTGTAAGATACAGTATTCAGTTAGTATGTAACAATAAACGTGGATTATTGCTCTTTTCTTCATTCTGAGGTTAACACTGCATATAAATGTTTCTACCCGCTTTTGAAATGAATTTCTCGTTAGGTGAATGTGGTGATCATTACACTACAGAGCGTTCCCTCCGCTCTGGAAGCTTCGAATGAACCATGAGGTCACCATTTCAGACGTCAGAGCAACTTTCTCGAAGGTCAACCCAGGGAAAGCCTCTGTCCCGGGGGGCGGGGGTGGGGGCGACCCGGACGAGAACTCAGATCCTGCATGGCTCAGGATCTGTGGGCTGCAGGCTCCCTTCTCATGACGGAGAAGGGAGGAGGGGGATGATGGGGTGGGGAAGATGGTGTTTTGGGGGTGGGGGCTGATGGGTGGATTCGCACACGTTTTCAATCTTTACAACAATCCGAGGTCCCTATCTGAGGATGACCATCATCCCAATACCAAAGAAAAGCAAAGCACAGTACCTCAATGGCTATCGTCCGATCGCTCTGATATCCATCATGATGAAGTGCTTTGAAAGTCTAAGCATGGCGCCAATTAATTCCACCACCAGGACCGCCTGTATCTACTACAGTTCGCCTTCTGCAACAACAAGCCCACAGCTGATGCCATCTCTCTGGCCCTGCACTCAACTTGCGAACACCTAGATAACAAAGACATCTATTTCAGACTCCTTTTTATTGACTATAGCTCAGCCTTCAACACCATTATTTCTACGAAATTATTCTACAAACTCATAGGCCTGGGGTTTGGTGACTGGATGCTGAACTTCCTAACTCACAGATCACAATCAGTAAGGATAGATAGCAACACCTCCTCAAGGTCGGTGCCACACAAGGTTTTGTTCTCAGCTCCCTACTATACTCATTATACACCTGACTGTTTGGCCAAATTCCCCTTCAACTCGATTTTGTTTGACGACACCACCAGTTCGCCAACAATATCGAGACAGATCACAGGAAAGAGATAGAGATTCCAGTGAATTGATGTGATGACAATAATCTCGCTCAATGTCAAGAAAAAGAAAGAGATTGTCATTGACTTCAAGAAGTCAAGAAGTAGAGGAGAACATGTCCCTACACCAACGGGAAACATATAGAAAGGGTCGAGAGCTTCAAGTTTTTAAGTGTCCAGATCATCAACAATCTGTCCTGCCCATTGCCCTCCTCTCTCCTAGTTAAGAAAGTCCACCAACGCCCTTACGGTTTCAGAAGACGAAGGGAATTTGGTCTGTCAGCTACGACTCTCACCACGTTTTACAGATGCATCAAAGAAAGCCTTCTTTCTAGTTGTAGCACAGCTTAGTATAGGTCCTGCTCTGCCCAGGACCACAAGAAACGACAAAAGGTTGTGAATGTAGCCCAATCCATCACACAAACAAACCTCCCGACCATTGTCTCTGTCGACACTTTCTGCTGCCCTGCCAAAGCAGCCAGCATAATTAAGGATCCCTCACACCCCGGACATTTACTCCTCCACCTTCTTCCATTGGGGAAAAGATACAAATATCTGAGATCAAGTACCAACCGACTGAAGAGTAGCTTCTTCCCTGTGCCAACAGACTTTTAAATGGACCTTCTTGTATTAAGGTGATATTTCTCTACAGTCTAGCTGTGACACTACAATCCGCACTCTCTCCTTCCCTTCTCCACGAACGGTATGCTTTGTCTTTATAGCATGCGAAAAACAATATTTTTCACTGCATACTAATAAACGTGACAATAATAAATCAAATCAAATCTATCTGACATGCTGCTTCACTGGATGAGATACTAAACCAGCATCTAGGTCGTGCTCTCTGATGCAAAGTTAAAATATCCCTTGGCCGCAGTTTCAAAAATGAGAAATGAAATTTCTCCCCCTACTGGTCTGGGCCATTATGCAAAACTCGCTTACCATAATTGAAGCACATATGCTTTTTATATCTTTATCTTAATGCAGTCTTGTACTACACACAATTTGCTTTGGCACGCGATTTATTGGAACAATATTTTGATAATTGACCGATCCAAATAATGTTCAGTTCACACAGGCTAAAACTAATCGCAATTCCGCCTCACTCTGGCTCACTGCGGGAGGCGATGTCACAAATATCCTCAAAATAAACCATTTAAAGTTTAATTTTACCGAGTGTGGTCTTCGATGCCGAATCAAATGTTGATTGCACTTCCCTAATTTCCATTGAGGTAGTGGTGTTGGAATGGCACGATTGCAGTCAAGATTATATGAAGAAAACTCGAACGGAGTTGAACCGGATGTTTCACTGTTCTGTGACGAAAATAATACAATATAACCACCTGCTGGTGCCTTTCACTTACTGCAGGCGCTGAACTTGGTGAATCACAGGGAGGTTCAGTCATACAGTCATAGAGGTTTACAGCAAGCAAACAAGCCCTTCGTGTGGCACATTTGTCATCAGACACTGTACGTCATCTTTGCTCCCCATCCATCATGGGAGATATTGCCTGGAGATTGCCGCTGTGATTAACGTGTACATTCGATGTGGTTATCAAATGTTAATTCCATCCAAAATTATAATAGATAAACGCTGCTAACTCTATGTTGCAGCAAATGTATCAAGCTCTTTGGAGCTTAAGCTCCAAAGGGATTGTTGGTCATACTTAGATGATATATCATTAATGGGCTAAACAATTGAAAATGGGATATATTTTCATTTTTCTTACCGAAATCAATGTAAGTTTGTGTTGGTTTATATAAAATAAATGTTTTTGAACGAATTAATTTGCCAGCGCGACTGAAGAAATCACAGGATTTTCAGATTGATGTATTATGTGACAAAATGATTGTTATTATTATGCCGTAAGAAGTCTCACAACACCAGGTTAAAGTCCAAACGGTTTATTTGATATCACGAGCTATCGGAGCACTGCTCCTTTCTCGGGTGAGTGGCGAGTATACCGGCATTATCCCATTATGGTGGAGGAGGATTTTTTTTAGCTCAGACATCTAGTTCATAAGAAGTGATGGAATAATGAATGGTCTGAGATATTTCCACACCATGTTCTCTCAATTTGTAACTTTGCAGTGTGCGAAATCCTCTTTGAGAGTGGGAATATAGCTTGCCTCCCCATTGGACTGCTGATCCAAAGAATGCCAAGCAGGGGAAAGCAGAAAAAAAAATCAATATCTCCAATGAAAGCTCTAATAAAACAACACAGGTGAGACGGGTCAAAGTGAGAACAACACAGTAAACCTGTGGGCAGGGCTACCATAAGCAATGCAATCACAGGTAGAATTAATCTGAAGAGAACTGAACTCAATAATAATGTCATATTGCAATTCTATAATTTTGCCTCTCTGTAAGAGCAGTAGCTGAATGTTCATTCCACACTGCGGACCAGCAGACTCGCACCAGGAGTGTCTGGATTCGTAAATGATTCAATACTTTGCAAAATCTTTATCAGTAATGTGGATGGGAAGCTGAGCAGCTGTATTTGAGAGCTTCTGAATTAATGTGCAAAGTAACAGAAAATGTTTACGTTAAAGACTGGGAAAGGGAAATGCGCACAATTTCCAAAAACCAGGAAAGCAGTTAGGAACAAATGGACAGAGAAATGCATTGAAAAGCAAAACAAGGGAGTTACAGAATCTCAGATCGGCTTGTCAATGTTGTATCCATTGCAAATGCAAGTTAAAATCATTAACTAATGTAATTGCGAAATTGTACTACATTGGTTGTTGTTTTTGAGTGTTGTATTTTGTTTTGTTGTAAATTTATGAATCTTTGGCATCCTCACTGCGGAATCTGAATTAGCCGTGCGTGTGCACTCCCTGCTGGGAACTAACTGGAACTGCCAATGTGGGTTTTTCGTAGGACATGTGTTATATCTCTGCAGCAGTATGGCTTCATGGCACAGGAATACACGGCGCTAGCGGAGATCATGGTATAACTGATCGTTAGCTTGGTAGACTTGTTATTTTTATCAAATTTAGAAGAAAACTGATCTTTGGGGTCGCTGCCCCTTTGCACATTCTTTCCAATAAGAAGAACCACGTACAGGGGAGCTTTCCAGGCCTGCTGACTGTACCAGTACAGTAAGAAGTCTCACAACACCAGGCTGAAGTCCAACCAGTTTATGTAATAGTAAACCCACAAGCTTTCGGAAACGCTGTTCCTTCCTCAGATGTGTAGGAAGTTCTGATCAGAGAAAGGCATATAAAGACTCACACAGTTTACAGAATACTGATTAGAATGCGAGTTTTTACAGCTAACCTACTGGTCAAGTCTTAAAGGTGCAGACAATGTGAGTGGAGCTAGCATTAAGCACAGGTTAAAGAGATGTGTATTGTCTCCAGACAGTGCAGTAAGTGAGATGTTGCAAGTTCAGGCAAGTCATGGGGGTTTCAGATAATGTGACATGAACCCAAAATCCTGGTGGAGGCTGTCCTCGTGTGTGCAGAACTTGCCTATCAGCCTCTGCTCAGCGACTCTGCGCTATGGTGAGTCATGAAGGCCGCCTTGGAGAACGCTTACCCGAAGATCAGAGGCCGAATGCCTGTGACCGCTGAAGTGTTCGCCAACAGGAAGGAAACAGTCTTGCTTCATGATTGTCGAGCGATGTTGATTCATCCGTTATTGTAGCGTCTGCATGTTCTCCCCAATGTACATTACTTTTCCTACAGCATATTAGGTAGACAACATTGGCCGAGTTGCAAGAGCATGTGCCGTGTACCTGGTGGTTGGAGTTCTCAATTTTGGCAAGATGAGTATGAAATAAGGTTAATATTTAAATGGCGAGTGATCACGAAATTTTGGGGTATAAATGTATTTGACTGTCCTGGTCCAGAAATCACTAGTACAGCAATTAATTAGGAAATATCCTAGGATGTTATCACTTTTAATGAGGGAATGTATTGCAAAAATAGGCAAGGTATGTTTCGGTTATATAGGGCATTTGTGAGACCATATTTAGAGAATTGTGCACAATATTTGTCTCCTTATGTAAAGAAAAATGGTAATGCTTTAGAAAATGTTCGCAGAAGGTTTGTAAAACTATTACCAGAATGAGCAGGTTTTTTACAAGCAAAGGGTGATATTGCTGGGTTTGCATCTATTGGAGTTTAGAAGAGGAAGAGACAGCTTGATTGAAACCTTTCAACCTATTGAGAGGTATTAACAGGGTGAATGTGGAGTGGATGTTTCTTCTTGCCCAGAATTGTAGCTATACTGGATATTTCTGTGTCTCTATATTTCTCGGAGTGTATCTATCTGGACTCTTGGTTCTGTGTCTGTTTCTAATGTGGTTGTATTGTCCACGTGAGGGCGTTCTGTGATCGTTTACAAAATATCACGACCTCCTTCAAGAAGTGTCTATTTGCTGATGTAAAATGGGAGGGGAAATAAAACCCAGCCAATCGTATTGCATACTCCTTGCTCTTTCAAATTCTCACATTCCATGTCGGTTACAGTCAGAGATTCGTGTTTCTGCTCTTGGAGTTCAGACTGTACCTATGGGGGTGAAAATATTTCTAACTCTGGTTATTACTCTGATGGCAGGTCAGTGAAACTGGAACATGCCTAAAATATGTCGTGATCCTTGTGTAATTTCCTTTTCCCATCGCTGTTTGATTATTGTCTTCCTCTTAATCCTAATCCATTGGGTGTCTGCTGTTTATCTTCAGAGATGAGTAACGGAGACTCCGTGTCCCAGTTGGAACCAAGAGTTGAAGCATCAGAGGGTGAAGGTTCAGCAATACCCTGCAATTACTCAGTATCGAGTTCAGCTACAAGCTATAGCCTATTCTGGTATCGCCAGCATCCACACCGAGCTCCTCAGTATCTTCTTAGAGTCGATAGTTATGGGTTTAACGACACGGCTCCTGGGTTTGAGCATTTCAGCGGGAATCTCAACGAGAAACAAAGCACTTTTTACTTGTCCATGAAAGATTTGAAGCTGATAGATAGCGCCGTGTATTACTGTGCACTGAGACCCACAGTGAAAGATATTCCCACGGACCTCATACAAAAACCGGTGCGAGTTCACCATCAATGGATCTTTATAAAAAAGGAGTTGCATTTATCAAAATGTGCAGAGAATTAAGACCATAAACAATCTCGCCGTCTGAATTGTATTCCCTCGCTGAGGTTAACGATCGTCACCATTGAGAAATATGACGTTTGGCGTACAGATTACTCCCGGATCAAATTCAATTACCTCCTGATCCAATTCACACAAGCACGCAGGCCTCTCGGGCGAATAACTTCATCAATCTATACTCATCATCGTTCTGGATCAGGTGCCTAGGTGTAAGGCGACACATTATCACTCCCTCTGGTATAGAAATATAGAAATAGACTTTTTGAGCAAAGCAGCCTCGAAACAGAGAGTCAAGATGGGGGAAGTGCTATACAGTAATTAACACAGGTAAGGGAATATCATCAAAGGACTACGCGTGAGTGAACGAAACATAACTGTATTTTTAATATGGTTGCAAGCTAAAAAATCAACTGTGGCACAGTTGTTCATGTTGAATGGTCTATTTTGATTTGAAAGAGGGAGGAAGTGTAGACACCCACAGGCAGGGACGAAATGTGACTGGTGAATGTCAGGCCGATTAGTTTCGCTAACAGTTATTAGTTTCACCAGTAGCAATTAGTCCATTGCTGACATCAGAGCTGAGACACCAGCCAATGGCAGCACTGATAAACGGCCCCCAATTTCCCAATGATTGAAGCTGCCTCTGACCGGAGTTTACTCGGAGATACAAGACTAGAAACAGCAACATATTTTAAATAGTGTCGCCTTTTTCTTCCAATCAGGATCCCTGTGTTCCCCGTGTGTTTTACTGATAATAATGGCCATGTTGCCCGGTGGGTCTGAGTGCAAATCCTCAGTGTGCGTTTCCGGGTTATTTTTATTCACAGATTTCTCACACATTCTATATGTTGTTGCAGGAACGAGTGGCCAAGATTCAGTTTCCCAGAAGCCGCCTGAATTAACGGAAGGACAGACGGTAATATTGAACTGCAGTTACGAAGTGGGCGGGGTCTTGGAGGGAATCACAAGGGATAGGATTTGTAGGCATCTGGAGTGAGATGAGTTGATTGGGGATGGTTGGCGCTGTTTTGTGGGGGTGGGTCGTGCCTCACAAACCTTATTGAGTTTTTTGGGGAGGTGACCAGGGAGGTGGATGGGGGTGGGGCAGTTGATGTGGTGTATGTGGATTTTAGTGGGGCGTTTGATGGGTTTCCCCATGGTGGGCTGCTGTGGAGGGTGCGGATGCATGGGATTGAGGGTGATTTGGCGGTTTGGATTGGGGGTTGGCTGGCTGGTGGAGGGCGGATGGTGGTGGTTGATGGGAAATGTTCAGCCTGGAGTGCGGTTGCGGGTGGTGTACCTCAGGGATCTGTTTTGGGGCCACTGCTGTTTGTCATTTTTGTAGATGACCTGGATGAGGGTGTAGAGGGTTGGATTGGTGGATTTGCTGATGATACCGGGGTGGGGGGAGTTGTGGACGGCGGGGATGGATGTTGCGGTTTGCGGAGGGATGTGGATAGGTTGTGGAGCTGGGCCGTGGGATGGCAGATGGAGTTCGGAGCGGATGGGTGTGGGGTGATTTACTTTGGTAGGAATAACGGGCATATGAAATGTGGGGCTGATGAGGGACCCTTGGTAATGTTGTCGAGCAGAGGGATCTTGGGGTGCGGGTGCGTGGCTCTTTGAAAGTTGGAACCCAGGTTGGTGGGGTTGTCGATTGTTAAGTAGTTTGTCGATTGTTAACATCGATTGTTAAGTAGTTCTTTAACTTTTCTCTTTGTTTAAAACAGCGAGCGGGAGTAGTTTTTGCCGTTTTATATTTAAACTAACTTGTAACCGGAAGTCGTCACTAGGAGGCTGCCGGTAGTTGTAGTTTTTAAGCTATATAAGTACTAACCTCTGGGTATCGGCCTCATTGTTCCATTGGAGCAGCACGGAGAGGCAGCGATCTGGGAGAGCGAGAAGTTCGATTGATAAGTAGCTTTTTAACTTTTCTCTTTGTTTAAAACAGCGAGCGGGAGTAGTTTTTGCCGTTTTTATTTAAACTAACTTGTAACCGGAAGTCGTCACTAGGGGCTGCCGGTAGTTGTAGTTTTTCTCTCTGCCTCTATAAATTGGTCCAGAGAGGTAACCCGATACTCTACACAGGTAGAGTATCCCACCCTCCCCCCTCCTCTAACCTAATAATAAAAGTGTGTGAGAAGTTTTTTTTTCTCTCCTG